>RSEF01000003.1:116672463-116688902 GCA_003993805.1 Himantopus leucocephalus
CCCCCCCCCCCCCCCCCCCCCTTTCTTGCAGGAAGATCAAGGGATTTATCACAGCAAAGTCCGGGACATGATCAGCGACAACCAGTATCGCCTCCTCGTCAGCATCAACGACCTGCGGCGGAAGAACGAGAAGAGGGCCAACCGGTTGGTGTGGGGCGGCGGGGTTCGCCTTTGGCACCCTGCCCTCGGCGGGTTTTCAGGGGTCCAGCCCTGGCTTTGCAAGTCATTTGTGGCAAGGAAGGGCCAAACCTTGTCGTGTGCACCAGATCCTATGTAAAAGGTGGACCTGCACTTTTTCCCATGGCATCCATCCCTTCCGAGCTTGCAAACCATTGGTTTGGCAAAAAACTTTTGCAGCAAGCTGAGGTTTATTGTACACGGCATAAATCATCTCCTTTTTTAGGTTTCTTGAGATTATTTCGAACCAGGCTTGCCAGTCTGCTCAGGGACACGTGAGGCATTTCAGATGCAGTTGGGTTTGTTTGGCTCCTGGCTGTTGGTGGCAGTGGATCTCACGCAGAGCTATGATGGGCTTTGGGTTTTTTTTTTTTTGCCTCTTGCTCCTAGTAAATTCTCAGAGCACATGGTGGTATGGGTAGGTGTTGAGGAGGAAGGCAGAAGGGGCTACTGATGGGTCCTCATCGACACCTCCCTCTGTTTCAGTCTCTTGAGCAATGCCTTTGAGGAGCTGATCGCCTTCCAGCGCGCCCTGAAGGATTTTGTCGCCTCCGTTGATGCCACCTACGCCAAGCAGTATGAGGACTTCTACATCGGGCTGGAGGGCAGCTTTGGCTCCAAGCACGTGTCGCCGCGGACGCTGACGGCCTGTTTCCTCAGCTGCATTGTCTGTGTGGAGGGCATCGTGACGAAATGTGAGCCTGGGGGAAGATCCAAGGGTTTGGGGGTGGTGGGTCCAGGTGTTTGCTGCAGAGGGTTTGGAGTCCACCAGGAGCCATGGTATATCCTGGCAACCTGGGTGAAGGGAACAGGGGGCTTAGCAGAAGGTCTTGAGTGTTGGGATGGTCTTTAAGCTCAGCAAATCCTGGCCATGGTTGACAGCGAGTTGTGTCCCAAGTGCAGCTGAGCGGTGAAGACCCTGTTGGGGACTGTCTGCTGCCTCTAACTCCTTTTTCTTCCAACCTCAGGCTCTCTGGTTCGTCCAAAGATTGTCCGGAGTGTCCATTATTGCCCAGCTACCAAGAAGACTATTGAGCGCCGATACACGGACATGACCTCCCTGGATGCTTTCCCATCCAGCTCTGTCTACCCCACAAAGGTGAAGTGAAGCAGCCTTGTGGGAAGCATCAGCAGGTTCCTCTGGGGAGAATGTGCCAGCTTTGAGCCCAGGATCTTGCATCCCTTCTCCCTCAACCAACATAGCCCATTAAGTAGAGAGAGGACACATCACCCATATGACAGTCCCAGAGAGCCGCTAGGAACATGCGAAGAAAGTCTCTGTTGGACACAAGGCCACCAGACCCACTAGTTCAGATGTTAGTTATGATCTTGGTTCTGCTGGAGCATGGTTACTTGCGGGGTTGTCAGCCTGTCTCTGTTGCTCCTGGGACCCAGGTCAGCGTGGACATGCCTGTGCTGTCCTGGAGGGTGTATGCATCCTTGGGTAGAGGGTTTGTCCCGTATTTGGGAATGCAGGAAGGCTGATCTGAGCTTTGTCCCCGTTGTGCCCACTGCCTGCTGCATGGGTGGCATATCACCACTGCCTGCAAGAGGGACAGGGCTTAGAGAGACCTAATGTAGCAGCAGTGATGGGTGTTGGCAGCTTCAAACTGTGGGGGCTGTGGAGCTGGTGATCTCCAGTCTCTGAGTTGGGAGGCCCACCTCTTCTCCCTGTGCTCCTGAAAAATGGTGCTAGTCTTTTGTCGTGGTTTAGGCAACATCAAACCAGGACATCTTTTTATTTGGGTTCCTCCTCTAGGATGAAGAGAATAACCCCCTGGAGACAGAGTTTGGCCTCTCTGTCTACAAGGACCATCAGACCATCACCATCCAGGAGATGCCTGAGAAGGCACCAGCAGGGCAGCTGCCACGCTCGGTGGATGTCATTCTGGATGATGACCTGGTGGACAAGGTGAAGCCTGGGGACCGCATCCAGGTGGTGGGGACGTACCGCTGCCTGCCAGGAAAGAAAGGGGGTTACACTTCGGGGACTTTCAGGTGAGCCTTCTTTTGGCTTGACTTCAGCCCTCCCACCCTTTTTAGTTGGGTCACATCTCTGGAAGGTGAGATCTAGGGCAGGCAGGTGGCCATCACGGGCCAAACATTGGCTTAAATCACTTGGAAGCGGTTTGCACCGTGCTCCTTAGCGTCAGTGTGTTGCTGTGAGCTCCAGCTGTGCATAGAGGGGGTTGGATGCTCTTAAAGATGCTCCATTGATGGCCCAGTGCAGTCAGGTAGAGGGGGCTACAGCTCTTGAAGCTTTCCAGCCCTCCCCACCCCACAGGACTTCCTAGAGCAAATGATGACCCTGTGGAAGTTTCTGCTGGTGCTGTGACCCTGGTGCTCTGTGGGGTTTGCAGCCCTGATCGTCGCTGTGTCCCTTCTCCAGGACTATCCTCATTGCCTGCCACGTGAAGCAGATGAGCAAAGACGTCCGGCCTCTGTACTCTGCTGCTGATGTGGCCAAGATCAAGAGATTCAGCAAGAGTCGCTCCAAGGTATTTAAGTCTTACTTCTAGAAGGCAGGCTTGTATCCGAGCGTGAGGTTTCAGCCAGAGCAGCTTTAGGGCTTGGCATGCGGCTAAGGAGATGTCTTGTTGGGTTGCAAGTAACTCTTGAACCCTCTTAGTGACGTTGCTGGATTTTTTTCCGCGCAATTCCTTTGCGTTTTCTGCTTAGGCTTTGATCGGGTCCTGGTTTTTTTTTTTTATTGCTGCTTCTGTACTGCTGGCGGCTGTGCTGTGCGTAGCTGTCGAGGCAGAAATCGGTCGTGGGTTGTGTGTCCCGACCCTGCCATCTGGTTGCCAGAGGAGTTCCTCTGCAGGAGAAACATCTCCCTCTTTCCTCTTCAAACCCCAAACCGGAACGAGATATGGAGGGAAAAGGTGTCTGCTCCAGCCTGGTCCTATGCTCGCACCTTTGCTTCATAGTGTTGAGGGGAGAAAGCCTTTCTCTCACGGGGGCTGCTGCTTCCAGTGCTTTCTTGGGTGACTGTGACAGTCAAGATGGTCGAGGACTTCAGAGCCCCATTGAAAGAAAACTCCGGCAAATGGTCTTCTCCTTTCTAAATGATTTTCATCTATGTGGTTCTGTGATAGGAATAAACTTTTTTTGTTCTGAAATGGACTTGTGGAGCATTGCTCCTTGTTCTTATTTGCTGCAGTCCATCTGATGGGCTGTACTCGGTCTCTTCTGCCTTAGGATATCTTTGACCAGCTGGCGAGATCCCTGGCTCCCAGCATCCACGGGCACGAGTACATCAAGAAGGCCCTTCTCTGCATGCTGCTTGGAGGGGTGGAGAAGGTCCTGGAGAACGGGAGCCGCATCCGAGGAGACATCAACATCTTGCTGATAGGTCTGGAAAGGCTGGGCAGGGGCACCCTCGGTTGTTGTTGAGGGGGGGGGTGAGATGAAGAGCCATTTTCCTGGACTTAGTTTCGTAGAGTAATTGAGGTTTAGACAGGACCTCTGGAGGCCTCTGGTCCAAGTGTGTGCGCAGGGCAGAGCCAGTGTCACTGGTAGATGGGGTTGCTCTGGGGCTTGTCCAGTTGGTTTTGAACATCTCCAGGGATGGGGTCCCACGATATCTGTGGGCTGCTATTCCAGTGTTTGACCGTCCTCAAGGAGACTTCTTTTTCTTCCACTATCCAATTGGAATTTCCTGTGTTCCCAGTTGTCTCCGTTGTCTCTGGTCTTGTTGCCATGCACATCTCAAAACTCCGACTCCATCTTCTCTATTTCTTCCCATTGCGTCATTGAGGAAGGCAAGGAGATCACCTGATCACCTTCCTTTCTGAATGCTGAACAAACCCACTTCTGTGTCCCCTTCTTTTTTCCCCACTGAGGAGCCTCAACCTGGACACGTTATCCAGGTGATGTGATTATTAAATGCAGTCTTCTCCATTTCAGGAGACCCTTCTGTTGCCAAGTCCCAGCTGCTGCGGTATGTGCTCAGCACTGCACCCCGCGCCATCCCCACCACCGGAAGAGGCTCCTCCGGCGTTGGCCTGACTGCTGCCGTCACCACGGACCAAGAAACCGGTGAGGAGCAGGCTGGTTCCCAATGGGAGCTGGCAGAGGGATGCTTGTTAACATCTGGGAGAGATTCTGCAAGATCCAGGGCTGCTGTTCCTTCTGCAGAGCTGCTCGCAGGACTTGCTCCATCCAGAACCTTTATGGCAATGATAGTGGCATTTAGGGGTATTTTCTCCACCTCTGTTAGGTGGTGGTCTTCTCTAGTCCTACTTGGTGCACCCCATGTAAGGGCTAGCATCAGCCTGGATCTTTTCTTCCTCATGGGCTTGCTCCTCATCCTAAGTGTCCTCCTCCTGCGGTCAAGTTGAGTAGGAGATGGACAGCCCTGAAGGGTGCTGTTGCTCTTGGAGGCTTAGCCTAGCCACAGGGGTGGTGCTGTGGTGGAGGGGGGTGGCAGGGCAGGAGATGTGTGGAGCTGCTGAATGGTGATTGACCCTCTTTTTCTCCCACCCCATCCCAGGCGAACGGCGGCTGGAAGCAGGGGCCATGGTGTTGGCTGACCGGGGCGTAGTGTGCATTGACGAGTTCGACAAGATGTCCGACATTGACCGCACGGCCATCCATGAGGTGATGGAGCAGGGCCGCGTCACCATTGCCAAGGCTGGCATCCATGCCCGCCTCAACTCCCGCTGCAGCGTCCTGGCGGCGGCCAACCCTGTCTACGGCCGGGTGAGTGCTCGTGTTTGGTGGTCCCCTCCGTAGGGAGGGATGCTGGGAGCTGTCTTGGTTGAGGGGGCAGCTGGATCCCCCAAAACCAGTGACTTGGTTCTTGCTGGGACTGGGATCTATAGGGCAGCAAAGACCTGGTTGGTTTGGTCTCTGTTGCTGCTCATGGCTATCCTGGAGAAGAGAGGGGCTCGTGGGGTCTCTTACCCTGTCTCGGTTCTGCTTGGGTGTCTCAGGGCAGCCCAGTGGACCCTCATCCTGGTGACGAGCCTCAGTCTGATCTGGGATCACAAAAAATATGTGTGTTCCTTGCAAATAAGAGCTACGCCCACCTTCCAGGGCGGGGAAAAGAGGCCTTACTGCTGCAGCAGGCTGGGTTTAGTGTGGTCTCCAGCCCCATGGACATCCATCCTTAAGGCCTGGCCTGAGGAGGTTCTCCCAGCCTTGCTGGCAGCCAAGACTGGCTCACAAGGATTTCCTGTAACCCCTTATCTCGTCCTCTTGCAGTACGACCAGTACAAGACTCCCATGGAGAACATTGGCCTGCAGGACTCCTTGCTCTCCCGCTTTGACCTGCTCTTCATTGTGCTGGACCAGATGGACCCCGAGCAGGACAGGGAGATCTCGGACCATGTCCTGCGGATGCACCGCTACCGCAACCCCAATGAGCAGGACGGGGATGGTGAGTCGCCTGTAATTGTGCAGCTGCCTTGTTGCTCGGTCCCGTCCTTCCTTGGTGGATTGTCACCTCTTGGTGACAGCTCATTGGGTTCAGCATCCTTGGCTTTGCTGAGGACTGCTTTTGGTGGCTTTTGGAAGTCTCTCCAGCAATGCTGCAAGAGGCTAAAAGCCTGTTCTCTGTGACCCTCCCCTCTCCAGCCATGCCCCTGGGCAGTGCCGTGGAGATCCTGGCTACAGAGGACCCCGACTTCGTGCAGGAGGAGGAACAGGAGCTCCAAGTGTATGAGAAACATGATGACCTCCTGCATGGGCCCAACCGCCGCAAGTGAGTCCCCCCATCCCATGTCCCCTGGAGGTTTCCAGCACTGTGAATACATGGGTTTGGCTTGAGCATCCGGGCGGTGGCAGATTGCTGGTGCCAGTGATGCTCCAGGTGGTCCACGGGGAGGTACTTGGGCAGGATGCCCAGGGCTTGATCTCTCATGCCAGGCAGGTGGGGAACATCTCCTCAAGCTGAATTCCCACGTTCTTGGATGCCGGCGAAGGGTATCGCTCTTTCTGAGTGCAGCCCCACTTCTGCAAACACGCTTTACCCGTCCCCAGCTTGGAGGACACAAGTGTGCATGCATCCCTTGCAGGGAGAAGATCGTCAGCATGGAGTTCATGAGGAAGTACATCCATGTAGCAAAGATGATTAAGCCCGTCTTGACCCAGGAGTCAGCAAGCTACATAGCAGAGGAGTACTCCCGCCTGCGCAGCCAGAGCCAGATGAACTCGGACATCGCCAGGGTGAGCCCTGGGAGCAGCTCCCTCCCACGCCGGGAGGAGGGAAACTGAGGCACAGGCTCCCTTCTCCCCTTACTGGTGTTTTCCACCCTTGGTGGGATGCTGTGGTGGGGGTCAGCCTCGCAGGGACACTTCTCTGTCCCCACCAGACCTCCCCCGTGACAGCCCGTACCCTGGAGACCCTGATCCGCCTCTCCACGGCCCACGCCAAGGCCAGGATGAATAAGACAGTTGATCTGCAGGATGCTGAGGCGGCTTTGGAGCTGGTGCAGTTCGCCTACTTCAAAAAGGTGGGAGGAAGGTGTCCGTCAGTGCTCGGAAGGTCCTAAAATTGTCACTGAAAGGGGTGGGTTTGGTGCAGGCTGAGCACCCTGAGCTGCTGGTGGGGTCCTTTCCTGGTGACCATGTGGGGATGGAGCAGCGATGGGATCTCGGGGCGCTCAGGGTTGGCCCCTGAAAAGCAGCTTGGATGGAAAAAGGGGCTGAGTCCATCCTGCCTTTGCCACACAGGTGCTGGAGAAGAAGAAGCGGAGAAAGCAGGCGGAGGAGGACTCGGAGACCGAGGAGGAGGACCAGGAGTCACAGCCCAAGGAGGAGCGCAGCACGAGGAGGTAGGTGCCAGAGCAAGGGCAGGGGCGGGGTGTCATTGCAAGGGGCACCAGCCTCTTCTGAAGCTGTGACAGGCAGTGCTGGCCTTGGGGAAATACTCCATGTTTTGCTCAACTTAATGGATCATCCACCCCAGTTTGTAATATGGGGACACCCTTATTTGATGGATAAGGAGTTGGCTGGTTGGCCACATCCAAAGAGTAGCAGTCAATGGCTCAATGTCCAAATGGAGATCAGTAACGAGTGCTGTCCCTCAGGGACCTGTACTGGGACCAGTTATATCTTCATTAAGGACATAGACAGTGGGATCAAGTGCACCCTCAGCAGGTTTGCAGATGACACCAAGCTGAGTGCTGTGGTTGATATGCTTTAGGGAAGGGATGCCATCCGGAGGGACCTTGACAAGCTTGAGGAGCAGGCCCATATGAACCTCATGAAGTTCAACAAGGCCAAGTGCAAGGTCCTGCACCTGGGTTGGGGCAATTCCCAATATCAATGTGGGCTAAGGAACAAAGAGAGTGAGAGCAGCCTGGCAGAGGATTTGGGGGTGTTGGTGGATGAGAAGCTCAACATGAGTGCCGGCAGCCCAGAAAGCCACCGGCAGCCTGGGCTATATCCCCAGCAGCGTGGGCAGCAGGGCGAGGGGGGGCATTCTGCCCCTCTGCTGCGCTCTGGGGAGACCCCACCTGGAGGGTAGACTTAAATTGGACATAAAGAATAGATATTTTACTCTGAGGGTGGTGAGACACTGGAACAGGTTGCCCAGAGAATTGGATGCCCAATCACTGGAAGTGTTCGAGGTCAGGTTGGACGGGGCTTTAAGCAACCTGATCTAGCAAAAAATGACCCTGTCCGTGGCAGAGGGATTGGACTAGATGATCCAACCCAAACCCTTCTGTGATCCTATGACAGTCACCACCCTCAGGGCTGGTGCTGGCTTGGGTCCTGTGCCATGGGCGGGGGTTTTTGGCTGGAGAGTGGCTTACCTGTGAGTGGCAGGTATCCTGCCTAGTCTTGGCCAGGTGTCTCCAGGACGGGGTGGGTCCTGAGGTCTGCGGTTTGGTTGGAGCAAGGGTAATCTCTTCTTCCCCCACCCAGGAGAAAGAAGGCACGCACAGGAGGCGAGGGGGACTCCTACGACCCGTATGACTTCAGTGACGCCGAGGAGGAGATGCCGGAGGGTGAGTCCCTGGGGATTTGCTGGCACCTGGCTCCTGAGGGTGCTGCTGCCTTCTGCCCTGGTGGGTCTGCACACCCTGGGGAGCAGCAGCAATGCCTCGGGACCACCTGGGGTCTCTGGCGCAGTGTGGCACCACCAAATCAGGATGAATTTATTTTTTTTAAACCCTCCATGGCCATGTGGGACAGGAGAATTAGTATTGCTGGTTATTTTTTTAACTGCTGCAGAAGTTTGGGAGGGAGTTTGACATCTCCCACCCTATCCTCGGGCCAAGTGCTTTTGTTTTCTGGGTGCTTGGACACCAGGCAGGTTGAAGGTAACTATTCCTTCTGCTCCAGTCCAGGCACACACTCCCAAGACACCCGAAGCCTCGGCTGGTGGCGAAGCGAAGAAGCCGGAGTTGGCTGAGCCGAGGTGAGCCGGGGCTGGAGGAGGCATCTGTCCCTGTGCGTCCCACCCCACCCCGGTGGGTCCAAGCTGTTGTCTGATGCTGGAGATGCATCTGTGGTGGGTGATCTCAGCTCTGGTTTCAGCTTTCCTGCTGGGCGTCACTTGTGGAACAGGGAAGGGCTCGTGGGGGATCCTGGGCTGGGAAGGGAGGGGAAGGACTTGTGCGTGTGGTCTCGTGAGGGGGATTACTTCTCTTCTTGCCTGACCAGGTTGAAAGCGTTCAAGGCTGCCCTGCTGGATGTCTTCAAAGCTTCCCATGCCCAGTCCGTGGGTCTGAAGAACGTGATGGAGTCCATCAACCGCGACAATCCTGAGCCCTTCTCACTGGCTGAAGTGAAGGTGGCGTTGGCCCACATGCAAGATGACAACCAGATCATGGTGTCTGATGACATTATCTTCTTAATCTGAGCCTCTGGGCGGAAGAGCCCAAGTTCTCGTGGACTCTCAGTCTGGAGGCTCTTTGTGTTTGCCTTCAACTCTCTCCTGAACGCTTCATCTGGCAGAGCTGAACTTTGGGAAGCTCAAGTCTGTGCACTTTACATAACTCCCGCACTGTGCATTGCTGGCACCAAAAAAGCCAGGAACTCTGGAAGCTCTCTTACTGTTGCTGCCTCCAAACTGGAGTATTCAGGAAGAGGTTTGTTTCTGCAAGGAGCCGAAAGGAAAAACTTCCATGCAAATTATCAACGTTCTTAATGTATGGTTTTTAGCTTTGGTGGTTATAGTTCCAGCCTTTGAATAAAAAAATCTGGAATTGGGAATCCAACCTTCAATAGCAGTGGTGGTAAGAAGCAATATGGGAGCTCCACTGTTAGTAGCGAAGCTTTTCTTTTCCCCCTTTTTTTTCCCCTTTTTCCCCAAATTACACAGCCCAGGTTTGCTTGACTCAAAAGTAACGATGTCTAATGCCAGTCCTGTTGGCTGTGACCAGCCTCTTTTTTTTCCCTACCCACTTCGGGGAGGACAATTTCTGGTGATGCAGGGGCAAGTGTAGTCCAACCTGCTCCGTCACCCATGGGTCAGCTCAATTTCTAGATTTCACAGCGCTGCTGTGGGGTTTTTGGCCCCAAACGGGTGGGAAGGACCTGGGATGCTCAGAGCTGCCCGGGGGACATGTCCTTGGCACGGATGGGTATGGTCTCCAGCTGCTCCTCACCCTCCAGGCTGGGATCGTGTTTGTATGAATATTACAGGGCCACCACAAATGGGAGGAAACGCTTCTGTAGCAAAGAAAGGTCAAAGCTATGGGGACCTGGGGTCCTGCATCCCCTGTACGTCCTGTTGGCTGGGGAAGGTAACCACCAGCTCCTGAGGTTGTAAAAGCCTTCCCTTGCTCTTGGGGGGGGGGGACACGACGTTGAACTGTCTTGCTTTCTGGGACCACACAGGTGACCGCTTCTTGGAGAAAAGCTGTTCCTAGAAACCAGCAAGCTCCTATGGTTTGGGATGGTTTTCAAGAAAAGCCAAACATGTGGTCAGACCAGTCATGGCTGCTCGTGATGCCAGAGCTGCTGAAGGTTTGGGATTTTTTTTAATTGGTTTGTTTTATTTTGTTGTTTTTTTTTTTTTTTTGNCTTTAGAGAAGACCCTGATCAGCAGAGGCTCTTTGCTGTTGTCCCTGCCCATCTCCGGGCACCTGCCCGGTTCACGTGCCCTTGTTTCTGGATGCCATAAGTATTCATTTGAGTAATAAAAATGTCTAGATACCATTTCTCCCATGACTTGCTGCTTACTTGGACTTTAACCGTTCCTACTTCTCGGTATGCAGCTCTCCAGTCTTCTGGGGACCTGCGCTGCTATGGAAAGCCTTCAGGCAGCTGCTTGTCCCTTTGGGCTCGGGGTGGTGTTGGGCACGTCCTTCCACCACGGTGCCTTTGCCTCCATGAACCAAGCACTTGCAGAAATGCCCTTGGAGTGGGTGGGTAATAAGTGTGGGCAGCTCCTGCCTCTCCCACCGCAGCCATGTGGCCTTTTGCCTACCTTGGAGCTACACAGCCTGGTGGCTAAGAGGACTTGGTAGCATCTCATTGCACGGGGAGGGTGGGAAACTCCCTTTTTTTTTGTGCAAAGAATCATAAAAGCCTGATTTCTGAGCTCCCCTCACCCAACACAGCTGTGTCAGCAGATTTTCAGGTTTGGAGGGGATTTTGCATCTTTGCAGCCTCCTAAAGATCTGTGGTTGGATGTATTGCGCTTCTGCGGAGTGACCTCAGACCTGCGGCCGGTGTCTGGCTCGTGAAACTGCAAAGATGGGTGAAGGTGAGTCAAACACGCGGATGGTCAGCGTTGTTCTGTCTCAGTGGGTTTATTACACAGCTCTGGTCCTGAGCTGTGTGGGGAGCCAACACGCTCTGCTCCCGCACGGCCACCGCCCTGGTGGCTCCACGCTGCAAACCTCCTGGGCAGGAACGATGGGCCAAATGTGCCTTCTTCAGGGTGTAGGTAGTGTTTTCTTACCAACTCAATTATGGGCAAAGGAACCAGCCTTTTTTCTTCTGGAAAGGTGCCTGGGTGCTTGTAAAAACGCCCCCAGTAATTTCTGCAGCTCCAACATTGCCTTGTAGGAGTGGGGATATTGTCGTCTCCTTCCTCTCTCCTCACTTCTCCCAGACTTTCGGAGGCCGTTCCTCTCTGCAGGTCACAGCAGGGAGCAGTGAGCGCCTTTGCCCAGAGTGGCTTTTCTGAGCCATCTCCTCTTCTGCGGAGGCCTTTGTGTTTTCCCTGTCTTTACAGCTGAGGAACTGCTAATATTGTATTTCCCATGATACGACACCAGGTGGAGCTCCAGTGTAGGTAAAGCTCTGGTTTATTTTGCTGTCCCACAGGCTTGGACAGTGGGATGTAGCTATCTACCTTCCCTCTGTGCTGGTGGCCATCTCAGGTCTTTGAGAGAGGGGTCTTTGCTGACAAGGGAAAAGCAAATCCCTGATCCCTGGAGAGAAGCTGACTTGGCTGGTGGCTCTGTGGGTGGTCCATAACCTATGGGGCGATTGGTGTGGGGACTGTGGATGGTGAGCAGAGCAGCTGGCTGACAGCCAGCAGGTCCTCCAGCATCCCTGCTCCTGAGTGCAAGTGCAAATCCCTGTCGTACGAGGGGGCAGGGACAGGTCTGTGCCGAAAGAGTTTGGAACTCAGTAGCTTAGGGAGTGGAGGGCAGCAGACAGATGTTTGCGATGATGTAGAGGTGGAAGCACCACAAAGTCTGGGAATGCCTAAGAAGGCAACGTCTTCATTTAGCTGCTCTTTGGCCCACATGGGCTGTGTTCAGACCAACGAAATGTGCTATTGAATGCCCCCCTTAAGGCTTTGCTTTGGATGAACAAGCGTGTGGCTTCCTTGTCCCTGCTGAAGGAACTGAGGGAAGAGGTGCCATGCAGGGGCTGGTGGGAGAGAGGTAGAAAGAGGTGGGACGCAAAGGAGCAACATCAGCTTGCTGGCAACATTAAGAAAATTGTCTTGGCAATGAGTGGTCAACTGACCTTATGAATGGAAGATCTGGACCTACAAATCATAGAATAGTTTGGGTTGGAAGGGACCTTGAAGATCATCCAGTTCCAACCCCCCTGCCATGGGCAGGGACACCTCCCACCAGACCAGGTTGCTCCAAGCTCCATCCAGCCTGGCCTTGAACACCTCCAGGGATGGGGCAGCCACAGCTTCTCGGGGCAACCTGGGCCAGTGCCTTCCCAGCCTCAAAGTGAAAAACTTCTTCCTAATGTTTAATCTAAATCTCCCTTCTTCCAGCTTGAAGCCGTTCCCCCTCATCCTACCCCTTTAGGTACTGGAAGGCCGCAATAAGGTCTCCCTGAAGCCTTCTCTTCTCCAGGCTGAACAACCCCAACTCTCTCAGCCTGAAATTCCAAAGGCAGAGAGGTTCATGGGGATCAGCTGAGTCTGATGAACCACCTGAAACTACAATGTTACCAGAGTGGTCACCCAGTTCTTGGATGCTCATCCACACGGCCCCTGAAGCTATATCTACTCTTATGAGATAAACAGTGAAAAGGTGCAGATTTGGGACTGGATTGTTCCTTGGCACAGTTCTGATGGGCTTAACGAGCTCTTTCCCAACTTTTGGCCATGATTCAGGAGAGCGCATGGGCCAAGAAGCAGTTGTGGTATAACCACCTAGTTCTGGAGGGTGGGAGCTTTTAATACATGACTAGGCTGTGGCAATTGGTTTCAGTTCCAGAAAACAGTCTCTGACACTGTTTAATTTATTAATATTGTGTAATATTCATATAATATTTTTTGCTGTTTTATTTCATTTCCAGGCTTTGTTCTTGCTGGTGGAAAAGAACTGATTGAAAATTCAGGAGTGGATGAAAATTATGGAGTTTGTGATACTTGGAAATAAAAGGAGGGAGACCGTAGAATAAAGATTGCAGTTTTCAAGAAACCTGTCTTGAGTAATATTAGGGGTTCAATAGGGAAGATCCCATGGGAAGACAGCCTGGAAAAGGATTTCTATATCTTGAAGAAATAATATTAATTTGCAAACTGGGTGACAAAAATTTTGCATTCCTTTGGGCCTGATACACGTGGGACTAAGTCTGAGCATCTGCAGGAGTTAGGATTAATATAGAATAATAACGATTAGCTATAGTCTAAATCTGCATGTTGTGCTCTAGTGAGTCTAAAGCACACCTAAATTGCCAAGTTCAGCTCCAGGTGTCTTGGTTTTAGATGACTAAGGTCAGTTGAACTGAGCCAGTATCATCGAATGGGTTAGGTTGGAAGGGATCTTGAACATCATCTCGTTCCACCCCCCCTGCCATGGGCAGGGACACCTCCCACCAGACCAGGTTGCTCCAAGCCCCGTCCAACCTGGCCTTGAACACCTCCAGGGATGGAGCAGCCACAGCTTCTCTGGACAACCTGGGCCAGGGGCTCACCACCCTCAGACTGAAAAATTTCCTCCTAATATTTAATCTAAATCTATCCTCTTCTAGTTTGAAGCTATTCCCCCTCATCCTATCACTACGTGCCCTTGTAAGAAGTCCTTCCCCGGTTCTCCTGTAGGCCCTGTTTAGGTACTAGAAGGCTGCAATGAGGTCTCTCCGGAGCCTTCTCTTCTCCAGGCTGAACAGCCCCAACTCTCTCAGCCTGTCCTCATACCAGAGGGGCTCCAGCCCTCGCAGCATCTTCATATATTGGAGTATATTGGATTCCTTCTAGAAAATCATGGAGGATGGGTGAAGAAAATTGGAAAGAGGTAAAAAAAGTGTGAGAAAGAAAAGAAGAAACCAGGGAAAACTGCAGGGACAGGTAATCAAGCGAAAATTGTATCACAACAAAGCAATAGCAAAACTACAAGGCAAATCACGCCAAGCCCAACTAATGCTGCTCCTTGGCAGGGAATGGGATTTGTGTGTAGGAGGTGAACCGTAGGTGTGTTTTATCTTGATGCTACTAAGCCTTTTGATACAGTTGCACACAGTTCTCTCACAAACATGCTGAAGTGGTCCAGAAATGAAGTTAGGAGGTGGTGAGTGAATACTTGTTTGGAAAAGCCCTACTAAGAGAGTTGTCATGATATGGGGAGGATGAAAGGAGCAGGATTCCCACAGGGGTTTGTCCTTGGTCCAGCACTGGTCACCCCTTTGATTAGCAGGTTGGGTAAGGGAACAGAATATCTTCCTCCTAATATTGGCAGGTGATGGCCAACTGCGGAGGGCCGCGAACATGCAAAAGACAATGTTAGAATTGAGGAAATAATATGAAACAAATAGTATCCAGGTAAAACAGCACGTATATAAACCTTTGAACTGTAGTAGGGGAAATCATCTGCCTTAAAGACTGGAGACTGATGGGGAGAGAACAGTCCTTTAGGAAGAGACTTGTCATTGAGCAAGTGGATTACAAGCTAAACACGAGCCAATAAGTGTCATGTTGGTGTCAAGACCCTGATAGAACCCCCTGGGTTGTATAAAATGTTGAGGAGTCTAAAAGATGTGGTAGTTTCAAAGAAGAAAGTATCTTTTTTTCCTTGGCCACAGAAGAGAATAATGAACTTAATTGTAACATGCAAATCTTCAGGAACAGGTTAGGCAATCACCAATCAGGAATGATTCAGGTGCAGGTGCTGCTACCATGGGGCTGAGCAAGAGGCCATAGATGCACTAAGCTCCTTTCCAAGATCCCTTCCAGCCTGATTTCCTGCAATACATGGGGGAAATAGCGCACAAGGTACAAAAATATATGACGTTTCTGTAACCTTCTAGTTTGGTTATGTGATGCCATTCCAAAACACCATACGCTAAGAAGGGCTTGGGCTCAGGCTCTCCAAAGGATCTGAAAGCAAAGGAGGCCAGCAACCTCCATGTCTGTGGCCTGACCTATGGAAGACCAACCAGAGCAGCGTAAATGCAAATGCAACCTACGCCGTCTATGGAAGAGCCTGTATGTGAGCAAGGGGAAGCTGGGCTTTCCCCAGAATGGCCCTGAGAATGTGCTGACTAAAACTTATCTTGGTGGGAAAGACTCAGGTAACAGAGCTGATTGTGTCAGCATGACCAAGACTGGCACCTGCCATTTTAGATGAATCCTGCAAAAGAGGTGAGAGTATAAACTTCAGCTCCTACCGGGAAATGGGGATTGTGCAGCCTCTGTTGAGGGACATCACGCTCAATTTGAGATTAAAGATTACAGGTAACAAAAATGATGATTCAGGGAATCCAACACGAGCAACCAAAATGTTTGGTCTTCTGTGTTCCCTGCTGCCTCTTCACAAATCATGTCCCTAATTAACTGATCTCATCCCTGCTGTTTGGGGAGAGAACCGGCGCCCCAGTTCTGGCCCTGGCCTTTGTTTTGGGTTGGGTGATGCATCCCCAGCAGTGTGGCCAGCAGGGCGAGGGAGGGGATTCTGCCCCTCTACTCCGCTCTGGGGAGACCCCCCCTGCAGTGCTGCCTCCAGCTCGGGGGCCTCCAACATAAGAAGGACATGGACCTGTTGGAGTGAGGCCAGAGGAGCCCACAAAGATGATCTGAGGGTTGGAGCACCTCTCCTATGAGCACAGTCTGAGATAGTTGGGGTTGTTCAGCCTGGAGAAGAGAAGGCTCCGGGGAAACCTTATTGTGGCCTTCCAGTACCTAAAAGGGCTACAGGAAAGCTGGAGAGTGACTCTTGATCAGGGAGTGGAGTGATAGAATGTGGGGTAACAGTTTTAAACTGAAAATGGGGAGATTTAGGTTAGATATTAGGAAGAAATTCTTTCCTGTCAGGGTAGTGAGGCACTGACCCAGGTTGTCCAGAGAAGCTGTGTCTGCCCCATCCCTGGAGGTGCTCAAGGCCAGGTTGGACGGGGCTTGGAGCAAGCTGGGCTGGTGGGAGGTGTCCCTGCCCAGGGAAGGGGGGTGGAACTTGGTGGTCTTTAATGTCCCTTCCCACCCAAACCATTCTATGATACAGAGCTGCACCAGTGCCCTCATGCATCACCCATCACCCAGCCCATGACGAGGGTTTGGTCATGCACCAGAGGCATGACTGCCGTGCCAGGTCGTGCGCCCAGGCGTTTTCCCTGGTGCCTTATTTAACCCACTGCATCTTAGTATTGTATTTTTTAAGCCCGTAGTCCTCCCGCTCTCTGCAGGGCTATTGGTGCTAGAAATCCAACGCCCTGTTTACCTGCCTGCTGCGGGACGGGCGAGCAGCCAGGCCGTGGGACTAGGGCTGAAATCCCCACGCCAGCACCATCAGCATTGTCCTGGTTTGAGCGACACAGGACTGATTTCTCTTCTAACGCTTGGGAAGAGTGCACTTTTAGAAAAATCTAGTGTCTGAATTGGCGAAAATATTTATTTTCTAGGCAGCTATGGTGTGCGGGTTTCAAGGTCTCAGTGTTTTCGAGCT
>RSEF01000003.1:116689002-116721658 GCA_003993805.1 Himantopus leucocephalus
GATCTTAAAGGTCCCTTCCAACCTAGACAATTCTATGATTGGATTTTTGCCCATGTTGATCCACGTGGCTGGACATCTGCATATATACGCATGTTATACACATGTTGCATACGTGCGCGTGTGTGTGTATGTGCCTATCAGGAATCTGTGCTCAGCTTCGCTACCAGAGGGAGATGGGGGCATAGAGCTGTGGCATCCTTGCCTTTGCTGGGTTTGAATTTGGGGCTACTTGATTGGGCAACTCAGAACAACGACAGTATTACCTTCTCATTGCTCTAAGGGCTTAAATGTATATTTTACTGAACAGATGTGATACGCTGACACAGCAGAGGAAAAAAGCACATTGGGAAAATCCTTAAGGAGCAGTCAATCCCATCCAGACTTCAGCTGCTAAATTCTGCCAAGCCCTTACATTGTGCATGCTGAAGCTTTATAAACATTTGTGATTTTGGTGGGATTTTCATAGGATCATCAGAAGACACTCCCAGTTGCTTGCCAGGATCCTGACTCCATGTGAATTTGCTCCAATGCTGCCGCAGAGGGTCCTACGCTCCCAGCTGCCCCCACACCTCACCCCACACCATAACACGTTGCTGTGCCATCACCATCTACAGCCACTGTGCTGGTGGTGGTGATACAGCCCTTTCAGGCACTTTAAACTGAGAAACAAACTGTTTAAAAATACTTTATATTTTCTCCAGCGCCCCCTGGAACTCAGAGGAGACCTAGGCAAAATGCAGTAGAGTATGGCCATGGAGATTGTCCACCATGTATGTCCAAGGAGTCCATCTGGGAGAAATGTTACTCCAAGGTCCACCCAGTAGACAAGGCCAGAGAAGGGGTAGGAAACCAGCACTGCTACAGCGGAGCTCAGGCAGCAACTGAGGGGCCAAAGCTGAACTGAAATGGGGCTCCTAGTGATGGGCAGTGGAGGGAAACCTGTGGTGATGCTGGTCAAGGCCAGTAAGGCCAATTAGTGCCCTCACAGGACATGCATGAGTTTTTCAAAGAACTCTCCAGAACATGTCAACATGGCATCTCAGCACTGAGTAGGGAAAGCATGCCGGCTCCTGGTACCCTGAGTTGCCCCAGGAGGACTTCCCGTGGGCATCTACTCTTCCCCCATCTGGTCACCACAGGACATAGGGATCCCCGAGATGAGGCGGGGGCGGATTGTGCAACTGAAGCAACGGGAGGTTAAACCGTGAAGTTCCATGTCCTGTCCTCATTTTGAAACCCTTGTTGGGTGCCTGACTTTGCAGCTTGCTGATCTCTGCTGTTTGGTTTGTGGGAGGCACGTGGAAGTGCATCCACAGATGTGTTCGTGGTGAGAGAACATTAATATTAGAAAGAGTGGGTGGAAAGGGGAGAAAAAAAGCTGCCTGAACAATTTTTTTTTTCTCTTTTTCTTCCCTTATCTCTTTATCTGCCTGAATGAACTGTATTGGCTGGTTAGGGATTCTGATGACATAGTATCTGCCCTCCCCCTTCTGGAGGTAGACGGAAGGAAGTGGGCTAGAAAATGAAATATCAGCTCATAACCTCAGGACAGGTAAGCCAGCTATGTACTGCAATGGAAAGGATGATAGTGGTTGAACTTCACTATAAAAAGGAGACCACATCTGGCTTTGAGACACACTCAGAGTGCAGGAGGTCTGGGAGAAGGAGAACTCTTGTGCACTGTCAACTGTGTGCATCCTCCTAAAGCAGCAGAGAGGTTGCCATGGCTTTTGCCAGCTATGCTGCGGTGGTAAGTGCTTCTGTTTGGTGTAAGTGCTCCTATTTGATATAAGTGTTAAGATGTATTTGCTGCAAGAGAAAAAGCAGAATGCAGATCCCATGATGCTGTTATGTAGGAGCAACTCTTGTTGGTCTTGGAGGGACCTGAATGGGTCGATAGATCTGTCTGATATGGCTTTCTGTCCTGAGCTTTTGCAAGTGGGTTTGGTGCTTGAGTGATGAAGGGGCAATGGACGATCCATTGTAAGGGCAGCACCGCTGATGTGGGATTGGGACAGACAGTCCTTTCTCAGGCAGCGTGCTATCAAAATTGCTGAAATGTCATTGTGAAGTGAATGCATGTGTATTTACATTTCAGCCTGGGTAATATTTGCAGCACTGTCAAGTCTTGTGATATTCTTAAAAGCTATGCATGTATCTGTCTTCTTTTCCTAAACCCCTGGCTCCTGGAAATGGCCCAAGAAAATTGGATTTCATTGAGAAAATGGCTATTTCCAGCAGATGGCTGCTGGGTGGCCAACCTTTCCTGTCGTGAGAAAGCAGATGGCTTACTAGGTTTCCAAGTTTAGGCATGGGGTCAGCTGGGTCCTTACCCTACCTTGTAGATCATGAGACACTGCTGTTTGACTGTGGAGGAGGACCTTTCATAGCTTGTTGGAGAGATGGTCTTCTTGGTGCAGAGCCAAGAATTTGAATCAGCGTTTAACATCTGTTGTGATGAGTATCATTATCATCGTTGTGCTATTTGCTCATTCTGGCCCATTTCTCCCAAATATAAGTATGATGATGGTCCATTGATGGTCCAGTCTAGCCAAGACTTGGCTCTTCATGCTCTCTCTTTCTTGACTGAACAGAGATAATGACACCTTTCTCTCTCCCAGTTCAGATCACTACTTTTGGTGCTGGTTTTAGCACTCACCGTAAGGACCTCACCCCATGGGAGGGTAGTTCATCCTCGACCCAGCAAGAGCGGGCGCTCTGTGAGGCTTAGAGAAGGTTGCCCGGACCAAAAGGATCTCAAATTCCCTACAACGGTGAAAGTTGACATTCGTATCAGCAATTCAGATCATGCCTTTAGCATGGTCCATGATGTCAGCAACCGGTCTCTCGCTCCTTGGGACTACAGGTAACTGTTTAGTTGTTCTCTAAATTGCAATAGCTGTGCTGCACAGATGGTTTTTTGTGGTGAATGATGGCTGGTTCTCAGCATATGCCTGGAGTCCTGTGAATATTGCAACTATTTCTTGACACACGCATTTTGATGTTAGCTGACATAGAAATTGCAGTGCAAGGGGACATCATTGGAACATTTTCTAATCATCTCACCAATATTTGTCAAAGAATTATTACTCTAGGCAAAGAAAAATGTCAGTACATGGCTATTTTACATTTTCATAGCTGAAAGAATTTTTTGAATGCTGAAATTAAAACAAAACCAAACAAAAAAGAATAGTTCACTTGCGATCAGTTCTGTATTTCACACAGCTCCACTCCATTCATCATCTCCTAAAGAATGATATGTCAGTATTACCCTCCCAAAATTGATTCCATTTCTAGGAAATTGTTTTTAAAATGTTGAAGATAGGGAATTTCTTTGGCCTTGTCTCATAATGAAGACACAGAGGTAAATAGTATGTGCCTTTCATGGAGATAAACAAGAAGATCCTGCCAAACCGTGTTGTGCAAGTGCATAAAACCCTTTTGTGTCCCCATCCTCAGGCTTGATGAAGACCCCAACCGCTTCCCCCAGGTGATTGCTGATGCCAAGTGCCGCCTCTCCGGCTGCGTGAACCCACTGGGGCAGGAGGACCACAGCGTCAACTCCGTCCCCATCCAACAGGAGATCCTTGTCCTCCGTCGGGAGCAGCAGGGCTGCCTGCCCACCTACCGCCTGGAGAAGAAAGTCATCACCGTGGGCTGCACGTGTGTCATTCCAGTCATTCACCACCAGTCCTAGGAGGGATTAGTAGGGGAGGCAACACTGGGAAGAAGAAATGCCTCCTATGAACATCCCTCTGGAGAAATCCCACAGCTACCCACCTTTCATCCCAGGAATTCAACATAACATTTCCTTTCCAAATCTGTGCAAATTACTTCCTGGAAGTACTGATCCTTGCTGTTCATTTATGGATTTTAGAATGGGATTCACTGGTGGCTGGTGATGGAGGGGAGAGAGGGGGATGGAGGAAAAGTTTTGATTGTGACTCCAAGCAGGGAGGGGGTAAAGCAGTGCTTTTTTTTTTTTTTTTCTNTTTTTTTCTCCTCATTGCGGCTTATATCAGTTTGGTGAATCAAATGAATTACAGTTTCAAAAGTTGCCCTTGGCAGTAAATTTCCGTAACGTATGCATGCCAACCAGCAGTACCACAAAAAATCCCTCCTCCTGCACCTTCTCCTTCCCTTGCTCATCGCCTGGTCCCTTTTCCTTCTCTGGCCATCACTGCTCACTAGCGTATTTCTAGTGTAAATCTGACAGAAGTGCCACCAGGCCTGATTCACATCGCACTCTGGTTTTGTGTCACTGCTGCTCCATGGGGAGCAGTGGCTGACTTATTCTGGAGCAATTTGGGAGAGAATTGAACCCACTTGCATTGAGCGTTAAAACGGCAAAGAACTAATGACTGTTTATATTTCTATTTATATGTTCTATTTATGACTATATTTATGGCTTTGTATGTACTCAGAGTATCTAAAAATTGGTAAATGTTTGTCTGTATTTATTCAATAACTTATCTACTGAATAAAAATTGTATTTTATTTAAAAGAATGGTGTTTTATGGTAGCTCAAAATGAAAGCAGACACAGAGAACAGGCTTGTGCTGCAGTAGCACTGAGTGGTTTCAGCAAAGATCAGGCTTTTTCCGGTGCAGTGATATGAGTAAAAGGGAGCACAAAAGACCTTGCAGCCTAAATAGGTGCAAAAAAAGGGCTGAAAGTGGTGAATTGAGGTTACACAGGCAGCACTGGGGGAGCTGGCAATGGAGTCAGGTTCTCTAGACTTTGGGGATGGTCTCTATGGATGGTGGGAAAAGAGGTGGGACACACTGCATTGTAGGGTTGCAGCCGAAATATGGGATGGGGGTCTAGCCTGGTTCATGTCAACTGGGAAAGTCCTATCCTCTTCCAAACAAGGTGTCATCCTCATAAGTTCACCTCTTTTCCACTACCTGGATGGTTGGCTGAGCAGGAATGCAGGGACATGTGCAAAGATGGCTTCATCTCACCGTTCTTTAACCAGCCAAATATTAGGTGTTGGGCATGAAGTGGTGGATGAGGATCCCTCCACATCAAGGGAACAAGGAATAAACCCCTCCAGGGCAGGGTTGCCTGCTGAGCTGAGGTGTCCTAACTTAGGAAAGGAGGATCTGCCCCCCCTCTCTTAGCTACACAAGGAGCACAACCTAGCCAGACTCACTGTTAATTATTTTATCAGATTGCTGTAGTGTTGCTTTTTTTTTAACTTTACTCATCTTTCATCCAGAGATGAGCCAGATTTTCAGACCTCTGACTTTGGTTTCTGCTGGTGGAGGTTTTAAGCCTGTATTTCCTTGTTCACCTGCATTTAAACCAACGTAAACCTATGTGCAAGCATTCTTGAATTTCACTTCGGCTGCACAGAAGCTACTTGAAATTAGATACACCTGCTGCAGGTAGACCCTGGGTTTCTTCCACTGGGTCACAGAATCACAGAATGGTCAGGGTTGGAAGGGACCTCTGGAGATCATCCAGTCCAACCCCCCTGCCAGAGCAGGGTCACCTACAGCAGGTTGCACAGGGTGGTGTCCAGGTGGGTTTGGAATGTCTCCAGAGTGGGAGACTCCCCCACCTCTCTGGGCAGCCTGTGCCACTGCTCTGCCGCCCTCAAAGGAAAGAAGTCCCTCCTCATGTTAAGATGGAACTTCCTATGTTCATATGCATATGAACATTCATATGTTCCTACGGGTCATTGGGTCTAAACGTCCCCTTTGGTGTTTGTTTGTCGCGCCGGGTGTATTCCCTGCGCCACAGGTCCCTGGGAGCCAGTTCAACAAGCCATAGCTAACCCGGCAGAGAAACCGTCTCATTCAGTTACAAGCATTTGTACTCATTTGTGGCAGCAGCTGTTTCATTATGACCACCAAGCTCTTCATGTGGTGGAGTGCAAACCCCATGGAGGCGTCTCCTTGCACGCTCTTGCGTAACACCAGCTTTCCTCTTACAGTAACCGCTGACCAGGAAATTACACGCTGCACACCCCTGTTCTTACTCCTGACCTATTTCTCTCCCTCTCGATAAACCCAGCCCGTGGGGTCATCCTCACTTGTTTTGCAGGGAGAAAACTAGCCTGCATTTCTCTCTCCAGACAATTAGTTGGGTGTTGGGTTCACCGCAGCTACACAGCTCCTGTGCTGATGCTCTTAAACATCCATCATCTTACCCTAAGAATTGTTCTAACTGGATCAGTTATGAAGCAGCTAATCAAGAAAGTGCAAAGGTAGCTAATTACGGAAGTCTCATCCACGGGTCATGAGGTTTTGCAGCCAGCGCTATCAACTGCAAACCACACACCTCTCGGTAAGGCGTGCGCTTGTATGTGGGGATTGTTTCTAAATAAAACGATCAACAAGGGTTATTTCCTTCTCATGGCATCATTCTTAGAGTGCAGCTGGTTCTAAATATGACTCTGGTTATTTTTTAGGTGCTGGCTTTTGTGATGAGGTAGGTGGTTGGCTTTCATTCCCAGCAATCTAAGAACATGGCAAACGAGTTTATGCTTCTTGTAAACAGCACAGTCATATTGCCACCAAGAGCAAGCACAGCTCACAGCTGAGGACCAGCCTTTGCGAAAGGCTTTGCTTGTTTTTGTTCCTCTTGCAGCAATGGTCCCAGCCCCTGCATGACCAGCTGGGCATCTCTGGCTCTGAAGTGCAGCTTAGAGCAGCCTTCAGGGACTTGGTTGTTTTACCAGGAGAAGACACAGCTGTAGGTGTTGTAGCAGCCCTGCAGTGTCTTCTTGTAGCCTGCTAGGCTAAGCAACCTGCGGTCACAGGTTGGTAACTGAGCCTTGTGGCCTTTCCCATTCCTTCCCTCTTCTTCTTGCCTCTTATTGACCTCCTTTCTGTGTCTCCTTGCCCAGTCCTCCTCTTGGCTGTGCCTGTTCTGGCAGCTTGAGCAGGGATCCTGTTGTGTAGCAGCTCTCATGGGGTGTTGGAGGGAGACGCTACAAAGACCCCTGCGTTATCACGGGCTGGGAGGCACAGCAGTGATGTGAGCCTGGGTAGATGTCTCCTCTCAGACTTGTGCTTTGACCCATGGATGTGTTGGCCTGCAAGCGTGAGTCAGGCTTCTCTGGACCCTTGACAACAGGCAGATGCTCCTGGGGGATATTCAAAGGGACTACAGACCAGGTCAGCCTGTTCCACAAAATCATTGTTTTTAAAAGTGCACAGAAATTAAATATATAAAGAAAGTGAAGGCTGCAACCTAAAATGTTGAAACAACCCAGGAACTGTTTGTGTTTGTG
Organism: Himantopus leucocephalus; assembly: GCA_003993805.1. Taxonomy (NCBI): domain Eukaryota; kingdom Metazoa; phylum Chordata; class Aves; order Charadriiformes; family Recurvirostridae; genus Himantopus; species Himantopus leucocephalus. Next base: position 116,696,246 of record RSEF01000003.1, read on the forward strand.
TTTGGTAAGCCAGAAGAGCCATGGCTTGAAAATCCAGAAGTTGACATGGCTTTTTGAGAGTTAGACCTAACAGACAAAATTTTAAGGGGATGAGCGATGTGTTGGTCAGTCCTGTGGGGACCTGTGGTTTGGTGCCACCATGATGGGCACAGATGATGGGGTGAATTTCTGCATCAGCTGTGAGTTCTGGCTGTCCTGGGAAATGGCCTGACAGACCAGACCAGAAACCTGCTCTCATGTCACCATCACGGGGTAAAATGTGAGACTTATCTTGATCTCCTTCCCTTGTCTCCTTCCCCTTCTTCCTCTTTTTTGCTCCCTAATGTCATTTTTAACCTTATGCTTAAGAGGAGTCTAGGTGTGTGGGCCAAATCTGCATCTTCTACAGTACTGTTACAATGCGGTGACAAAAAAAACCTGCTTAAAATGTTGGTGATTGCCTGATACAGCTTGGCAGGCTCAGAGCTGTTGATGGGGATGGGACGGTGTGCTGGTGCTGCTTTCAGGAACTGAGAAGATACCAGCCAGACTCAGCTCCAGAAACAAACTACACATTTTTTCTCTGCTCCTCACACAAACGTTTTCCCTCTTTGCTATTTATTCTGCTTCCAAGGCTGGATAGTAGTAGCAGCTTCAAGTCCTCAGTTCTTCAGATAAAGCCATTTCTGTGTAACTTTTCTTTTCCTTTTCCTTTTTTTTTAAATTTATTTTTCCTTCAGACAACTAGCTCAGTTTTTCCACCCTTTTCTGTAACTTCAACAAAGGATTGAAAATACGTTTGATGCTCTTTGGGGGTTGTGGACTGAGCAGGGTCTAATCGAAATACCGTTTTCTGGGCATAGTTTTCGATGAGTGAGTTTTAGTGGTTTTACCAGTACAAAGTGTCATGTTTCTGCTTTATCTTCATTCTTAGTAAGCACAATATGTTTGTATCATGATCAAGGTTCCCTCTTCCAGTAAATGAATAGAGCTGGTTTATCTTCTCTCTAACTTTCCCCTATAATTTTTTGAGTTTGTTTATTTCAGACTTCTGAAATCTCTACTCCTGGCCTCCTTCACCTCGTAAGGCTTGCCAGACAATTAAATCTACATCACCTCTTACAAGCATCAGGTATCTGTCCAGCTTGCTTTGATAACTGGCAATGATGAACATGGTTGTCTGACGATTTGCTACACAAATCCAACCTCAAACTTCCCTTTCTGCTGGGTTTTACTCACAGGTTGCCAAGCAATCCGGTGGCTGAGCGGCTGCTGCTCAAATTTTATACAAACCGACATGAAACTTGAGACAGGGAGCAGTGCTGGACTGGAAACCTTTGTGTTGAAGGGGGTTTTGCAGCAATTATCCCTCATCCCCCACATGATGATATCATCAAAGGACATCAAATAAGCAAGAATTTGCACTGAAACTCTCCAAACCAAGCTTTACCTGTTGACCCTCAAACCTGTTGACCCTCACCTGCAGGGGTGAAAGAGTGGTCCTACTCTCTTTGGTCACCTATCATGATCATTATTGACTGTAGTCATGAACGTTTGCCTGGAGAAACAAAGGCACCGATTAGGTGACCTCATGGCAGGGTGCACTGATTTGGAATTATTCTGCACCTTTCCAACGGAACACAGCAATGGGAAGGAAGGACCTATGATGCCACAAGTTCCAGGAGAACTTGCGGTAGGAAAGAAAATAGTCCTCAGGCCAAATGAACCCAGGCGACCATGCTACTAAACACTTCCGCAGGAGCCCGCACAACACCCACGCAGCTTGCAGAGGTGAGCATGAAGTTGGCACGAGGCCAAGTAAATAAATTAACAAAAAAAAAAAAAAAAAGGGTTGTGTCCTAAGGCGCGGATTTAATTGGGTTGGTAAATGGTCCAAGGGAGAATGACGCTGCTGGAAGGGGGACCGGAGTATCTTTGCAGCCCGTCAGCAGAAAGCTGTCGGCGTTTTGGTACTCCGACTGCGTCATCTCTTGCTGACCTGGTTCTGATTTTTTTTCCACATAGTAGCACTCTCTCAGCATTGCTAACTAGTCTCCATTACTCATGTGCCAACTCCAGCTAACTGCACATCACTACTAGGTAGTAAAGGGTGGGACTTACCATAATTTTAACTGTTAGAAGTTACTCTGTCTGCTGCAGACAATTTGCTAAAGCTCCTTCTATAGCAAGTGGTAGGAAGTTGAGAGATTATCTAAAAGACAAGGCAGTCAGCTGTTTCAGTCTTCCTGAACTGATATTTATTTAACTCCTTGAAAACCTCCAAGGATGAGTGTTCCTCAATGGTTTTTTTTTTGGCAGTCAGTTCCCACCCTTAATATTCTTGGGACAGCCAGCTGGGTGAACTTCAGGACCTGCAGAAGACCTTAAGGAAGAATAGCTGGAGACAAGGTAGGAAACAAGCTAAGTTAGGATCATGCATAGTGCTAGATAGTTACAGCAGTGTTTGAAGGTAACTAAAGGTGTGGACAAGAGTTCATTGTTGTGACTGCAGATATTGTGATCACTCAGAATTCAATTAATGTTTCCTTGAATCAGTGTATATCTACTAGATTGAGGGATGGTATGAAGCCTGTGGCTGTGAGTTTAGGTTACAGGTGGACCCAGCTGATTTTGCCAGGAGTAGATTAGGGAGGGTTTAGGCTCACCGGCACAGCTGGAGGGAATAACCCCCAGCAGAAAAAATTGGGGTGGTTGCATCTCCAGTTAGCACAGCTGGATCCGGAGAAGATGCTCTCACCTGAGAGGACCTTGCCTCTCATTAAGGAATTGCACACCTGAGCTTGATGTAGGGCATCCTGACCTAAGAAGTCAGCTTATGTTAGTGTTGTCAGTGTTAGCCTTAGTTAACTAATAATGAACAGAGCAATATGTTGTTTGAAGTCCCTCTAGCTTTAATTAACTAGTAATGAACAGAACGCTGTGTTGTTCAAAGTCCCTATTCTCTCGACCTTAACGTCTGGGATTGATCGTATATAGGATGAATTATATGACAACTTGGCGGGAAGAGAATCCAGTTGGCCAACTTGGCGACAGAACTTACTTTTAAGGTATCCAGAAGTGAACTGCTTTCATTATGATACTAAAAAACACACTCACAAGTCAAGAAGACCCTTGCCTAGGTGAAGACCCTTCCCCCGCGCATGCGTGATGATTAAAAGACTGACATAGCAGATATTATAATTATATGTAAATTACTAACCAATCATTGTAACCGGGAGTGTACAACCTTGTAACTTTTGTGTGTAAATATAGCAAGAAGACCGGCATGGGGTGTGCCTGATTTGTGGAAAATCCACCGAGCACCCGGGCCTGAATAAATACAATATCTCTCCTGAGCGTGTGCGACTGGTTAATTGCACACCGGGCACGAACCCACTTTTTGGACAACAAGCTCTGCACCTCTAGAAATTCTGCATTTGCCGGTGCGTTTGCCAATGGCACTTTGCCAGTGCCTGAGAAGGGTCACACCTCCCCGAGGCAGCGGCAAGCAAAACAGCCGCATCTTCACAAAGCAGCCCGCCTTTTGAAACCCGGAATGTTTTCATCTGAGGGCATTTAACCCAAGTGTGCTTTAAATAAACCCACCCACAGTGCTAGACATCCACCTACGCAAGTCCCATCACAAAGCGTGGCAGAAGTGCCGTGGCAGTGTGCCCTACATTTGAAGCACTAACTGCTGGCAGCGAACGCGTTGGAAGGACAGGAGGGTGGAGAAAATTACGACTGCAGTTAGCAATACGTGGTTAATTGCTTCAGTTATCCACCCGACTCGCTCATGTGCTTTTCCCCGTGTAGCCAGGTAGTGACCCTGCTCCACAGAAAATGAGTTGAAATGGGTTGGACTGGAATTCACGGAGAGCGTTGGACCAAAGTTAAAACTCAGCAGTGGAAACGCACTCGCCATTTTAGGGGAGGGAGTTTCTTTCCCCCTAAAGAAACATTCAAAGTGTTGTGTTGAACCTATCTTTACAAATCCCTTTCCAATCAGATAATTAGGTGGATAACTGGGTAGTTACTTTCTTTGCTAGTCTGTCTTAAATCTGAATCTGTTGGGTGTCACTTGGTAAATAATTTTCCTCCAGGTATCTTAGTTTCTCTATCAGTAAAACTGTGTTAATGATACAAGCCCTAACTTTTCGATGGGCTTTACATTCTGCTGCAGCAGAGCTAGATGCTATCAAGAGAATTTTAGGTTTTAGCATCGTGCAGAATTCTTATATGGTCATAATTGAATTGAGTGATTTCTTGCCTGATCAAAAAGGCTTCTTTAGAAAGAAAGGAGAATATCACAGTTACTTACTTTTTTTTTATTACACAAAGATAAATAAGCAGGTACATTATTACTAACTTTTCCACCAACATAAATAGAATTACATAAATAGACATTTCAAAGTGTAAACTAAAGATGTGTAAAGAGTTCCCATTACTTTTTCAGCCCAGCACATGAAGGTGTCTGGATTCTGAATTCCTAGAGTTCAAGATTTTTGGGGAAAAGAATTTTTTTTTTTAAACCACGACTTCATCATTTTTAATATATTCTGATAGATTCTAGCTAATGATTATGGTTTGATTCAGGTTGGCGGAGGCTTAATCAGGTCCCTTCATTTCATCGCTGTTAGGCAAGGAAGGTCTCCTCCATGGCTCCCTGCTCTTACACTACCGGCTCCCTTTAAGCCTGGTGTCGGACCAAGGGGGTGACACAAGTGCAGCCCACAGTGATGATTTTCTTCTCCAACCGGTATGATTGGTGGCAGCCCTTCTGCTCCCTCCGGAGGACTAGGATCTCCTGTTTGATGGGGACGGAGTTGACGCTGTGGTCCAGCTGCCCGTGCAAATTCACGCACCTGGAGTGGCGGCACTTGGCATCAGCGATCACCTGGGGGAAACGGTTGTGGTCCTCATCGATTCTGTAAGATGACATGAAAGGAAGTATTTGAAATGGGAATACTGCTGCATGGTAGTCTGCATCACTATGGGGTCCTAGCTTAGGAACCTGTACCTCCTGGGAGATTTCCTATGGAGGGACAGTAGACCCTCCACTACTCCAGGTTTTTAAGTGTAAGTAAGTAAATACTGCAGGTTTTTAAGTGTAAGACAAGCATGACAGGACTGCACGCAACTGCCTTTGCGAAGAACTTACTTCAAATAGGCATTAACTTTGAAAGACCAGTTAGAAATTATTTGAGCTTCCCAACAGGTCAGACTGACTAATGGACCCAAAGACCTTCAGCTCCCCTCCAAAACATGAAATGTTCTTAGGGTTTGATGATGATGTTATTAAACCACCCCTGAATTTGGTGCAAGGTTAGCTCTCTGAGGTCTTTTTGATGATCTTTTAGGTAAAGAATCCTTTTGAAGATAAAGCTTGCCCCAATATACAAATAAATCAGTTAAGTTAAAAAAGTTATTTGTTTGCCTTCTGTATGCCTTGACCATGCTTTTTGCTCTGTGCTCCTTTCTGTATTGGTTAACTTTCAAAGAGGATTATACAGGCTGTGGATACCTTCATATTTCCAAAATGTCTCAACAGTGGAGCACTGACAATAAGGATGTGGGCATAACCTCTGCATTATTCTTGATCATTGCATTTCTAGACCATAAGGACAGAGGTGGTACCTGTAATCCCACGGAGCCAGAGAGCGGCTGCTGACATCAAGAGTCGTTTTGGTGTCCTGGTTCATGCTGCTGATGCTTATGTTGACTCTCACAGTTTGAGGGAATTTTGAGTCTTTTTGGGTCAGGCATCCAGCATATGCTTGCTTGAAGAGGCTCTCCGGCTTGAGTCCAGGCTGTATCACCTTCCCATAGGCAGAACTTCTGGCTGACAGCAGGGCCAGCAGCATTAGGAGCAGAGATCTGAACTGAAGACAATCGGTGCATTTAGGACACAACGCAGGTACAGCTGTAACGCAGCACGCCTCACGACTCTTCTGTGGGGCTGGGAAACCCACCCACAGCCAGCCTAGCTGGTAGTTAAAGTCTGTACTGCAGGTTGGAGTAATTATGGAAAAATGTGCCCTATATCACATCCACGCTTGCTTTCATTAACTAATTCTTACACTTCTGACAGGTATGGTATACACTCAGTTGTAAATTGGTGACCAAAAAAATCAATTATATAAAATAATGTAATACAGGAGATAGCAGAAAGGATATAACATCAAAAAGACACTCTAAAGTTGAGTTTTCAATATATTTCTTGACTTCAGACTATGTTGCAGTAGCCCCATTCGCAAATATACTGGTACAGTCTCATTGCTGCCCCATGCTGGTGCTGTTCATCAGTCTCCGATTTCAGTTATTTTCAATTATTAATAGTTTAAACAAGCATTTTAAAGGTGGGTGCAGATCCCCGTTCCTGACAATCGTCTATTAGAGTTTAAATATGTCTCTGTCAAACTGGGGAAAAAAAAAACTAGAAAGCAAGTTCTTACCAGAGAAGTGCAAAGGATCGGAGACATCTTCCTTCCTTCTCTTACTGTGGCCGCTGCTCGTGCTGGGCTCTGTCAAACTCAGGGTGTCTGGGCACATTTGCTGGTGGACTTTTTATAAGGGCTTCTGTGCTGTCCTACTTAATGTGGAGTAGGTGTTTTTTTCCCAACCTTAACTGTGGTTTCTGACCATAACTTAAATTAAAAAGTGTATGTATATATATTCCATCAACGCAGGTGGAAGACAGGATATGGGCTCGCCCTTTCTTAGATCTGTAGATGATGTCATTAATTCAGCCATGTCACTCAAGTAGTAACAAAACTCAATGATGATATTAGAAAACCACCAAAAAATTGGCACGCACTGCAGTGAGCGGGTGCAAAGTGGGAGGTGTCCCTGCCCATGGCAGCGGGGTTGGAACTAGATGATCTTTAAAGTCCCTTCCAACCTAAACCATTCTATTATTCTATGAAAGTGCACAATTTTAAATTGGGACAAGAGTCGTCATCTAATCAAACATAAGTTGATGTGCTTCATGGTCTTGACTTGGGGTTCTGTAGGTATCAAAACCACTGATGTCACTGGCACTGCCAGATTGGATCTATTTGCTCCTAGGTGTCCTGGTTTGAGGTCAGTCTGATGCCTTTTCATCCTGAATTGGGCAGATGTTGGACATCTGGCCCCCATCCAATTGCTCTCCATACTTGCCATGTGCTGTCACTTGCCTTGGTGCTTAGGGACCCAGGCTCCTTCTCAGGCTCCTATTTCTTTCTCAAATTTCCTAGTCTAGATCCGGCTGGTTTTATTCTTCTCTTCCAGTTTGAAGCCATTCCCCCTCGTCCTATCACTACATGCCCTTGTAAAAAGGGTCATCGTTGCTCTGGCAACATCCCTTACTAGGGAGATGTCTTGATGAGCCCTGAATGCTCTTTAAAAGCTGTGGGCTTGACCCTGAAAGAGACATTACCTTCAAGGAGGGATGTCTGTATTTGTTCCTCTTATATGCTTTCAAGAATTTAAATGAGCAGCTCTTTAGTAAGTATTTTGGTCACTGGGATGTATGGGATGCTCTGGGACAGGCTGCTTCTGTGGCATCATCCAGTATCTTATGTTGAGAGCTCAGAGCTCTGCAGTTAAGCCAGTCAGCAGCAATGTAGGGATGTAAAAATTTTGGATAAAGCAGATACTGGACCAGGAACGATAAACCTGATGCATCTCCCAGGCAAATATCCCAACCACTAGCCTACAGTGTCTTCTTCTCCCTGGCATAGCTAATTAGGACAACTCAGGAGAGACCTAAGGAGAGACTCTCCCCCTAGGCTGCTACAAAACCTGACACACAGAGAGAGGGGCAGGCTCAGATGTCTCAGGCTGCAGCTTCCCAGGTAATGGTGTTGATTGTAATGAGCTATGAGATACAATAAACCAGCTACTGCCATCCTCTCTGATGAGGTTCCTGGAGAGTAGGTGGGAGATGGACAGACACAAGGGTGTTGATGCTGCTCATATGCTGAATTTCAGAGAGATTCTTGACAAAGGGGCTTACGTTTTAGAAAGGAGGGGGTGGACACTGATTCTATCCTTCTCTAACATTTTTTTCTTAGGAAAAGACTCTCATCGCTTTGCCCCGGCAGTGGGTTACAAGTAGCCAGGATGTGCACCACGAAGTAACACTCAGTGTAACAGCCCTGATCTGCTGGCGCGTGCCTTTTTCTCAGGTCTAATTTTGGTGATGTTTTCAGATGAAAACAATGCAAATATGGTGTGGGTTTTTTTACATTTGCTTAATATTTACATGTAAGTCCAAGTTTTACTCGCCTTGTGCCATCCAAAGCAGGATGTAAGTAAGGGTAGAATTTAGTTTGCAGTTTCTGGGATAGCCATGACCTATATCAGCTTGTTTAAAAGATGCTGATGGTTGAAAAGCTAAATGTATAATTCAGTTTCCCTCTTAGAATTTGAGATGTACAGGTTAAAGGAAATGGTTCCCTCAGAAGGGTTTTTCTTTAATGCCATTTACTGGAATATCCATTCAAAGTGGGTCAGTTAAATTTCCAACTTTAGAAGCAGAAAAGATTTCAAGAGCTTGCAGGGTAATGGAAGGTCAGGTTCAACCAGCCTGACCCTAAATCCAGGCTCGTTTACTCTAAATGTGTCAGTGGTTTGGGTTACCTCAGTACTTGAAAGGTGAATAGTTAACCGTTCAGACACGGCTAATGTAACGCAACATTGCAATGGTGAAAAAAAAAATTTCCATGGTTTGTTTTCAGCCATGAATGCATTTGTTTGCAATTGTGAGAGGCAAAATGAGAGGATCTCAGGAGATAATATACCTCTTGAAATCCTTCCACCAGGTCTGAATTATAGAAACGAAACTCTCACATTTCTGGTTCCAAGATTTTTCCAAACCCTAAAGAATTTTTTTCCAATTCTTCTTGGTCTCAAGTGCAAACAAAAATTGAACATGATTTTTTCCATGAGATTAGATTTTACCCCATGGCATTTGTTTTATTCTGTCACTTAACTCTCTCTCAACTAGAGATCTGAAAACTAGGACACAAAAAAAAGCTTACTGAAACAAAAGGATTAAGCCCTTTGAAATCAAACCTAGCCCTTCTCTTGGCTTTGGTGAAAGCTTTCTTGACATTGAGTTGCTAGTGAAGTACTTTACCCAGCTGAGATCCTTCAGGCACCCAAATCTGAGTATGTTGGCCTTGATGACACTTTCTCCCCTCAAAGTCACAGCGTGAGTCAGTGCCAGAGCTCTGGTGCCCTGACTGAGCTTGCTGCACATGAAAAGAGAAATGCCAGATATCTCCAAATAGTTAAAACATTTTTTTTTCAATTACTATCTGTTAAGTTTATGCTACTTTTGGAAAATATGGAGCTTTTCTATTTACTTTTAGGAAGATATTTATTTATATTTTCTTGTTGGAGAGAATGCATTTTCTTCCTCTTGAGTCTTACATTCTTACAAATCCCTGTAAGCTAAGGCAACACTCTTCTCCTTACATACAAGCATTGCCTGACCTGCTGTGCATTGGTGGAGGTAATTTCTAGGAGATCAATGATTAGACTGAGCCTGAGGGCAGTGGTTATCCGAGAGAAATTCAGAACTTGAGGGGCAAGTCTCTGAGCACCCTGATTAAACACTGAAGTTTAATTTTAGTTTAATTTCATTTCATCCTGATCTGAGTGGATCAGAGACATCAGAGGCGCCTCCAAACTGGATAAATCACTGCACTGATCTTCCGCCCCTTGATCTTTGCACAGGAGACATGACAAAAAAGGTAAAGTAACCTTTCTCCTCTATTAAACACCTCTACTTTTCCTCCCCAGCAGCTGCAGTAGAAATGATCATCTCCTCCTGCATGCCTAAATTTTCCAAACACAGCTACATGGATATCTCAGTTACTCATCAGCCGTGGTTGCTGTTGGTCGTTGACACATCTCCTGCATGAATAATATCTAATGGATACTCAGTAACTGGGAAGTCAACATAAAGGAAGCTGACCACTCAGTTCATCTTTTTGGTTGCTGCTTGGAGGGACAGGGGAAAAAGAGGGCTTCCAGGTATGTGAGTTGGACTTAACGAGAAGCAGGAATGTTGTGCCTGCTCTGTGGTAATTAATAGCTGATGAATACGTAACTGTAATGTAGTCTGGGTAAGTGGAGAGGGGCTTTATGCTGCCAGCAGGTGGGTGGAGGACAGGACTGCTGAGATTACAGCCAGGTCCTGAGCAGCAGCAGAGTCACTACCGGTGGTATTGTAGTGCCCAAGGGTTCGTTGTAAAGCTGGGCCAAATTAACACCTAACACCTAATGGAAGGGACAACATCTCCTGGCCAACACAGGGTATGTGTCTGCATGCAAAGGGAATTTTGAGAAATGCAACGACTGGCTGATGAGCGAGGATCTAAGCTGAAACCAGATCACCAAAGGTGGTAAAGATCTCCCTTGAGCTCAGATGATTTAATGTGTCTCCTCACTTACTTGTTTTTGCGGTTATCAATGATGTTAATGACCAAATAGTTTTGTTATCAGTTAAAGATCTCTCTGTCAATGCTTTATTTTCACGGCTTCAAAGACATCCTGTGGCAATACGTTTCACAGCCAGTTATAAACTGTACAAGAAGAAACCCTTTATGCATAAAATTGGCGCGTATTCAAGCTGGTTGAATGGTTTATACAAGCAATTAAGTCATTTTGAAATTCTCTGTTTGCTGTGCTATCAGCTCGCATCCTGTGTCTCGCCCACACCTTGGCCCCATGGTGCTGCAGAAAGCAGGGGGAGAAGAACATGGGGGGTCCCTACTGCTGCCCCCCACCCAGCAGCTCCTGCCCGCAGCACTTGCCAAACGTCCGCCTGAAATTTCACTTGCTGTAGGTTGAGACATTTATTTCCCAGCCCCAGTGGGTACAGGGACAAGTTGTTCCTGTCCCCCTTCCCTCTTGGGTCATGTTCTCAAGACCTTTGCCCGTTTTTTTTTCCCTTCCTCTGTTAGAAGGATCTCCACTTGACCCATCCATCCCTTGCAGGGTGATGCTCCAAGCTCAAGACAAACCGTTGGCGTAGTGCTTCAATGTCCTGATGCTCACAGACCCTCTGAGGGGCAGGGAACTGGAACATGGCACTTATTCACAGTCGCAGCTCTGAGAAACTCCTGTTTGCACAAAATCGCTGTCAGATTCCCAGGCAGTCTGTGTCCTACCCTTTGGGAAACTCTTTATTCTTCCTTTTTGGGACCATTGTAATTGAAATTTGTCTGAAACAAAGTAAATTCTGAAGGTTGCCTGGAAGTCCTTGGTGTATTTGTCCTTATCTCTATACCAGCTGCCAGCTGCAGATTTGTCAGCCTCTTTCACCTCCAGCTACGTGTACTTTTTCTGCAGTAAACGAGGAGTAGTTGCACTGGAGTGCTCAGAGTTTCCCAAACTGAAAATCTGTGGCAAACAGGGAGAAAAACATGTCACAGGCTTGTCTGGAGAGCAGCTGAGGGCCTGCTCCGTTGGGGAAAAAAAGAAAGACAAATTCTTGTGTAGTTTTATCAGTTCCAGCTGTTAAAATTTACAAATACAAGTTTCTCATAGATGGGCACAGCTTGTGATTTTACATTTGGGTATCACCACTGACTTCAACAGGACAACAAAAAGATAAATGCAGCAGTGCATGAGCTTATCTGTGCAGTTGTGTATACTCTCCTGGCTGATGCAGGAGAGGAGAGATGCCAGAATATGGGATGCTGAAATTCCTCACTTCATGCTCTCAAACGGCTCGTGAGGATGAAATTTAGCCCTGTAGCTTGGTCCCCAGAGTGATGAAGCTTACTTCTTTGGGAAGGCTTACAGAAAGCACATTACAAATGAGAATCTGACCCTGAAACCTTCAATTGTATCTGGACGGGGACCGAAGCAGAGGGAGGATGAGGCAGCATCGTTAAATAGGAGCAACCTTCTTGCAATCGAAGTTCTCACCTGCAAGAGGCTCTCCCTGCAGCCCTGGGCTGCGATGGTGCCCACCAGATTTGGGATCTGCCTGCTCCAGCTGCTTGGCGGAGGAGAAGCTCGTCCTCGCCGTGCAGGGCACCACGTAGCGCCCATGAAACCGGCCGGTGGTTTCGGTAGTGGTGCAAGGTGACGTTGTAGGAAACGGACTCGTGTGGAGCATTGAGAGGTCGGTGCTACGTGATGAAATGCCAGCCCTTAGCTGGCAGCTGCTCGGCCACCAGCTTGTGCTCCACCGCCCACTGCTTTCAAACCAAATTAGGTTCAGAAAACTAGTTTTATCACCGAGGCACTCACTGTACCTATATCCCAGGGCTTATTCTCCGGGCTACCAGGCAGGTTTGATAAGGCAGGCTGTAGAAATAAAGTCATTTCCACTCTGGCCATTTGCCCACTGCCAGGTCAAGTTTGAAAAACTCGGTCATTCATCATCTCGTTTTAAGTAGTCAGGCTCTTTTTTGTTTTTTGGTTTATTTTTCCCCTCGCAGAGAAATGACTCCTGGCCACTTTTTGTGTGCAAGAAAGTCTTAGAATTCAAAGGTATTTGAGAATAAGTGACTCAGAGTGGTTTTGATGAGAGTTGCAAATACGCAATGGGGATCCCAGTTTTTGAGCCCTTTCACCTAACAGGGGTTTGAGTTCACTTTTTTTTTTTTAAATAAGAAAAGGAAATTAATCATTTTTCCCAACACATGCAAATTCTGACCGCAGTGCAAGGCAGTTTCCAGAACTATCCCAGGCAGAGATTTCAGAGAATAACCACTGCTGAAGGTCTCCTCCTCCAAGACGTGTGGCCTCGCAGCGGTGGGGTGGGGGCAAAGGGTGGGTGACAGAAGCCCGCTGTCCTATTTTAACCTGAACGATGCCTCTTAACCACACTTGGTCCTTTCTGTGCTGATGCCATGGCTACAAGAGCAAAGCGAATAGGTGTACCTCAGGCAGAGCTCTTGAGAAATTTCTCTGTTGAAATGGACCATCACTGCTGCTTTTGACAGCACTTTATTCTGCCTGAGCTGACTGTGCTGCACTCAACTAGGGCTAGAAAAAGGAATTGTGGTCCTGTCTGTATTTCAACCAAGGTACAATCCTGCATGATCATTTATCCCTTCCATAACATCTTCTCCATCAATGTTGGAGGCCATCATCCCATTCTCTGGTGCTCGTTTGCAGGCCTTACTCTCTTAATTTTCCACAGCAAAGAGCAGGCAAGGAATGACAGCCAACGAGTCAGCCCCAAAATGGATACGGGGATGAGAAGGGCCAGTATCAAAGCTCAGCAAACCGTAAGGGCTGCAGACTTTTCTTTCTTCAGTCCCTCTTCAGCCCAGAGTAGATGGGAACACAAGAACATGGATCATCCCTGACCAGAAGAAAGAAGCAAAGGTCTCTGGGAATGAAGAGTCAGTAGTTCCCAGGATACAACCAGCATCACAGGTGATGTCACCACGTCCCAGGTGAGAGTGAGGACGTTTTTGTGAAGAGCACTGCAGTTTACCCTCTGACTTTGTGAGCATGAGATTATATGATCAACCTTGTTTGTACAGTCCAGTCCCTTAAGGGACACCACCCACAGCCCGAAACCCACTGAACATCTGTGTCTCATGTGCCCACCCGCTGCAGGACATGAACACATCACTGGATCCCATAGTGACAGTAGCCCACACTACGTGAAAGAGTCAGGTCTTTGACTCTTGTGACTCTTTTAATATTTCTGTGGCGAAACTCTTGCACATCCAGTAAGCGAGCAGTGGGCATTACGCAAACAGTATCTATACCATACCAACAGGAGAAGATACGGACAAAGCCCTAACTGAGAATAGTTCATCCAAGCCATATCCATGGCAGATAGTCACAAAGAGCAAATTAGGATGTCAACTATTTGCTTGCAAATGACTTGATCAGATAACTTGCTCGTTTCATCAGATAATTTCTTTGCAAAAGATAATTCAAGTAGCTCTGCCAAAGTGGAGCTTTATTTGTAGCTGCAGTTCATAAGCCTCCCAGCCAAGGAGCTGTGTGGTCACAGTTCTCACAAATGTTGTTTATAAACCCTCTTTGTCGCTAAGGGTCAGTCTAATTTGGTAGAAGATGTTGTAAAGCAGTGCACAGATAAAGGTCTCGCATGGACCGCGGAGGGATTGCGATAACCATATTTTGGTCTTTCCTTCCCCATTGCTCCTCTGGGAATTGAGAAATGTCTGGTTTCTCCATCAGAGAAGCTTTGGGAAATGGTAATGGATTAAAGGCCAGAGTGGAAACATTTGGACAGGACAGCGCATGAGGACTTCTCATGGGACACCGTGAACTCACAGTGGAGTAGCTACTTCCTTGTGATTCCAGACTGGGGATACCAATCCCCAACATATAAAGACATTTCTTTGCATTTTGCCTCCTGTGCTTCCAAACACTTTTTCCCTCATGGGCCCAGATCCTAGAGCTTCATAGAGGAGTCTGTTCTCCATCTTAAAAGCAACAGAAGCATTCTGGTTTGGTACTGATTTTGAAGAGAATTACTTGCATCATTTTCAGTTCTGAACGGCTGTCCTTTTCAATATAGATTGAATTCTCCTTGTTAAATGTACTTAAGAGCTTAAGAGAAATTGGATTCCTGGTTTTATAGAATAACTTTACAATCAACCAGTTGAGAACTTTTTGATTTAGTCTTTGGAGAGAAATAGATTATAAGGACCAGAAACTGAACTAAAGAAGTGATATATGAAAAGTTTTAATGACTAATACCAAGCTCTAATCTAAACACACTTTTCAGTTTCATAAACATTATAAGATGAGTTTGTGTATTATTTTTACTTTCCATTTGAAAGCTGTAATACTGGGTTTGGTTGTGCAGGCTGGTTGTGTATTTATTTGGACACAGTTCCTTGGCACAGAATTAAAATACCAGTTTTATCCACCTGGAACTACCCCACAAGTAGAAAAAATTATGAAATGATCATCTGTGGACTACAGAGGTTATTCGTGTAATTATGGCCGCATCATTATCATGGTAACAGTCCAGAAACAATCATCTTTGCATCCAACCTTCACTTTGGAAGATCTGCACCCTTTTAGAAGTACCAACGCTTGAAATTAAGTCTCTCTAGACACACCAAACCTTGAAATAAGATACACCCGCTCGGGAAGAGAGGAAGCCATTGCATTAGAGGGAGCGAGCCGAATGTGGTAGAAGTAATGAGCTTTTGGAGGAGAGAAAATAAAAGTTATGGATGCTTAAAGGTGGATTTTCTGGTTGCTCCTCACATTACCTCTATGAGCCACACTGTGCGGAGCAGTGAGAGGGTTGTATCAGTGTATGGGAGTTGCATGCAGTGTAAAGAAACTCTGGTTTCCCTGCAGTTAAGGATTTGCTAAAAGCTCTTCCAAAATAGTAGCTGAATTTTCTCTCCCTTTTTTCACCTCTCCTTTCATTTTTGTTGCTGTGAAGGCTGAAATATTAAAATGAAATGTGCCTGCACTTCCATCTGAGGAGCAAAACCCTCTAGCTGCTTTCTACCACCTCGCCAAGCCTCTCTGCACATGCCTGAAGAGACACATCCCCGCAGAGACACATCCCTGCTGAGACACATCCCCACTGCCTTCACCTCCCGTGATGTCCAGGGGGCTTCTCTGGGCTGGGATTTAGCTCTTAGAGCAGCTGCGCAGGAGGTGCCAGATATCACAAGACCTCTGTGGTGCACAAGAGCTGATGACTGATAAGAAACTTATACGAGACAAACGGAAGGAGACAAGCAGGCAAAGTACCCAAATGTCTCATCATGCCAGTCTGAAGTTGGTTTGCAAAGGATTCAAGTGGGGTTTTACCATATAAAGTTGCATTAGGTGAAGTAAAACGTTAATCAGATGGTGGGGTGATTGCTTGCCTGTCTTATTTTCTTTCTTTCTTGTTAATGAAGGAGGCTTTCTGCATGCCCGCAGGTGACCTGTGTGCCCTCAGGGGAGAAAAAAAAGACATTTTAAGATGGATTAAATGCTCTCATGCCCTTGCAGAACCTGGACGTGGCTGAGGAAAGAGCAGATAAACGGTAGTTGGTCAGGAGGTGTGTCTGGGTCCTTCTCCTCATGAAAGAATTCTGAGGAGAAAGGGGCGAATGGTGGTGCTCTTCCCCTTGGAAAGCAAGCACCGACAGCGGTCCTCCTTAACAACGATGCTCAAAAGGTTTTGGGTGATAAGTGCCTGGTTTTGAAAGACTGAGATAATGAAGTGGATTACATCAGGCTTACAGAAGTCTTCCATTTCAAATTTTAGACATATATATAGAGAGAATATATAGACACATGCATATATATTTCCTCTGACAAATGGCCTTTTGGGATGAATGCAACACTTCCTGAAAACCTGCAGTTGTCACACATAATGCCGAAAAAAATCGCATTTTGTTTTACATCCATAAATATTTTGCAGAATATTCTCAAGGTGGATTTACACCATGTTTTAATTTTTTGAGAACAGGGTGTTTGTTAAATGCAGAATTGCTGAAGGCTCTTTCTAAAGTGGTTTGGACTTTAAAGTGCCTGCGTGGAACAAAAATTGGGTCAGTTTTGCACTTTCTGAAGACAAAGGAACTTGGTAATTTCTAAGAATTCTTTCTTTCCTGAATTTACTCATCGCTGCTCCTCGTTATCTCATAATTGTTTGGCTAATAAAATGCAATGGAAGAGTATGTCTTTTCACTTAAGTCAGTGGAAAAAAATCACATTAGTGGTGATGAAGCGAAATGAGACGTGGTGACAGTCAAATCATGCGTATGACATATGTGTGACAACGCTGCTGTCTGTGGGCCCCTTCATTCCTGCTGTGCCAGGACTAAGCACGATGGATGCTCTTGTCTTACAGAGCCCAGCAGAGAAAGGAGTGAGACATTGTTCCTGCCGTGCTTACTCCATGGCGGAGGAAGCCCAGCCATGTTCAGTTCAGTGTTCAATGTTATTTCTTGCTTTCCAAAAGACTTCTAGGGGGAACAAATTCACTGGAAAGCAAAGCAAAACGAAACAAAACATTTTTCTTTCTTTTTACGTGATGATCTAACATGGAAAGAAACCAGATTTTTGGTCCTTAGTGGAGCAAGATATTTTGTTCCAGATCATCCTAAAACAAAATTACGAGCTTTGAGGATTCAAAAAGACCTTTGCAAAAGACAACAAAAAGTTGTTGGTATTTTTTGTTACTTTTGATTTATGGCAGTGGTAAGAAATCTCTTGGTGGAAGCTCTGGCTATATTAACTGCGGAAATGCAGGAGGAACACAAGCATGGGAAGGGTATCCTTTGCCCAGTTATAGCAACACAAGGGATGCTTACCAAGAGGGGACATCACATCAAGAAGCTAAATCTTCATTTCTGTCTTGTTTTGCGCAGTTTATTTTCCTCACATTGTGGAGCAAGGAGACATATACACTTGTTCCCCACTCATATTTTTGACCGGATTTTTCTGAGGTACTTCACAGGACTGTTGGCTCAAATTTCTTTTCATTTTTAAGTTGTGGGACTATTTCCACTCATATGCTGGTTCTCCTGGGCTTTTTTTTTTTGGTTGTTGTTGATTTCGGTTTGGGTTTGGGCTTTTTTGGGGGGGAGGGTGTGTGTTGGTTTGGGTTTTTGTTTTTGTTTTTAATATGGTTGCTTTTTCCCCTTCAGAAAAAAAAAGTAATAATCTATTTTTTGTTTTTGTTTAAATCTCAACCCCCCAAAACTACTTCTTAAATTTTTTACATTCAAAATCCATAACCGCCGAGGTGCTAGGCAAATCTTGTTATGTACATAGTGTTACCAATTAAATGATTAAAGAGAAAAAAAACAAGCAAAAAAATCATAACAACTCTGAAAGGGTAAACTGGGAAAAAAAAAGGCATACACACAAAAAAAAAAAGAAGAAAAGTACAGTATCTGAGGGGAAAGGCAGCACTGGCTGGCAATGCTCTACTTCACTGATACTGTGTGTTTCAGAGGAGAGATGTGAGATGCATGGAAACATTGTTTTATCTTATTTCAGGCAACTGTTTAAATGGGACTGCGGCACAAACCTCTTTGTAAAACAGGGTGGGATTTAAGCGTGTGCTGAACTCAGTGCAGAGACAAGCAAGACCTTCTGGGATGACTTTTCCAGCCCTGCTCTCTGCTGCAGGTTATTGCTCTAGACAAAGGTTTTGGCTTCTGCTTGTCACCAAAATCAACACAAAAAAGGGCTCAGAGGATATTGGATAATGGATTATTGCTGTTTTTCACATGCCTGGGAAACCTGAGAGAAGGTGTAGGGGAGGGAAAATGCTCCTTTTGCTTGGGAACAGAGTTCCATATGGAGGTCCTACCAGAAGGACCATGAGAAAAGAGCTGCAGAGGTACAAGGTTATGCTTCCCCCTCCATCCACAGGTAATGGAGTCACCAAGCAATGGAGAGGCCATCTCTGACACCCAAGTAGCATGGCCAGCAGGTCAAGGGAGGTGATTCTACTCCTCTACTCTGCTCTGGTGAGACCCCACCTGCAGTACTGAGTCCAGCTCTGGAGTCCTCAGCACAAGAAGGACATGGATCTGTTGGAGCGGATACAGAGGAGGCCACGAAGATGATCAGAGGGCTGGAGCACGTCTCCTATGAGGACAGGCTGAGAGAGTTGGGGTTGTTCAGCCTGGAGGAGAGAAGGCTTCGGGGAAACCTTATAGCAGTCTTTGAGAATCTGAAGGGGGCTACAGGAAAGATGGGGAGGGATTCTTTATCAGGGAGCAGAGCCATAGGGCGAGGGAGAATGGCTTCAAACTGGACGAAGGGAGATATAAATATATATTAGGAAGAAATTCTTTACTGTGAGAGTGGTGAGACACAGGCTCAGGTTGCCCAGAGAAGCTGTGTCTGCCCCATCCCTGGAGGTGTTCAAGGCCAGGTTGGACAGGGCTTTGATTAACCTGGTCTAGTGGGAAGTGTTCCTGCCCATGACAGGGGGATTGGAACGAGGTGATCTTCAAGGTCCCTTTCAACCTGATCCTTTCTATGATTCTATGTCTTCTGTAGCCTTGCAGGACTTCCGCAGCTCCAGGAGAGGAGGTCGGATGAGAAGAGGTCACATTTTCAATGATGAAGGAAGACCTGGCTGAAAGACCTTCTGCAGGTACTTCAGAGGTGTGCAGGCAGATTTTGGGAGGAAGAGGCTCAGCAAAGATGAGCTCAGCCTGAGGGTGCCTCATCCCAAAACCAGCAGTTTTCCAGCACCCAGCACCCAGCACCCAGCAGGATGCAGTGGCTGCCCCTGGAGGAACCGCTCCTGCAGGGATGGGAGTGGATGAGCATCAGGGGAACACGTCTCCCCCTCCAGCACCATAAAGGACTGAGCTCAGCATATTATTGACCTCTCAGTGTCTCTGAGCGAGGATTAGGCTGTGCCTGAAAGGAAGGGCAGACCCAGGGCTGGCCAAAACTGCTGACCCCCAGGTTAACCGCGACCCAGTTCGTGTTGGTGTAAGGGAGGCCAAGCATGAGCAGATGCAATGTAGGGATGCGTTGGGACATGCCCTGCCATACCCTGAGGTAGCAGTGGGTTGGCAATGCCATTGCAGGAGGAAGTGTTCAAACCCATGCTATGGCACACACAAGAGTCTCAGCTAAGGGAAATACACTTAATTTAAGTTATTAGCAACAAATAAACCCACCCTAACAAACTTTTAATTACTGACTTGGGCATTGAGAAACAAAGAAGGAACACTATTAAGCAGACACTTAGGGGAAAACCTTCCTCCCCTTTCTCAGGCTCAGCTTCAGCTCAGCATCTCTCCTCCCCCTTCCTCATCTCCAGTTGCCTTATTGTCACCACACACTGTGCTCAGTCCTCCTGGACCCTTCAGGGATCCCTGCCCCAGTGTAGAGTGCCCATGTCTGCCCTCAGAGGTACCTCCTCTGCCACAGAGCGCCTCTGGACCAAGATGGGTTGACCAAGCTCCTACAGGTTATCTTGGTTACCTCAGTCAGATGTTTGTAGAGCACTTGCTGGCCCAACAGGCCCTGGGCAGGATGGGACAGGGTGGCCATGGGGTGCTTGAAGCATCCTGCCCTTGTTTTTTTCCTTGAGGATTTTGACCCTTGCTGGTGTTTTCCCTGTTGAATCTTGAGTTGCTGCTGAGTGTTTGACTCCAGCCTGTTGTGACCCCTTCCCTGTCCCACACACCTTTGCCCCAAAGATCTGCATCCTCCACAGACTGGTGCTGGACCTGGAGAGCTGAACACAAGGGAAGGGTTTACAGATGAGGACATGTTCCTTGATAACCCCAAAAGCCAGCTCCTTTCATCGCAAGAGTGTTTCAGGGTGCAAAGGGTGCTGGCTGAACGTGCGCTGCCACATCCCTGCTTTGCCATCACTGCCAGTGCTGTAGGACTTGTTCCTTGTTGGTGCCCAAAGGATGCCCTGGGTCTCCTGTGAACAGCTTTCTCTGTGACTGATGCCTGCTGGAGGTGTCAGAGCCGAGAAGAGCTAACCACCACTGCTGCCTGCCCACCGCTGCTGCCTGTGGCTGGCTCAGCAAGAGGCTGGGAGAGACCCGTCACCTCCTGTCCATCACCAATCTGGGAGATGGGTTAGTACCTGGCCTCCTCCTGGGAAGTGGTTTGAACACAGTGATGTGGTGGCAGCTGAGTGTGGACATGGCCAGATGGGTCCAGCAGGTCTCAGGGACAAAGAATGGGCCCTGGTATCATTTCTCTAGCAGAAATACATCTTCTATGTACTGTGCTGGAACTGTTGGATCTGTTAGGGCTGTTTTTCATTTTGGATGGGACCGTATTTCCAGACAACTTTTCTTGCCATAGAAAATACGGCCTGAGAAGCTAAGGACTGCATAGCCTAACGCTTGCTTTGCCCACTGCGGTAGGAGGCTCTGGTTATCACTGCATAACCCAAAGCTGTACCCTGCAGGCAAACTCTGCGTAGATGGACACGGTGTTACTGCAGGGCAGCACTGAGGCTGAGCAAACCCAAGTCGTGTAGAGTGGAGATGCAGTGAGATATGAGACACTAAAAAAATCCCCTTTTGACTCATGTCCAGGAACTGTTTCAAACCGGGAGCAGTTTGCCTGAAGCGCTAAGAAACCTCCAGGGATTTAGGACTGTGATATGCGATATCTCTGCCCGTGCAGTGGTTAAGATCCGTGAGCTGTCAGTGATGACACAGCTCTTGCTCACGATGAATTGTGTATCTGGCATGAAAGGGAAACCTGGGTATCTTGGAGCAATTTGTCTTTTGACCTGAATTTACTAAACCTTTTAGATTCGGTAGTGCCAGCAAACCCATACAAACTACATACTCCTTCCTGCTTCTCAGAAAACCCCCACGACGTGATGGGGACTTAATAGCTGATGTCCTTTGCTCTGTCTCTCACACGCACGTGATCCTGGCCAGACTGTCCCCCCGTGCACTGTTGCCCCTGTGTGTCTGGGTCTTCCCAAGAGCATTGGCCATGGAGACCTGGCAGAAATGAAGTAGTGCTCCAATGCATCCCCATGGCGAAAATGCAGGGACTGGGAGCATGTGGCGCTCCATGGAGCATTGCTGTCCTCTAGCAGAGACCCAAGCTGCTTGGGATAAACTGATGCCAGGCCTCGTTCTGTACAGTTTGCATCCTCCTCCCCATTCATCCAGCAAAAAATAAGGGCATCATGGATGATAACAAACTTATGTTGATACGTGTTTGCTTGCATTTATTGATAGCTTTGCACTTTTTTTGGTGGGGTGAGGGCAGGGAACAACTTGCTGAGTTGGATGTCTGAAGTTAGACATCTAAATTCATTGCCTGGCTCA
The DNA here is from genome assembly GCA_003993805.1 of Himantopus leucocephalus. Classification (NCBI taxonomy): domain Eukaryota; kingdom Metazoa; phylum Chordata; class Aves; order Charadriiformes; family Recurvirostridae; genus Himantopus; species Himantopus leucocephalus. The sequence goes on from RSEF01000003.1 coordinate 116,717,977, forward strand.
GAGAACAGGTCAGGTCCTGTCAGAAAAGCCATTTGCAAGTTATTTGGCTGTTTTTCTTCATTCGCTGCAGTGTGGTGTGGATGGGAAGATTCAGAAGATACCTTGAACGAAGATGTGTGAGTCAATGTGTGTCTTGTGGGCTAAGCGGCTATGGGATAACTGATATGTTGTTTCTTGTGGGTCACAAACCTTTACCGTGTAGATTATGCTTACTTATAGCTCATTTTTGCATTAAATAAATAAGAGAAGACAGTGCACTTTCAAGGATATGTTACCCTTGTTCTTTATGATTATTTTTTTTTATTTTAAATACAAATTACTTGGACTGGCAGGACTGAGCAAAAGGGGGTGAGTGGATGCACGTTTGGTAGGGCAGGGAAATAAAGAAGGTCAGGGTCCTGCAGATCCACATTGACTTAGAAACCTGCTGAATGTTGCAGAGCCAGCAAGCCACGTATGCGATATTTTGGGCCTGTGGTAGTGCTGGAGCAGGCACACACATGTGCCCTTGCAGGGGCAAGCACCCTTGCAGTGATGCTTCTTAAAACCAAAAACCTATCCCAAACCTTTCCAGGTGGCTCATCTCCAGACACACCTCTGGAGATGTTCGGAGGGGTAGCAGATCCATCCAGGAGGAAGGGCCAGTGGGGTCGCGGTGAGGCAGAGGGAGGCACACCTTCCCGGCTTGATGTTTTCAACACTGCTATAGCTGGTTGAAGGGGACCAAACCTCCAAGGAAGACGGGCTTGGTTCCGTTTGACCAGCCAGAGCAGAGCATAACTCCTGACCACGTAACTCGCTTGGCTTCGCTACTTATTACCTGCAAGGGGAATTAGATAGGTTAGACAGAAGCACTGGTGCCGACCACTGCTTGGAGGGAGAGAAGGATGGTGCCGCACTTAGGACACCAGCTTAGGAGACCTCACCACTTTCCATCTTAGGTGACTTCGGGTACGTCCATTTTGGCTGAGAACTGATCTGTGCACGGGGTCCATGTGATGCCCCAGTTCCTGGGTGGTTGTCTGGACTAGGGTGAATTTCTCACTAATGTACAAGTCAACAGTATTTAATAGATGGGGATAAGCCTCAGGAGCCAAATTCTGGGTCCCTGTCTAAATGCCTCATAGACTCTGGGCTTGTTTTGGAATCTCGTCCCAGCTCACGAGCCTGGACATGGGTAATGAGGAAAGTCTTCTGAAGCTTGGAGGACTGCCATTTGCCCATCCTGAGCCACAGCAGCGTATGCTTGAAGATTTCTCTTCATAAAGCTTTTTTCCTCCTGCTGCTTTCTCTCTCCCTATTTTCCCTTTTTCCGTTTTTTGTTTGGTTTGTTTGGTTTTTTTTTTAATTTTTAAATAATAAAAAAAAAAAGGAGAAGCAGGAGGGAGGGAGGGAGGAAAGATGCCTCCTTTGTCAATTGAAGGGAAGTCACCTGCCAGTTGTCAGTCAGGCATCACTTTTCAGAGAGCGGCCCCGAGCCCTCCAGCTGTACCTGGGAGCCTCAGCGAGGAGACAGCTGCCGGAGACCACGAGCAGCGGGGCACGGGGCAGCTTCCCAACAGGACAAAAGCAGCATTTTTCCAACCCCGTGCATAGGCCCCTTTCCATGTGCATGTGGTTTTTCCGGGACCTGATAAATTTTTCCCTGAAATAAATTTTAATTAGGAGATGGTTTTTTTTTTTCTTCTTTATTTTTTCCTTCCTTTCCCCTCTCAGTGCTCATCCTGGGGAGGAATATTAACCTGAGTAACCTCAGGACTCCTCTGCTTGCTTCTTATTTTCTCTTTGGTTTTTTTTCAGGTCTATTCATCAGCAAGGAAAGCATCAGCAACATAAATTCCATATTCCCTACGGAGACATCCACCTTGCTGCCAAAAGAACAGCTCAGGCAAGGATTCAGCTACAGCATTCATTTAATGCGCCCTCCCATCAGCATTAGACCGTCGCAACCTTGATGGAAGTGGGGAAAAATGAGACCCGTCCTGAAGCTATTTGATAATTTTACCTTCAGTCAAGGTCTGAATGGCCCAACCAGAGGATAGAGGGAGGAACAGAGTTAAAACAGTGGCCTTGGCCCCCAGCCAGGCTGTAAGTTTTCCTAAACCTTAGCCCCGTGCCTGCATGACTAGTCTGCATTATTTCTTCTCGTGTGTCCTTGCAAGTGTGTGCCCGTAACTCAATCCTGGCCCATGCTGTGCAGCAAGAGTTAATGCTGACGGCAGGCTCCCGTGGAACAGGCGTATGCAGGCTGGAGACAGCTGCAGGGATGGGATTCCACTCCAGATTTAAACCCCAAATTTATACAGTCAGTCAAGACTAGGGATGGGTTCAGCTGACCAGCCAGAAGGGTTGGCTTCATTTGCCAACACATAAGCATCTGGCACCATCCGATGAGCCGCAGGGTGTCTGAGACATGCAGGTATGGCATAGGACACACCTGAAACAGCAAGAAGACAGTGGGCTATTCTTAGGGTGTCTCCAAAACTACTAGGAGCACCTTTTTAGGCAGTTAAATAAAGTTCAGATCTCCACAGACTTCCTCTTCAGCATTTTAGAGGTGAAGATGCCACCGGGTGCAGAAAGGAGGTGTTGTGTTTTAGACATGGGCAACGGATTGATTAGCAAAGCCGGGGAGAGAATAGAGGTCAGGATTCACACCCCTGCCTGCTCTTTCCACTGGGTACCTTTTTATCTTGCACGGTTGTTACGATTAAATAGAAAAGGATCGTTTTCCTCTACTCTGTTTCTCTTTTGAATTAGACTTCATAACTTAAGAGTTAGATCTCTAGAAGAGGGACAGGATGAAACAATGTTTGACAAGCACCTTCTTGAATTACATCTAGGAGACCACAGGGCTTGGGTCAGATGCAGAAGCCTTGGTTTTGATTCAGACCGAAATTTGGCAAAACATCTTGGTGGCTGAGGAACATAAATGTCATTGGTTTCAAGGTCTATATTGGTATATTAAATAGTGCTGAGGTGCAAGCACAGGAACTCAGTGGTTTCTGCTGTGTTTAGCACAGTTGCTGGCACAGTTTTGACCTGTATCAACTAGCACTGACCCTAACAGTTCCCAAGCTCAGCTTGGGAATTAGGGCAGGTCAAGGATCATTCCCAGTAGGGATTTTGAAGATGGCCATCTATTTAAGAAGGTAAGAGCTGAATTGTCCTTTTTTGCTCACTGGTTTGAGGTCAAGAACACAGGCCCTTGAACTATTTAGTGGTGTAGACAGTGAAACTTGGACTCCAAGACGCCACAGCCTCTTGGGAGTATGAGGCCAAGGAATACAAGCTACTGTGATAAAAACTAGCTGGCTCTGGCGTTGCCTCCAGCAGAGTGTGGCCAGCCTGAACTACACAACTGCCCTGGAGGTTGGACAAATACACGGGTGTGAATTTGCTGAATTATGAGGTCTACCTGCTAGCAGTACCTCTCATAGCTAGGTTGAAATTAAGATGTGAACGTTAATCACTGCAGCACAGACATGTCCTTAACCTTCTAACTAGATCAGGTTTGTTGAGGGTATTTTGGGGCGGAATTCGTATAATTTTCTATAAGAAATGAGGGTCTGAAAACCTTTCAAAACCTAGGCCGTAATGCTAACAACAGTCCCCATCACTGCAGAGCTTAAAAAAATTTAGAATCATAGAATCATGGAATAGTTTAGGTTGGAAGGGACCT
>RSEF01000003.1:116721758-116745478 GCA_003993805.1 Himantopus leucocephalus
ACCTAACTTGGTGTTGTCTGCAAACTTACTGAGGGTGCTCTCAGTCTCCTAAAAGTGGGGAGGCAGTAGGTGCAGTCCACCCTGCATGGTGGGACTTGACAGCAGTGAGAGGTATTTACCTGTTCTATGGAAACCATCAAATTCTGATTACAAATAAAAAAACTCAGCCCCTGCGGACCCCAGGGGACAACTTTCAGCATGGCTGATAGATGCCAGATCCCTGCTTAGCATTACCGCGCTGTCTCAACTCACCTTCCCATGGGTATCTTCACCCAGCTGGGTGCTGTGGGCCAGAAGGAGGAAGGTTGGGATTCAGAGAGGGAAATTCAGAGCAGGGTGTCCAAATCCCCTAAGGTCCCTTGGAAATCCCAGCTCAGCACCCTGCCTGCTGGTGTCTAACAAGCCTCTCAAGGAAAAAGACTTTGAACCCCAGGATTCATTTTTAATCAGTCCGGCTTCTTAGCACCTTCTCTTGTGACCTTGGTTGCTAGGAAATTTGTGTCAATACACAAAAAGTGAAGTATTAATAGAAAGAGAGAGCAGCTGATGGGAGCTCTGCACAGAGCGGCATGGCCAGTGCAAGGGCTGTCCTTGCAGGACACGATAGTCTTCCAGGCTACATCTGTCCTAGCAAGCCAACCTTGCAGGGCTCCTTTCCTGCTCCTGCAGCCATACCCATGCTATTGAACTGCAAAACAGACTTAAAAACTCAGTTACTATGTCCATAGTGCTCATGGGGAGCCGGCGCTGTCCTTGCTGACTCCCAAAGCATCCTTGGGAATTTTTTCAGCTAACATGAGCTGGTCTGGGTCAAAACCGTGCAGGAGACCATATTTGAGATTTGTAATCTATGGAAATGCAATGCCCAAGCCTTTGATGCTTTTATTTCACTCACAGGTGTATCCACAAAGTTTGAAGCACAGGTTGGTGTGTGGCCAGTGCTGAAATCTTCTGCAGAGACTTTCCAAGCATGGGAGCTTTGCTCCAGATCCTCAGTATTTGCGGAAATCCTGATTTGATTTTGGCAGGAGGCTGGTGGTGTGAGCGGATAACCCATCTCCTCTCGGGAACACGCAATTCGTAGATGACAAATGCGACAGGTAAGGGCTGGAAGAGGACACTAACTACCGTCAGTGTCAAGCTGGAAAGCACAGAACTTTCTCCAAGAGCCGTGTCTGGGCTGAATCCCTAAGTTCAAGCAGTTTCATGTTGTTTTTCCCCACTATGTGTCCAGCACCTGTGTCCAGCATGGCACAACTTGTGTTGGAGGATGGCTGCTTATCAACAACCATGTCCTAGAGAAACATGGTGCTGCTGGTCTAAGCATGAGCCCTCTTAGGCTTGCTGTCCTCTGGGGTGCCTTACACTCTGTTTACAGGTGTGGGTGCAGGGATGGTGAGTGCAGGCACCAATCCCACATCATTCCCTTGTGATGGTGTCTGATTTTGGTGAGGAGCAGGCAGGAAAGGCTGGTGCCGTCGGCGTGGGGTGGTGCGTGGACCAGCAGGGCTGGGAGGGAGGAGGGGAGCTCCTGAGCGGTTGCAGATAAAATTGCTAAACCTCGCCTTATCCCACATTATCCTCCCCTCAGCTGTTCAGCTGGGTAATGCCATGTGGTGTTCAACAACTGCCACATTCCTCTCGCGAGGTGGCCGCCGTGCGACAGCCGGGGAAAGCATGAGGGGAGCCCTCGCTTGGCTCCTGCAAAGCTTTTCCAGCCCAGAAATACTGCAAGTCCTGGGGAAACAGTGTCTTCAGAAGATGCTGCTACCCTTGGAGAGCACCTGCCCTGCAAAAGGCCTCATGAGCAGCACACCGTTGTCCCCATTTTACACACAGGTGACTTCAAGATGAAGCTGTTTGCGCCAAATCATGTGTTAGTGAGTGAAAGAGCTGGGAGTAGGTCCCACACCTCCTTTTCCTGTGCTCTGTCTGCGGGATTGTGCTCTTTCCCTCAAGTGCAGGGAGTTAACAGAAACATGTCCTGGACTGTGTGGGACAGAGCAGTGACAGCCTGGCTGGCCTTCAGTTGTGTTAAAAGTGGTAGACAGGTCTTCAACGGCTCCATACTTCCACCTAGTGACGAAGTTCTACTGCTCACACCTCCTGCTTTTCTCTGTCCTTTCTGGTTGCAAAGCGGGAACATTTCCCAGATTCCCGATGCTGAGCCTGTCAGTAAGGCTATTTCTACTCCTACACCCAAAATCTGCAACCTCCAAATGAGTAACTGCAAACAAACAAAGCCAGATGGCCCGGGGCGATGGTTTTGAGCAGAACTTTCCTTCAGTAGGAAAAAAAATTGCTTGCACACATACACAAACATGCACTTACTCATCGAACCATAGTGCTTTGCTCTTTGGTGGGTAATCATACCTGAACACGGCCATCAGCTTGTAGCGGGAGAGTATTTACACTTCATACAAGACGACCCCTGTGTGACTCGACCATTCCTCTCCTGGTCTGAATTAGGGGTCTCTGCTTCTCATTGTTAAGGACAATATTCTTCACCACCTCCCCTCTTTCTTTTCACATTTCAGCTCCTTCAGAAGGACGGCTTCCCGTGCAGTGCCTTACCTAACCTGCGACTTTTTGTGAAGAATAAACTCCTCATCCCAGTCAAATCCTTCGGCTCTGCAAACCTTGCACATATTTTGAGTTTTTCCTATCTAAAACATTTCCTTAGGATTGGATCACAAAACGCTACACAGAATGATAGAGGTGGTAACTCTCACCTTTTTGCTCACTATGATGTAAAGAATTTGAGTGACTGATCGTGTCAGGAGCAGAAATGTCACAGCTCTGAGGGCAGAAATAAGCCTTAATGGCACTGATAAGCCTCACCTGGGACCCCATCCACACCCTGCCCATGGGTCAGGAGCTCTATTTAACCTCAGCTTTGGGCCTGCAGCCCCTCCCTGAGTTATGTTGTAGGAGTACTAGTCTTCAGTCCCATCACTAGTCCTGCTTTCTAGCTGGAACGTGGGCCCATCCAGCCCTGTTTCCTCTTGCTTCTGAGTGGGCTCCCTGGAGGGACCTTGGACCTCATCCATCTCCTCATTTAGCGCTGACAGTGGGCCCTGTTAGCAACATCTGGCTCTGTCTGTTGTGTTCAAATTATCATCTTTGAACTGCCTTCTATTTGGCAATACTTTTTTTTTTTTTTTTGACAATCCCTTTTGGATTGCTTTTTCTTCTGACTGTGTNTCTGACTGTGTTTCCAGCGTAATTCTAGTAAATAAGTAAACTGAGTGTTGACTACTGAGTGGGATAGAGTTAACTTTCGTTGGGTTCCTGTAATCATTGGCTATATGCAGCTGAGACATTGAGGCTTGGCCTAAGAATAAACCAAACACGACTGGTTCCACTGCTGGGCAGGGCTCCAGAACTTCCCTGAAGGTTGATTGCCCGTGACTTTGTGCCACTGTGTCTCTGAATTGAGGCCGAGGAAGAGCAAGCAAGCCTGTTTCACCTCCCTTTGGGGATGAGGTAAGAACGTGCATATATACTGCTGTTTGACTGGTGCATGGTAACTCATTAAACTGTAGTTATGCTGTGGTGTCTGAGAGTTTCCTCTGAATTTTGGTGGAAACTTCCATGAAGACATCCATGCTCGTGCAGGGGCTCAGCAACCCATCAAGTTTCTGGGTTTCAAATAGACGGGTGCAGAGGTGGGAACAGGCCGATGTTCACACAGCTATTCAGCATCTGATGTAGGCTGGGCTGGGTCTTCCCTGCAGCCAGTGAAGGCACATGGTTCTCCATGGGGTGGGTGATAACACTGTCTAAGGCCGCTGCACTGTCTTCCACCACTGACTGTATAAGGACCTGCAGGGGTGTAGGTACTTGGGATGTGGGAAGAGGTCTGGACACCCTTTGGGCAGAATTCCTGCCACATGCAGACATGGCTGGGAATGCTACGGAAAAATTGAATTAATAGTATATAAAGAAACCTTGACGTCCACTTGCTGTGAAAGTCACTCCCAGATTGGATATCCGCATATTAGGAAACCATTCCATCAGTTTTTCTGTCAAGTTGTGCGGGAAAAAGAGGATAAAATGGATTAATTGTCCTCCTGTTGGAGGATCTAGTTATATATCAACAGCAGAACAATTCCAGGTTACTCCCTTATGGTCATTAAAAACTTGGAACAAAACAGTTAATAGCAGCAAGTAGCTTAGGTTAATAATTAAGCATGCCCAATGGACAGCTCTGAGCTGTCTGTGACAGACTTTTGAGAAACTAGTCTGGTGGGTTTCAGCACACGGTGACTCAGTTACCCACACACGGACTGAACTGAGTGCCTAACACAACCTCAGTCTGAAAATTGCAGTAGAGCTGACATCAAAGGGATGGAGCAGTTATGCTGGTATCAGAGCCTCTGCACTTTGCTCATCGCAGGAATGGGAAGAACAAATTGAATACAGTAAGTAATACCAGAAAAAGTCCTAATAAGAATAATAAAAGTAAGCCTAAATGATCTGTTACGTGTCTGCTTTGAAATGCAAGGTTCTCGTGCATCAGGGCTCTGACCCCGACAAACTGCACTTATGTTTAAATGTGCGAGAAATATAGGGAGAGTGGTTACAGTAGGTCTTGAGGTACAATAAGCAATAGAAGCTAGGAAGTTTTCTTTACGGGGACAGAGTGTTTGCTGCAGTTATGGGGTAACTAAAGCTTCTGCCCAACTCTCACCTCTAAGAATATTGCTCTTCTGTTGCATCTTTTCTGGGGTGTTAACCCACACTTCTTCCACCATGCGGCCCTGTGTATCTCTGCTCTTACCCAGCAGCTCTGAGGCTTTTGTTTGAGAATTCATGACCATGACGTATAGTATTTGGATGATTCAAAGATCGCGTTTATGGTAATAGGAATAGGGGAGGAAGCATGTGAAGAACAATCAGCTTTGCTATAAGGTTTGCCTTTCCTAGAAGACCAACAAGCAGACTTGGTTTCTTGAACACCCACTACGGATGTGTTGCATTCCACCTTAATCTTGCAGAAAAGTTCCCACTCCTAAAGGAGGGAGAGGTGCTTTAGAGGCTGCACAGTATCTCCTGTGGTGTTCATTTTAGACCAGGAGTGCACTTTTGAAGCAAGTCTTCTCATCTCCAGGCAAAATGATTTGTTTCACAAAACAGAACTGTCTCAGTGAACAGGCATCAATCCTTCTGGATAGACTCAAAGGTATCCACCAAACAACACTCCTGCCATTAATGGATGTTCACTCCCCGGGATTGGGCTAGAGCTAGTGCTGTGTGTAACACCCCTAAGTGCTTGCAGTGTGGACGATGGGTTTTTGGCACCGGTTGTTTTGCTCTACAGATCTGCTTCTATTGGGTTTTGCAACAAATGTGGACGAGGCTTTGTTCGGGATTTTGTCTGCTTCTGCCATTATCACCAAGTGCTTTGCTCCCAGTCCTGAGCAGTTATTCCTGTTCTCCATCGATTTTGGAGAACAATTCCTCTCCAACCTTACATCAGCTGTCTTGAAACTCCTTACTGCATTATCTAGCAGAGACCGGACAGAAAGAAACAGGAGAGGCAAATTTGTTTCCCTCCACTTTTCTCTGAAGTATGCAATGTGCAATACCCCGGCAATATCCAGTGCCCTTGGACACAAGTTGACCACATCTTCTAATAAATGTCCGAGAACACATTGTGCTTATAGACCACAGATAATTTCTTTGGGTATGTCAGTCCTTTTAAAAATGACTTAAAGCATCAGCAATTATGAACCACTGTAGCAGTAACAAAGGACCAGCCCTGGGTGCTTTGTTCCTTTTTTTTCCTTTGAATAGTGAGTTTTGGTTTTGATTGTGTTTTTTTTGGTTTTGTTTGTGTAGGTGTTAATCAACTCAACTGGCTTCATTTTGATGGGTCTTATAGACATTTACAGAAGCCAGAAAAGCAGACAGTGCTATAGACAGTTGTTTAGGCTTTCTCAGGTAACCTGACAGGCCCTCACCAGTGTAGAAGAGGGCTTGAATCAGTGCAGTGTATGTAGTGAATGGAGCAAGACCACTATGTGGAAGAACACATGAGCTCTTGGTACCATCATCCTGTGGAGGAACTGGGCCTTAAGAGAGTTGAGGTCTATTCTTGTCCTCTTTTCACCAACTGACTGGTGGAGCAGGACTGTGAAAGGCTGTCTCTCTGTTCTTCTGTGTGGGGCATGGATTGTCCCTTTGAGATTTACCGTTTATACAGTGCCTCATACAGCGATTGAGATTTTTTTGCCTTTCAGATCCTACCATAAAAATAATCTGAAATCCTAGATTATCTTCGCGCCATTTGATTTCATCTTTACACCTGGGGCTTTTGTAGTCTGAACTGAGTTTTAACAAGTGAGGGATGTTCTGGGTAAGGATGTCCCTGTCTCTGTGCTCACTGGTGAGAATTTGAGGTTCTTGCTCATTTAAAATGTGGCTAAATTAATTGACTCCTGGTTATTTCCATACTAGTATAAAACCCAGGGTGAAGGCAGTAAAGTTGATGGTCTACATTTTTAAATCTTAGAACAGTTCCTGGCATAGACTTTATAAAGGGAACATGTGATATGGCTGGCTATGGTAGCAAGTAAGACCGAGGAACTTCCCAGGCTACAGGGGCTCAAATGTTTATATTCTTAGAACAATCCTCAGCACCGTTGTGACCAAGTCTACCACTGCTCTTCCAAGCAACACCTGTACACACCTACAGGAGCCAGCATGGGCCATTCCTAGTTTGGAGCTAGCTCTGGAAGACTAGAAAGTTAAATAGCATAGTCAAGTAATTTGCTTTCAGAGCTGGAGAATGGCCATGACAGTGATTTAGTTTGCTGTAATAGATGTAATAATTTTGCACAAAGTGGCACAAAACTAGGAGAGTTTAACATCATCTGCTTTAAATCCTGTAATTGCTTTCACTAGTTCACCTGTGCATACCACTTAGAGAGAGTCAGTCTCCTGAAACATGGCCCCAGTTGGGGAAAGCTCATCCTGAGCTTGGCTGGAAAGTGGTCTGCTTGGAGGGGCATATGTTCCATTTAGAGCTGTTGGGTGGGAGGGAAAAGAGTATGGTTTGCAGTATATTGATCCTTTATACTGTGTGAGAGGTGAATCGGTGTTTTCTCTGTGATTCCACATTGCAGTCCATCTCATCTGCTAGAACACAGACCATGGCTCCCGCAGGTCTGCAGCGTGAAGAAAGAATACAAATGAGGCTTGTCTTAGAGTTACATGGAAGGTGCTAAAACCCCAAGCCATGATCCTGGAGCCAGTCTTCTGTGAACTCCCAATCCAAAGCTCAAGATGAACCCTTGGAGATCATCCTTTCTGAGTGCCGGCATGATATTCTTTGCAGGTGGGTGACAAAGAGGGGTTGTCTCCAACCACATTGGTCATACAACAGCAGCAAAATCCAGTGCCACTGGGTTGAATACAGACTGATAATGCATGAGAGATGTGGAGAAGCATCTCTAAAAGGTGTTGAATGCTACAGGATACTGACTGCAGCATACTGGACATTGTCCACCCTTATCAATGGCTTTTCATGGCATTATTTCCATAACCAGTGGAGATTTCTGGATTCATTGTTAATTTTACCTGTTCTGCCTGGGGTCATGTCATGCCTGTTGATTTTCATTCCCTTGATGATACACATATCGCTGTTTGCATTTTGATATTAAGGGTTCATGATGCAAGTATGTCCAATATTTGGTTTCAGTGATCAATACTGGTGTTTGGTGAGATTGCATTCATGTGCAGCTAAGGAATTGGAATCTCCTGAAATGCTAAATAGGAAACAGGATATCACTGTGGAAGGACTTCTGGAAAATTCTGATATGTGGCAACAAAAAAAAGAAGCCAGCCACTGGTCCATCGCTATTAGCTTCAGAGGATGAGAGTCCTCAAAATAAATCCTAAATCACCTTAAGAATTTGATGCCTTTATGAAAGGCATTTTATAGCAAGTTACAGGTTACTTAATTTCATGAAGCAAGAGTTCGTTCCCAGGCCTGTGTTTCTTTCCAAAGGACTTTGTCAAGAAAGAGCTGGACAGGCCGCCATAGAGCCAGAAGAAGATATGTTTTGTGGGCAGCCCTAAGTTTGGGAGAGTGTACAGAAGTCAGCAAACACATTTCTTTGGGGGCTGGAGGAATAAACATGGGGTTTATTGTCTTTATTTTAATTCTTGAGGAGGACAGGAGGCTCAGAGTGTAGCTTGTTTCACTAAGTCTTGAAGGCATCAAACCGCCCCTGAGGGGAAGCAGGACTATTACATAGGGGAGACAGTTGAGGGGAAAAAAGATGAGCAATACAACTAATCTGGAAGCCTGAGAAGGAGAAATGAGATGAAGGATGGGATCACAGGAGGACAGCTGTCAGATTACTATGTCTTGTCCTGAATGAGATCTTTTAGATGTTTGCATTACACTTCAACCTGATGTAGCTGGGTTGTTCTTGCAGTGACAGCCACAGGATTGCTCATTAAGCCCAGAGAGGGCAGCATCGCTGGAGGAACGTGGATTACTATTACCCTCAATGGTGAGTTTTAAACTCTTATGAAGCATGTGTCAAAGTAACAGAGAATCAGCTCCACTTTGAGATTTGTGGTTGGAGTGACAAACCCTAATGCAACTGTGCATTCTGTGGCACCCAGAATGTGAAATTGGCTTGAAATTATTACTTCATAAGCTATTGCTGATGGTTGCTTGTTTTTAAGTTCTTTCTAAGCAAGAGAAATCAGTTTTCTACCTTATTTTGTAGATGTAGGGCTAGAAATTTTCCTCCATGCCACATTTTTATTGAAGAAAAGCTAGAAGTCTCCTCTGTTCCTAGGTCCTGTGCTGCTGGAGCTTTAAAAGCACTAATGATAAACGTGGGATCAGAGTAAAAACCACAGAAATTGATACGTCATGTTCATTTGGGCCCAAAACCAGCTGTACAAAACTCAGCCTGATTTTCTGCAGTGCTGCATATTGGTTCGTTGGGAAGAGAGTTGTTTTCTGGGCCGGTTGTATGTTTGGCTTAGCCGCTCAAGTTCAGGCACTGTCATTTATAATTATGATGAATGGTATCAGTCTTATTTGTCTGATTATTGTGTGTTCCCCTAATAATGCTGAAATGGAGGGAAGAAAGAGAGTTCATGTCTTCAAGGGAGATGTTTTTCCGACAGCACTGTGTTGTAGGCAGAGACAGTCACAGCTGGGAACTCACCATTCAAGAAGAGTGGGTTTTTTTTTGTGGGGGGAGCAGACAGTCAGGCCTTGGGAGAAGGGGGAAAAAAACCTTTCTGGGACCAGGAGGAAATGTGAAATTTGCTGCAAATCGAGAAACTGCTGATGTCATTCAAAGTGAGTCTGTGGGCTGGGAACCACCTGTCAAGATCATGAGCAAAGGGAGAGTTGTTTGTAAGCCTTCTTCATTTCTAGTTGTATTTGATTAGGCTACAAAAATTAAGCATGCTAATTTATGCATGGCATATGCATTTCTGTGTTTTTTACTCAGCTCTCATGTTTGTCATCAGCGTTTTTAAAGCTTGACTAGCTTAAGTTTAAAAGTCTTTGATCCTTTGGACAGCTCACTCTAAAGAAATGGAATAAGCAGGTCCACCCTACAGCACAGGATGACTTGAGGTCCTGTCAGCAAAACTGTGCAAGACATCAGCAACTGCAAAGATGGTGTCAAACGGTACTAATTTTGCAGCTGCTTAAAGTATCTATGGGCATGGTGTCTTTTCCAATGCAGATGGCTGAGGTGACTTAAACTCCCAATAACTGTCAGTCTCTGCATTAGAATACATGTGGAAGAGATCAAGTATTGGGTTAGAGGCAAAAAAAGCCACGCAGCTGCACGGTGGGATGAAGTTGTTCTTAATGACACAAACATGATTTTGAAAAGCCTGATTAGAGGGTCTAAGTGTTGCTCCTAAAAACAAGCTGGGTTGCGCATTCAAAAATGTTCATATCATGTGTGACTGAACGTGAGCGACCTTGTCCTTATGGAGCTCTTCTGGTTGACTTTTGTTACTTAGGCTCAACATTCCACCAGCTAGAACATGTCTCTTCAGCCAGTGGGTCCCAGCTGGTGGTATCCCTGGTGAATCCAGATCTGCCCAGGTTGCAGTGTGATGTCTATCCTGTGTATTTTGACTTATCCACTATAAGATGCAGAACAAGGTACGATCCATGACTACAGTGTGGGTGAGACCTTGCCATTTGTCTGGTAGGATCCTCATTTTCTTTCAGTGTCTGTACAGGCAGTTTGGGAGTTTAAGGAATTTTTACGGCTGCTACTGTGGCTGCACCTGAACACCTCCTAAGTTGTGTGGCATTTATCCTTGTTTCAACTTAATGAAGCACTGGGCTAGCTAGCATGAGAGTCGGAGTGAGGCTTCTTGGAGAGGCCAGACTCAGATCCTCAAAGGTTTGTAGACATCTAATTCTTAGACGCAAAACTCCCAAGAAAATCCCCAGGGGAATTTTACCAACTTCTGGTGTCTTTGACCTGTCCAAGATGATAGGGAGAGGTTACGGGTAGAATGTGAAACAAATATGTTTTCCAGCCCCAACTGGACAATCTAAGCTCCATATTTTCCATCCTGTTATAACTTTAAAGAAGATTGTTTGACTGGAAGGCTAGGGGAGTCGCAACAGACTGTAAGAGTGACCCTAATGGGGCTCTTCCATCCCTTGCTGCTATGATTCAGTTGGGAGTTAATTCTGCTGAATATGGTGCTGAGAAACTGTGTGCGTTACGGATGCAGTGTTCATTTACAACCCAGGATCAAGTTGCCCTGTAAATCCAGGAAGCCCTGGGTTATTTTAAAACTAATGAATAACAATTATTCATTAACATTAATGAACACTAATGAGCGTGTCCATGTTTTACATTAACGTACAATTTGGATAGAGTTCTAAAGTAGTCCTATCACCTTCTGCACTTAACTGTAATTTCTTGTGGTGTTTCCACATTTCTTTTAAATTGTAGTTTTAGAGTTTGGGTTCATATGTGTAAGGTTTGGGTTCATAGTGTAAATTTTTTTGCTCTATCGAAGCCTTAGTGGACCTGCTAAGGATGGCGACCCTGTGAAGGACCTGGCTTTTCCTAAAAAATAAACCCAATCTGTATAAAAAGAATGTAATACATTTTCTTTCACCTAGGTCTTCACCCGAGGAGGGTTTGTACTATGTGGAGGTGATCTTTAAAGGACATGTAATTAACAACCTGACTGATGTGGAGAAAGAAAACTCTACTTTCAAGGTAACCACCAGGCAAGGATAGAAGTGATGATAAAGAATTAAAGGTAGTGAAGGAAGTCAAACTGCAGATATAGTATCATGGGGAATATGTTGAAATACAATCTCTCATACTATATGTCTGATTGTATGTCAGGGTGTTCCTTCTATGCCTTAAAACTAAGTGCGTTGAGGTACTCATTCAATCTGGCACTGGATAGATGAGGTGACCTAAGAGGTCTTTCTGAGTCAAAGACCTGAGTCCAAGTTAATCTGTCTCTGTAGTTAAGCCACGCAGTCAGAAGGCACTATTGTGTCAGAAGACCCTATGTCAGCTTCTTCTGGTGTTATCCTCCCAGCTGCAAGGTGGCAGCTAACATTCTGCATGGGCAGGTAACCATGGGCAAGAATACCTCCTGTGGGCACAGCAGGTTCCAGGAAAGGGCCAGTTAACAATGGTGAAGATCAATTAATGATGATGGTGTCAGGACCTCTTGCAGAGCAGAGTACTTAACCATGGCTGTGAGCTTCGGGATGAGGCCTGATGTGTTCGGAAGTCACGTCCCACTTCTGTGCTAACTTTGAGTATCGAGCAAGAAAGCCCAGCATTTTCAGTAAATTGCACATTAAAGCTGAAGAGTCATTGGGTGGTTCAGCTAGCTTAGAGAGTTGATGAAAAATCACCAGGGGATGCTGTTAATGAGGCACATTCCAAGCTAAATAAAACACAATGTGTCTCTTTGTTTTGGGACTGGGACCTGGGAGCTATGCGTATTAAAAATTAATTTTGCCTCCACAGTAGATTGAAAAAGCCCGCTGCAGGCAGCAACAAGTCTGAACAGCTTGGAAGACTTGTGTCAGCTAGTGGCCCTGGCTTTCGTGCTGTTTTGACTTCTTTCTCTGCATCAGCTCCAGCCCAGGCTATGGCATGGTGTTGCCTTTGATTCTCAGAAGTGGTCATCACTGGAGGGAGCTTGTAGCTACTCACTCATTTTTACCATGGCCGTGAGGAGGAGGGAAGGCAAAGACTGAGCTTTGAAAGGGAATGGGGTTCAAGGAAAGCTTGAAAAACACCCAAGATATACGACGGTGTCTTTGATTTGGTTCAGCAAATGAGTTTGTTATTTATTGGGCTGACAGCAGCAGCAGTACAAGCGAGGACAGGAGAGGGCTCAAAAAGAAGGTGGGGAGGATGGAGATGTGTGGAGAAGGCTCGGAGAAATGGGTGGTTTGGGGAATGGGGACACATGGGAAATGTACTTTTTCTGTAAGGTTAATGAAATCAAGCGGCTAATGACCTAGATGGAAACAGGATTTAGCCACCTAGCAGGACTGCAGGCCAGATTTATGGAGGTATTTGTAGTGCCTAAGAAAGCAGAGAGACAAATGGGCCTCACAAAATCTGAACAAGCCAGGTGCCTTTATACATCACTTTAAGCCCAAGACCCCTAAATACCTTGATGGATCTGACCCTTGCTTTTCACATAATGATTTTCATTTCCAGAGTGCCAAAAGCTGCACCGGGGAAAGAAGGTGACATTACTCTTATTTTTCAGAGCAGATATGAGGAATAGAGAAGCAAAGTGGTTTTGCCAAGGTCTGCCTGTAAAATGCAAGGCTGTGCAGTATTAGCGAGCAAGGCAGGGTGAGGACGTGGTTTCCAGCACTGCCTGGGATCACCCAGCTGCTGCTCCTTAGTGTGTTTCTTCTGCTTTGGGTGATGGCAAGTCTGCTCCCATTAACGTGGATGAGGCCACCTTCTTTTTGGTGTAGGGAGAGTGTTTCCTTACATGAATATAAGACATTCAGTTCTGGGCCAAAGAGCAGCTCCCAAGTTACTTTCTTTACTCACATAGCCACAGTCCAAGAGCCAACCTCCCCTTTCCGTAACACTCCCTTTTGGCTTTCCCAAGACATCCAGCTCTGTGTCATTGCCTGCTCAGGTACGTTCCCACTGACACCCGACCACAGTGTCTCAGCTACATCAGCCTCTTACGAGATAATATTCAGCTAACCCAGCACTGGATAATACCCGGTGTGCTGGAGGCAACTCCTTATCCAGAGCAGGAATTTTTTAAACACATCCAAAGGGTTTTGACTGCCTTTTTATTTTCTTTAGTACTGGGATCCAGATGCTTGATTTGGACAGAAGGCACGTTCTAGCAGCTGAAGCCATCCATTTATTTGTCCTGTTTTGTTTGCCATCTCCTAGGCAGGGACAGGGACGCTTACAGATAATAACGATTCTGTGTGAGTTAACAGTGTGTGGAGGACTATGCGAGCCTCTGGCCACTTGACTGATGAGTAGTGCTTCTCAACACGATGCCATTTGAGTAAGATTGGTGTCAGCCTAGGCAAAATAATTCCAGAGTAGTTTTGGTTAAAACAAAGTCTCACGTATTTTAGAGTCAACTGGAGAAAAGGGGGAAAAGGGCTGTTCTATGTGTTGAAAATGCAGCCGAAGCATGTGCCAGGTCAGGTATCCATGTCTCTCAGCTACTTTGGGAGGCTGATGATGACCTTCCTCCACTTGGAAAAGGTCCCTGTGTGTTCCCCAGATTCTCAGAGGCTCGTCTCAAGGCACAATCTCTCTGCTCCTTCTTGGACTCTCTTAAAGTCATAAAATAGTACCCCATAGCAGGTTGCCAGTATTTGCTTGCTGTTTCCTCAGAGGGCAAGGTAGTGCTTTCCCAAAGACACCTCTGATGTATTATACTGCATTAAGAAGGGCCAATACAAGCGTCTTCTTTGCTACACTGCTTTAGGGTACCCAACAAGCTTGCTAAAGGCCAGCTGAAGTATCTCCCTTCTATGATGTAGAAATAGTTCTTAGGAGTATATTATTGGGAAGAAAAAAAGGTGCCATAATGCCAGATAAAATGGAGGTCTTGACTTCGGATAAAGCATGGCTTAGAAGTGTTATAGTGCATTAAACCATATCTTCTGGAATTGGGTCAAGCCAGGGTGGAGAATTTGGGCACAAAGAGGTTGCAAAAATAGCAGTAAGCCATACTCTGAATGTGGAGGGGGCAAGAAGGGGACACTGTACTCCCTTATCGGAGCAGGGCTCCCCTTCAAAGATGAAAACCTAAAGTGTGAGTCTCTGAAATGCGGTTGCCAACTGTGTTGTGAGCAATGCGTAATCAGATCTTGTTGGGCTGCTGCGAAAATGACTGCCATTTAACTACAAATTTCTCTTTGCAGTTTTCTGCTGCGCAGACACCTGTGGTTTACCAAATTAGTCCACCATCTGGCATCCCAGGTATGGGACCTTTCTTTAAGCTGGAGCCCACTTTAATTATTATTTGATGTTCCATACTGTCTTTCTCCTTATGAGGGATTTGTCTTGCTGGGGATTAAAATGGGCACCTCCAGAACTTAATGTCCAAGCTCATGCTGAACAGGAAAATGGGTTTGCACGAGGGGAGAGACTTTGCAGCACTGGGTACAAGAGTAACGCACAGTGACCAGGTTATTTGGTACTGACCTTCTGCAGCCCTACTCTGCTTGAGTAGAGAGGTGTTTTCCAGCAGACAGGTAGGTCTAAACAGTCTCAACTCTTGAGTTATCTGACCCTATTTATTTAGTAATAGTTTTAAGATGAATTAGTTATTAGGTGATGATACTGTAATCCCAGACATTTTGCTTAATGGGGCTTTTGATTAGACTTCAAAGTTACATGAAGACATTCACTGGTTTTGGTCTGAACTGTTAACTGGTGTATGGAAGACCTTTTTCCCCCCTATTTCCATTCTGTTTGTATTTCCAGACTTCTTTAGAAAAAATTGAAACACTTATCTCCAAAGTCAAGATTAATCAGAACATTTTGGTCTCTCAAGAGTGCAGAAAGGTACCTGGGTGACTAGATCACACAGATGTTCCTAAGTCTAAGTCGCTGCCTCATTTCCAGTTATTTTCAGCTGCAGTTCAGCTCCAGATTCTCATGCCTTGCTTTAGGGTGTCTGTATGGAGGTTTCCATGTGTTAGCTGGATGTTTGACCTCCCAGTGTAGCCGTTGAAGAACATGAGAGTAACACTAAGTGTCTAGTGCTACTTGAGATGTCCTGGAGCATACAGAAGCTGCATATGGAGCAGGTAGACATGAGATGTGACACAGAACCAGGAAGACTCATTCTCTTCTGGAGCCACAGTGGGAGGACAGGGTGCCTCAAATGACTGAAGACACATCTGTGTGGGCAAGTGAACCAAGCTGTCACCATGTGTGGCCAAGGGAGTGTTGGGAGTGATTCAGCTGGCCACATATATGCTGAGGTCCTTCTTTAGACCTTGACGCTGTCTAGTGTACAAATGATGTCATTTTGGTTGCCTCATGAGGTTCTACAGTGGATTTTGGTTAGAATGTGGGGTTTAGTTAACAAAAGAGGAAAATGTCTTCTCAGTACAAATACTAGAGATAAATCAGAAATGGACTTTTTTTTTGTGGGAAACAAAGACCTGTGTTTTGGGAAAAGTGAATTAAGTACAAAGTCACCTTGAACTAAGGTAGAAGCTGAGAGTAGACATCAGTGCAGACAGCTGGGCACCTCTCTGCAAAATTTGCAAAACCCCAAAATTTCTTTTGTTCAGCTCACAAAATTTGCAAATACAAATTCTCTGCTTTTAAAAGACTCTCTCCAATTTCTATTGTCTTTTAAACAGGAAATTTAATAGAGATCCACGGGAAGACAATTGCTGGAAGATATGAGACCCTGGACTTCGATGTGGATTATATTGATGGGTAATTATAGATAGGCTGCTCTCTGACCCAGTCCTTGTAAATTGGCATTTCTTCCATCAGCCTCCTTGACAGCAATAAATTGCAACCAGTTGGCCCAGAATTGCCATTTACTTCCTTTGTGGTTTATTGCAGCTCATGAGTTGGGCTCCAGCAAACTTTGTTAATCTAATTGCAACTGGTCCATTAAGCTAGTTGGTTTGTTTACTGGCAGCACAGTCAATCACAGCTCAGTGTGAATTGTACTGTAATTGCGTCTGGTTGCTGTAGATTTTATTTTGGCTAGCAAATTAAAATTAACTAATTAAAATAATGTCAGAATCTAAAAGTTAAATAAATTTTCCCTTCCATTTGCATTTTTAGAAAAACCATTAGTTTGAAACAGATGCTCTGGTGAGTCAGAAGACAAAGCAAAAGTATTTTGAGACAAAAGGCTTTGTTGTTCACTGCTTTAAACCCTCTCTGGTCACTTCCTTGTTCTCAAGGAAGGTTTGATTTTTATTTCCTGCTGCTTCTATCGTTACATGGAACAGAGCAAAGCAGGTAGATTTTAAAAATTTACTTCAGGCCAGCAGCACTTTGAGCACAGGGAATCCAAAACGATCACGAACACTGACCTGCCGTCTGTCATATGTATTTCCATATGTACGGAAGTGTTTGCAGAAACTGGTGAGTTATGATTTCCTTGCACTTGTGTCAATGGCAGGGAAGAACTAAGCCAAGGTGGGTATTTTAAAGATAAACTCTTAATCTGTAGTTACCGTGCTGGCATTTTTAAAGATCATTTCAGGAGTCAGGGAAGGTGTTTATTGTCACTAGTTAGAAATTTTATTTGCAGCAGCAGATATTTGACCACTAGATGCTTTTTGACTGCTTCTCAGGCTGAATGGATATGTCCCTTGTTAAATAACTAAATTCTCCGCCAGCATAAATGAAAGTCCAGTGCGGATTCCTGCCATACCAGCTGCACCCGTTTATCAGCCCTACATTTTTGCTCACTGGATGCACATTAGCATCCTGTGTTCGATATTAATTATCGTTTTACCTGTCTCTAGTGGAACTGTGAAACCTTTGATCCGTGGGAAGAAAGGCCGGTCTGTCTGACTGCAGGCTGGACATGCCTGCGTGCTCCGTTGCTAGATTACTCATTTACAGCTTAACCTCACGATAGCCGAAAAGGAAATGGCCTCAAAATCTTCACATACCAAACAGGTTCACATCACAGCTTCACATGAATAACTTCCCCATTTTTGGTGGGTTAGTAAGTACGTACCAGGTGGAGACTTGGACTTGACCGGAGCAGTCTGTCTGATTCAGGATTTGAACCAAAAAAAGAACTGTTTTTATACTTCCAAGTGTCTTCTGCACCCTTTTCCATGCTTTGTATGGGATGCAATGGTCCAGTGATGCTGAACCAAATATTTTGAAACATTGAATTTTTTTTCTATTCATCCTTAAAAGGAAAGGCATCTCAATACCAGCAAGCTGTATTAATAACAGCAAACTATTAATAAGATCTCATATAACTACACTGTGAGGCGTGGGCCATAGCAAAGTGTTTGCACTACAGGTTTTAGTTGCATATTTTCCTTTATTACCTGTTAATTCTCAAAGAATCATTGCCAACCTTTGCTTATTATGCTAATTACTGTGAATTTATTGCTCCCACCTGATTCCTCCTCTCCAGTGGAAATTGCCCCTTGTCATACTGGTTCTTTAAGGTGGGAATACTTGGAATTTTGCTATTAGGAGTTTAGGTGATTTCTAGCAGAGGTGGTTCGTAGTCAATGAAATAAAGAAATGACTGAGCTGCATCTTGAAGCAGTATGGTTGTATGAGCATGATGCTGAACTTGTGTTGCTTCTGGAGGGTGCGGGTGAGTATAGTCCTTCTGGGGCTCACACTACGCACCCTTCCTTACAGGGAGGAGGTATCGGGTCATTCAGAGCTAGCATGGGTGTCCCGAAGATGGTCCTGCCATGATCTTTACAGAGGTGCAGTTCCCGCAGTATTTAGGGGATATACTTTGCAGGTGAAGAGATTAGGGTTTGTCCAGTTTTCTAGGAGGTTAATAAATCCTAGATGCAAGTGAGGGGAAATTCCTGTGCCATTTGAAAATATTGGCTGCTGATTTTAACAGGATCAGGATAGCATTTGTGAAATTTTGCTGTATCATATCTCATCTTTCCTGTTTATTTTTTGCCTAGGCCCGCTGTCCTTGTGGCAGAAGGAGATGGATGGATGAGTCTCTGCTCTTTTGCTGACAGGCAAGCTGGAAACATGTCAGTTCTTGACTTACCTTTGGTTTGTGTTGGTGCGAAGGTTCAGCACAGCTTGCGCACAAAAAAAATTTTCTTGGCTTCTGAAGAAGCTTTTCTGCTTTGACTTCAGATGGAGAGGGACCGTGGGGAATTGGCCATATGGTCTGTGAGAGGGGGGAGTGAGGGCTGCTGTCTGTCTGTGTCTTTAGCCATAACCAGGCAGGGCCAGGGGCTGTTCTCTGCCTGAAGATGATACACTGTGCCCTGGCCACCTCTGTTCTGTTCAACTCTTTAGACTCCAAAACAGGATAGTCATTTCCAAACTGCCTATTGACCCTGGCCAATGCAATGTCTTCAGTCATATATGGAAACTAATTTCAAAGGTGGATTAGCTGACCTGGGAAATAAGGTCCTCCTGGAGAAGGAAAACTCTAAAAATTTCACATGGCAGATGCTCCAGTGCCTGGGCCCCAACACTGTACGTTAATACCAATAAATGAATCCTTGTCTTCTGTAAGTTGCAGAAGACCCTTTAGAATGCTGGCTTTTGCATGCTGTTGAATTACAGAAAAAACATGGACTCTGCAGCAGTGTTTCTTTTACGAATGATGCAATTCTCACAGTGCCTGTAAGCCCTGGAAAAGGGAGGCTGCTTTTACAAGGAACAAGGGGAAAAACCTGCTCCGACAGAATTCAGCACTAAGACTTCTGGGGTCCTCAGCGGGCCCTCTTACTGTACTGTAAAATTCCACCTGGCTCCCGAGAGGGGACTTGTATGGAAATGTGAGTTGATGATGGAACTTGCTTCATTCCATGGCTCCAGAGGGCTGATGTAATAACAATATATCTGGTTTAGTTGCTACCTGCTCCTTCTTACAGATTAGGGACATGCAGAGGAGCAAGTAGAGGAGAAACACCTTTGTGCTCTGATTGATCCTCACCATGTGCCCAGAATTGTGTCCCCTCAGCTTTTCTTTCAAATGGGGGTTCTGAAGGTCACTGACAGGATCAGCTTCTGGGAACAAGGGTAAAGGGGTCAAGCTGGAGCACTGTGTGTTTCTTTGGAGGCATCCTCCTAAGCTGCTGAACTCTTGATCATCAGTGGGGAGATGGGTTGTTCCTCTCCCATCTCACCTGTTTCTCCCCTTTGTTTCTAAAGAGAGCCAAGTGTGACTAGTTTGGTTGTGTAAGTCCACATCTTTTCTTGGTTTGATGATTCTCACTGTATTTTGCTCTTTTTGCTCCCAAGGCTCAGTGAAGTCCTTTGTCTCTCCACAGCTACCCTATTCAGGCAGAGGATGGACTTGGGACCCTGAAATGCCGGGTGGAAGGGAACCACATAGGTTGGTGAAAAGTGGGGAAAATCATGGGTTATTCCTGCAGCTCCAGAGGGTAGAGAGAGGGTGTCAATCATGAGTTCTTGATCTGCCTCCAAAGTTAGGAATGTGGCTTAGGGCCAAGTCCACAAAATCTGCTTCGTATCAAGGCTTACCAGTCTTCAGCATAACCAGCCTTGGAGAAAATGAAATGCAGTGCTCAAGTGAAGCTGTGACATGATGTGGACACTGCTGGCAGCAACAATGTGATTTGGGGTCTTTGCTCGCTTTACTCGTTTTGATTTAATCCTTCTTGTATGTGGTGGACCATCCTTTTATGGCTTTATTAGAGGAATAAATTGGGTGCTACCTTCTATTCGCAGTCTCTCTGGCAGCAGGTTGGGTCCATTTCATTGTTTCTTGCTTCCAAGCACTCTGAGAAATCTTCTGATTTCTTTCCAAGGTTTTGTCTGAGCAGCAAGCTTCCTGCTTGGGAAAGATGATATGAGTTAAATATTTAAAATAGAAATTAATATCTTGCTCTCATGTAGACACTGATGAGATATCTGGGGATATCTGGGATCTCTCCAGTAGGGTGTCAGAGGTAATGGAGGTCTTGAAGGAGGTCTACACCTTCCTAGCATGGTAAGTGAGGTCATATAGGATCCACAGGGTCTAAGATGACACCAAACGCTTAGCTTAGTCAACCAAATCCTATTCCTGAGATTCAGCTTGCAGGTTCAGATACATAACTGTAAGTATCTAACGTATAGTGTCTACCTATGACTAAGCTTCTAAGCTCCCTAAGCAGATACCCAGTTGAATTCCTGCACACACTGCTGAAATCAACACAGTTATACGGTTGTAAGGGAAATGTGACGAAGAGGAGCATCAGACCCAGGACAAGGTTTTGTAGGATGCACTCTTCATGGAGCTCTCCACACTTCTGCCATAAAGCATATTATTTTTCTCCCCTCCAGGGTCCCACAATGTTAGCTTCTCGGTGTTTAACAAAGGAAAGTGAGTAAAAGAATCTTTTTCTCTCTTTTTCTGTGGTTTTGCATGCAGACACAGCTGCATTTGAGTCCAGGATGAGTGCATGAACTTTTTACTGATTCTTGTGTTTCGTTGCTTAGAAATGAGGTTTTGCTATCTTGAGAAGGTGATCATCAGATTGGGAATGAAAAGGGAGAATGTTTCCCCCCCAAAAGCATCTCTGCTTTGGAATTTTAATACCTTAGCTTCATTGCCCAAGCATAAATCATCTGTTAACCCTAGCTAAATAAAATCCTTTCACTTCGCTTTTAACTCTTCATCCAAATGGGAAAGAATTTAACCATAAAGGAGGTGCAAATGGGTTTTTACACTGTCAAAACCATACTTTACAATGGGACAGTACTTCTAATAAAGAGTTTCAGCCGTGTAATGGAGTGTCTTGAATCAATGCCTCAATGTGCTGATGAAAGGTGGTGTTGGTCCTTGTAGAAATGTTCCGCTGTACCTCTGGAGAGCGAGTGTCCGGCTCTGCAAAAAGAGGTTGTACTTTAACTGAAATGGCCAAGGATCTCTCAGGCATTTTCTCTCTTGCAGGTCAGCAGTACACAAAGGTGCTTGGCTCATCAGTGCCAAACAGGAGCTTTTCCTGTATCAAACGCATTCAGGTATTGCATGGATCCACCTCACTGTCTGTACTGGCTCTTGGTAGTCCAAGCATGGTCTAAGAAAAGACCCCAGGTTGCTCCTCCCAAGGATGTGTTGTGTCCTCATTTTGAGTGCGCCACTCCCATGGTATGGCCTCGGCCACACAAAAAGCTGCAGATCAAAAATTTCAGGAAGAGCAGATTTATGTGCCAAGGCTGGGTGTGCTGCCATGGGCTACATCCTACATCCCCAGAGAGTTAGTGTTCCTCTCAGACAGAGATATGTCTGAACTCTGTTTCGGACAACTTAAGCTGAGACAGCCAGAGAACAGCAGTATGGCAGGGCTTGGGATGATGTTGCTTTATCGTTGTTCTTTTTCCTGTCAGGTCAGTTGTAGACTTGAGATGTTGCATCTAGAGAAGCCATTCCCCCTTAAATCACACCATATTTGGTAAGGTTGAGATTTTAGTAATGCAGACTTTAGGATGTGGTAGATCCCACATCAGCTAGAAGGAAGAGATAATGTTCAGCCACTCCAAGGATTGAATTCTGGATAAATGGTGAATGGCAGGTTACTGCACCATTAGTTAAAAAAAAAAATAAAAATTAAGGTACATGAACAATAATAATCTCCATGTGATGTTTCCAGCTATATTGTAGACAGCAGACAATGAAATCCTGAGCACCCACTCAAGATTATGGTCAAGTGTCCAAGATTCATCAGGCCATATGCCCAAAAGCTAAAGCAGACATAGGGGATCAGGGACTGCAGAGCACTTGGCAGCCTTTGACCTTAGTCAAGCTAAAAGACCACTTGGTTCACCTGCACAGGTCTCCAGGGAGGTCCCATCAAGTTTTTGCCATTAAGTTGGCTGAAATTAATGTAATGAATGCACTAGTTACTTACGGGCTGTATTTGGGAAGCTTGGGTCAAGACATAACCAGAGCATTATTTTTTTACTTTTTTTAGAACATAGCCAATAAATGTATGTATTTTTGTATATTGTTTATAGCATACAGTTTGTTCCAATTTTTATTTACAGATTGAAGCACGGTAAAGTGAAACAACCCTGAATAGAGCTGGCTATTGGCAAAGCACCAACAGAAACAAGATCTGTCAGATCTATCCAGTAGACAGCACTGCACTTGACAGTAGTCAATATTGTAAAAGTAAAGTTTAAATACCAGACAAATTAAGAAAAATGTAGATCTGGACAGATGTCCCTCATATTTTTATTAGTCTTTTTTCATAACTATACAAGTGCAGTTGTGTGGTGAAACTGGGATATATGAGCGCAAAGCGAGTAAATGTCATCAAAGAGAAAAATAGGCTTCCAGCATGGAAGGGCATGACTATAACAGAGATAAAATCCCGAAAGATTCTCATGGTCATGATGTGGACACTCAGATGTTCAGCTCCCTCCATTTGTCCCTGAAACCTAAGGGACAATTGGAAAGTGTGGTAACATCTAAACCTGCAGTCTAAATTGAGAAGAGAGTCAAACAAGGTCAAAAGGATTAAACCAGTTTTAATACCACCTTTTTTTTTTGCAGGGCTGCTCAATAGCATATACCGGTTTGCAACCTGAGCGTGACAGATGCAGCCACTGCTAAGTAACAGTGCAAGCTTTACAGTATTTCTCCTGTCATGTGGCCAAGTCATCCGTGTTGTTCATTCCTGCTGTAATCCCAGTGGCTGCCAAACCCCCCGTGAAGGATCAGTGGGATTCCTGTTTCATTCATGGGAGCCTGCTCCTGCTGGAAACAGTGCAAGTGCACTGCTGGCTCAGACAGAAATAGGGCTGGGATTAACCTTTCCAACGCTCGTTTTCAGATTCCCCTTTTCCTTCCCCTGTAGAAATAGCCTCTGTGTCCCCAGCTGGTGGGAGTCTCGGAGGTGGCACCGATCTCACTGTCACAGGGGATTTCTTTGAGGAGCCGGTGCAGGTCACTGCTGCAGGTAAGAGAAGAAATGTGTTAAATGTTTGGTTTGTTGTTTTTTTGTTTTTGTTTTAATACAGGGGTCGCAAAACCCAATTGATGTTGATGGATACCAGTGTGGGAGTTGTAGGACTCTCCATCAGGAAGGTTCAGTTATTTTGACTGTGGGCATGAACTGTTTTGGTCGCTCGATAGTACAAGCCCAGGCTTTTAGCAAAGTGTTGACCCCTTTTGGAAGAAAGATGGGTTCATGCTGCAGCTCAGTTGTGTTTGCAAGTCTCACACAGCACATTTGTCTCCTTTTCCCGCTGCCAGGTGTCCCCTGTAAAGTCAAGCACGTCTCTCCCCAGCAAATCAGATGCACCACTGAGCCTGTTGGCAAGGGCAGGAGGCTTGGTGCCCCCCAGCCAGGTACGGTATTCAAATAACTGAAGGTGCAAACAAGCAAATGCTCACATGGAAATGGAGGGCAGAAAATGTTTGGTGATGAATGCAACCAAGAAATAGGGTTTTCCGAAATGCTGTCTGCTTCAGCATCAATCCAGTTTTTCTTAGGTCTGATAGGGAGGAGGGCCACAGAAATGATCAGAGGGCTGGAGCACCTCTGC
>RSEF01000003.1:116745578-116773676 GCA_003993805.1 Himantopus leucocephalus
TCCGCCAGGCAGCTTTCCAGCCACTCCGCCCCAAGCCTGTAGCTTTTGGATACCCATTTCCTGTATTTTCATGAATCACTTGACATTTCCGGTGTCTTCTGAGTCATTTCCAAGCCTCTCATCCCCTCTTTTTTTTTTTTATCTCTGTCAGATATGAAGGGCTTAATTACCACAGGACACATCATCAGTGATATGGAGCCTTTCTGTGGGAGGTTCAGCATTCACAGACCAAACCAACTGGTGAAAACTTCCCCATCAACTCTACCAAGATATGATCTTACTGAATACACACATGTAAGTGGCTGTTCTTGGTGAGTAGGTTGCACTGAGTAGATACTCAGAGCCTAATTGGCATTATAAAATCAGCTAGTCTGTTTAGATTTCTAGATCCACAAAGATTCATGTCTTTGGACTATGCTTGTGGACAGAGCGGAGTGTTTTTTATTGACTGGGTGGATAATTTGATATCTCTGAGGTGTAGATATTGTTTAACATATCTGGTTGCTGCCTGTTTCTGGGAATACAACCCTTGCTGAGGGAAAGGAAAAGGTGGGGTGGAGTTGGAAAAGATGGAAAATGCAGGGATGACCACTTCTTGACAAAAGGAAAAAACCCTTGTTATCTGGGGGTCCACTCTCACTCACTTTTCTGCTTATCTTCTACATCTCTTTTTAATAGGAATAAGGTCTTGATTTCAACTATGTCACCCTTTCTTTGCCACCTGGGGGAAGGCAAATAGTTGGGGGTTGAGAGGAAGGAGAAGGGAGGGAAAGACTCGTGCCCAAAGCCTCCTGCAGTCCTTCCAGTTCCCCTTCACAGACCTCTTCCAGTCTTATTTCCTCACCTGACACCAGTCACAAACCTTGCAAACCAAACCAACTCCTCCAGTCTCTTGTCTTTCCTTCCAGATACTTGAAATCCCCATTGGTACTTCCCAGCTATGTTTTTCCCCAAAACCTCACTGAAGCCTAAGGGGTCAGTTTGACGCTATGTGGTGGCATAGAGGTCACCTGGATGATATGCACTGTCTTCTATAGGTGCTGTTCAAGGCAATTTGCTCTTAAACAGTTACCTGTGGTTTGGTTTGTGAATTTCTTTCCCCATTTTTGCAGGTGTGTTTTGCACATAAAGGCCATATGAGCAATATCCTTCATATCTCGGTGTCCTACACCAATGTCTCTTTACGTTCAGTGAAGAGGAATCTCACCTGCCGATGGAATTTCAATGAAACTAACTCTAAAAGGTATCCAGATACTTGTAGTTTCCAGACATGTCACTTTCTGTGGTAAGAAGGTGTACGAGGAAAACTGGAAATAAGTCCTTATTTGTATGGAACAAATTGTCGGTTGGGGTAAGCTGACACATCCTCTGGCCCTGCAAAGGCATTCCTGCACCACGCTTCCATTATTTTTGAGGACTTACTGAGTAAATCTGTGTGTTTCTTGTTATATGTGCTAGCTCACCGTAGTAATACACAGATGGAGAGTTTGTTCTGTGTCTGGTAAGGAGACATTTCGAGGACATTAATTTCATGGTTTCTTTGTCAAGAGTCAGTGGATTTTCTGCAGTGAGACAGAAAGATGAATTGATTATTTTATTTTTTTTTCCCAAGAAACTTATGAGATCATTGGTATACAGAGTTTTGAAAGTTGGTGCAGTCATTGATTTTCTTTATTTCACTTAAAATACTTGGGTGGAAAACATTTGGTGTTAGAAGTAAAGTTAGGGGCAGGCAGATAAAAAATCAGGCGTGTCTGAAGAACTTCAGGAAGTGAAGTTGGCAGCTTGGCTATCTCTAAGTTTGTCTGAGGGGGGTTGTGTGTGTTCCTGGAAGTGGAAGAGGGGGGTGGGATTAAATTACTACATGGTAAGCCTCGAGCAATCATCTGGTATTCCCAAGGGGTCTGAACGCTAGATTGACTCCTGTTGAGGTCACTGATGCTATCGTAGTGTTTTTGCCAAAAATAGAGCAGCGGTAGTCATTCCCATATCTCACTCCTGTGATGCAGAGGAGGACACCTAAGCAGAGATCTAAAGCTTTGTTTCTCACTATGGGAAATCCAACGGAGACATGTAGAGAGCAATCATAAGCCATAGCGCAAGTATGTTACGTATGAGTAAGTAACACTAATAATAACAGCAGTACCTGGTGTTACCTGGAAGCTTCACAAGCTCTTCAAGAATCAGTTATTGCCATTGTCTCACAGTAAAAGAGAGATTGCACAACCTTGGTGTCTTCCAGCTGGATATTTACCTGCACTGACCTCTGGAAGGTGTGTGCGAATCACTCCACGCTTCTCCAGGACCTCCTGGCCAATTCCCCGGTGTTTGTGCATCAGATAGACTTGCTGAGCCCTGTGCTCCAAAAGGAAACATCTGGGTCATTTTACCTTGATGAAGTCATCATCGCAGACAGAGCTGTGACTGGTAAAGGAGTTGGTTTTTTGTTTTTTTTTTCTTTTTTTCTTTTCTGTCAATGTTACCGTCTTACAGGATATTCCATTAAAAATCTTTAATGATAGTGTTGGTTGAAACTTTTTCAAAGTGGAAGGGCATTTCACAACAGGCACAAAAATAATTTTGTTTTCTTGAACCTGTATCTTTTTGTGAAAACAATCATGAAGGAATTGCCAAATATCAATATACTTGGTTTATTCTAAAATGTGTTTCTACAAATGTAACTCTTGAATAGTCTTGCCCAGACAAAAACAAACAAAAACAACCCCAAGAAGATATGTTTCCAGCTATGAAATGAAGATAACCTAGGCATAGTGACAGCTGTTCTCCTTGTTCTAACAAATGTTTGTGCTCTTTTTATTTCAGTTTCTCAGAGAGATCCCAAACCACCTCGGCCAGGTGGGAGGATTGTTGAAGCGGTATCTGTGGTGGGGTTTCCTCCCGTTTACAACGTGTCCTGGATGGTGTCTGGCTGTGGCACAAGTCTACCTCTTCTTTCTCTAAGGTAAGGGCAGTGAGTGGATTATCTCAATACCCTGTAACACGTCTTCCAGTTCACCCTGACATGTCTGGAGCAGGTTGTCATCTAAGAGAGGACATGGGAGGGGTGGAGGACAAGACTCCAGCTTGACAGTCCCTGTGCTTCCCTTGGAGTCTTCTCCTCTGGGCATTTCAAATTGCCCATGTTCAGAATGTTTAGACTACTGAATCCTGCACAGATGTCTGTACTCAGTAGATGGGCTGAAGTTCTAAATTAAAATATTTAATTTCACTCTCAGCACATGAGTCTTTTGAGCTTTGCTCACCATATACAATCTCAAACATATATTGTAGACATCTTAGTGAAGGTATCTGATTCTGGTATGAACCAGTTCTCCTGGTTCTTGAAGTTCCATTGTATGAGTGGGATTCGGTTGCTGAACCGGAGGTGCTGAAGATGTTTCAGCTAACCTGGGGGATGTAAAATATGAATGGGCCACCAAGATATGACCTATGACTAAACGGTGATCTAAGGCCTCCTGGAACAGTGGATGGAGATCAGTCAGAGATGCTCCCAAACACTTTTAATGACACCAGTTGCCATGTTAGGCAATGAAACTCCACCTTATGTTCCCTTGTTTATTGAGATGCTTTCTATTTTGGAATCCCCAACAATAAAAGAGGAAGCAGAGCTATAGGCTGACCAGAGAGAAAAACGTTAAAAGGCCATACTGGTAGAGAGCTGTTTGGCTCAGCTACTTCACTCAAAGCGACTCGCCCATGTCTGCAAGAAACCTCCTCTCAGAAGAAGGTGAAAGTCAGTCTGCTGCTACTTAATTTGGTTTCTTACCTTGGGGTCTCTCCTCCTCCAAGCAAAAGCAAAGTGATGTGTCATTAGTTTTGAGTGCTCTAAAGAAAGACGGATTCTCCTTTAAGAGGTGGCTAAAATTTGAAGATAATTATCCTGTTTGATCTGGTTCCCGGAGCAACCAAGTTCTTATATTTCCTGGTGAAATCCAAGGCTTCTGAGAATTCACCAATCACCTGTCGAGGTTCAGAGACACAATCCTAGTCAGCACAAAGGAAAAGACTGATGTGACAATGCCTTGCAGAGAAAGATTTAAGGAGCTCAGTCTATTTAGCTTATCAAAACCAGGGTTAAGAGATGGATAGGTACCTCTCACCAGGAAAAAAAAAAAAAGTGTTTGACTCTGGTGGGCTTCTCCATCTCACAGAGGAAGATGTAAGAGAAACCAGTGTGTGATGCTGAAGCCAGGAAGACTGAAAACAGAAATGAGCGCATGTTTTTAAAATGGGTAGGCTGATCTCTGTCTTTGGGTACCTTCAAAACAAACCTGGCTCTTTCTCCAAACTAAGCACATGCTGTGCTGTGTTCTAATACAACTTGCCGCGGTTGAGGCAGGGATATCAGCTGAAAATCTGATGTACCGGCTGTACGTCACACGAGAAGCCTCAGTGGTCCTTTTGGTTTTGGATTCTTGAAATTTGCTCTGCAGAAGCCATGGCTGAGCTCTGAGTCTTCAGCTGTTATCCAGACACTAAACCGCATGGTGGCATCATTGTATCACAGAGAGTCTCTCCTGTGACAAAGGAGAATTTCAGTGGCAAGAGAGAAAATATTTTAAGTTTTAGAAATTGGGCTTTAGGTGAACTCTAATATAAAATATCGCTGTAATTCAGGGCAGTTAAGATTTTGATAGACTCGAAGAGACTACAGGATGAAGTAGGAAAGCTTTTTACCGTGTTGTAGCTGCTGTCCAGGCAGTTGGTCCTTTAAAAACACCGGTACCGGTTGCTTGTGTTTGGTGCTGTATGAACTGTTTCTTCTACCATAATTAAAGAAGTTGTTTTTCCACTGCTTTCTGTTGTGTGTGTTGTGTACGTCATGTACGTTTAAGTTGGGAGTATTCAATTATTTTTGAGCTCTGAACATATTCTCCTTAGGTCCTTCAAGAGTCTTGTTCCCGCAGGTGTCCCTTTGCTGCTGGTGACATTGAGGTGTCGGGAGCTGGGGGTCTTGACTGCTAATGCTTTCATGTGAACCCTCTCTGTCACGCAGAGGTGCTTTGCTTGGGGAGGGCTCTAAGGAGTATGGCTACATCTACGTCTCCACGGAGGATGTGAGAGTCAGCCTCACCATTCAGAGACTGCAAAAGTCATCCCCACCTATTGGAGGGACCTTCCGCATCCACCTGCCCCATACAGTGATATCAGGTAAGCGACGACAGACATACAGGTCCTGGATTTCATTTGCGGGAAGCCAAGGGAAGAAGACACAATACTGAACCTTGGAAATGCTCAGGTACAGGCTGGCAGGTTAAACCCGTTGTCATAGTTGCTAGATCTTTGCATTTAATGTCCTTCAAGACAGGAGTTAAGGACTATAGGCAGGGCAGTATTTCTAGATGTTAGGTATGTGGTTGTTCCAAAATGCATACAGCCACTATGAAATATTTTCCTTAATGTTAAGGATTTTTGATCAGATCCTGAATTGGGATTTTGCATCCCAAGGTTTCGTTAGGCTGATGTTTCTCCAGCATGTGTACTTCTGGTTACCTTGTATGGCAAGACCCCTGCAGGTTACCAGAAGTTAATTCTCCTCTAGGATTACCAGATTGGTAATGGGTTTGCAAATGCCACAAAAGCTTTTGTGCATGGAATTGCTTGACTTGAATTAGTCACCTTTTAGATGTGCTAGATTTTCCTATGTTTGGTTTAAATAATCAAAGAGGCTTAAAATGAAAGTGAGCAAGTTAATCTGAACAAGGTCAATAATAAAGTTCTTGACTGAGGAACTGGTGAGTCAGTTATAAAGTCAAATAATAAAATAGGAAAATGCAGCCTTAGAATATTTGTGAAATAACTCTTTCCTCTATATTGTCACTTAAGATTTTCCCACAATGGCTGAAGGCTGTCTCAATAGTGCCCTGCTTTGAACAGCATCTTTTAAAAATGTACTCCATTCCTCTTGCCCTGTTCCCAAGTCTTGTGCTTTCCCCTCTTTCTTACAAATTGGTTTAGAGAGATTTATTGTATCTGCAGCTTTGAATGGCTATGGGTATTTATGTCAAAGGAAATACAATATCATTTGCATTTATTTGGGATTGAACTCTACAAAGTCTTTTTGAAAGGTTGACTCTCCCCCCCTACCCCTCTCATCTTAGGAAGTTTCTGACCTTTCTTTTTTGAAGGAACATGACTTACACACTGAAATGTCATGTCTCCCCAAAACATAGGTTGCATGTAATGAAAAGTATTACTTAGACAAAATTTCTGATGGTCCCAACTGCAGAGATGTTTCTAGGTTTTCTAAGCTATTAAATAGTGCAGATCTTTTGGCATTTGGGACCCAGTAAATTTTCCTGGTTTTAGGCAGTTACAGATATTTGAACCACAACAGCTTAATGAATCATCTTTCGTTTCTAGGAGCAGATAGATGTGCTCTCCTAGGGATGAGGATATCCACTTTTTTCCTAATGTCTTTTTCAGATGTTTCAGTGCACATCTCCTCCCACTGTCTCCGCAAGCTTTTGCAAGACAATGTAGATAACTCTACAGCCCCCTACTTCAACACCAGTGATTTCGTCGTGACCAAAGACTCAAACTCTTGCTATGAAAGCATCTGGACACTGACTTGGAAAACAAAAACTGGGGACTTGCCCAATGTTATCAATGTACAGTAATTTCTTTTACTAACACCCACTCTGAAATCCGTTCAATGTCTTTGGCCTTGGCTGGTTCATTCTCCCAGCATTTGTTTTTACACAGATGCCTGTGAGACCTTAAACTAAGTGTCTTCCTATTAGGAATAGCAGCTTAAGCAAATTCCAGATTAGATGGTTAAAAACACATTTGCAGCTACAGGAGGGTAAATTACAGCTTCAGACTCTGTGCCTCAAAATGAGGAGTCTAGGATGTAATTTCTGTGCTTTGTTGCAGTTCTGCAGAATAAAGGGACTGCTATACTAAAGTGAAAGCTATTACAATCACACTAATATTTCAATGAGTAACTGAAGTTCAGTACTGGTTTGTGGCATCATTTATGGGCCAAGAAGGTCTTTTTCTGAGAACTATTCTGTATGGGTTCATATCTGGTTGTCATAAGTCTCAGCTGAAGATTCAGTTTACACTCTTCCATCCCAAGACTTATAATTTAAGTTTTGCTTTACGTAGAAGGGTCTTTTTTGAATAAGGACTTAGATTGAGCTGTTTCTTTCCTGAAAAAGAAAAACTATTTCTTTGTATATCTACCTTCTAAAAGTGTAAAATTATCTTTGAAGCAATGAGTTCTCATGCTCAAGACATTGGCCTGGATGGTGAAAAAAGCTTGAGCTGCATCTTCAGCTGTAGCACCGGCCCTTGTTCCACGCAGTCATGTCTTTGAGAAGCAGACATTCAAAGCTCTTTCCATGCCTAATTCTAAATGACATTACTGAGTATTAGAAGTTTAGTTGCAAATCTGGCTCCTGAATCTCTTTGCCTCAGTTTCTTGCTTGCAAGGTGAGAACAGAAAAAAGGAGGTGTTGTGAAGTCTTGGGTAATGAAGATTTAGACCTGGAGATAGATGTCATGGAAGAAGTTTAAGAATAGGTTTCCAGGAGTTATTTGCTGCCTTGTAAAGACTCTGTATGAACTCTGGGGAATGGTTTTAATTCAAAATCGTCTGACAGAAAAGGACAAGAAACTTAAAATCTTTGTTCTTTGTCAGGTTTCTGCTGAAAACCTTACTGGTCTGAAGCCAACTATTTCTACACGTGTGGTTTATGATGGAGGTGTGTTTATTGGGCCAATATTTGGGGACATGCTTGCTACCCACAATAACAAAACACAGGTGAGATGTGCTGTCATGTTTCTTATTGATTCACCTGGGTCATGTAGAAGCAGGAGTCTCACAGGTATTCAGGTATCTACTTCTGTCACTAAATCCTTTCAGAAATCTTCTGTTTTGTGCTTTGCCATAAATCAGTCTGAATCTGCTCCCTGGTTTGTGGAGCAGGACCTTCTTTCAAGGGCTATTGCAGGGGGGGAGAATGGTCATCATGGGTGAAGAAAGACAATTTATTTCTTTTGAGGATGTGGCCAAGGACTGATGCCATCTCTGGACTCCCACCCTTGCTGGGTCCTATAGTGTTGGCCACCAAACTTAGGAACGACTCTTTTCTATCTGCCGCGTTCCAGCTGTTACATTTATGGGCAAAATAAATGAGACAGTGGCTGCAGCACTAGTTTGTGAATTAGGCAATCCCTTGGCCTCTGTGGATCTCAATTCTTCATGTGTGAAAAGGAGAAAGGAGGGCTTCCTGGCTGAATGAGCCTGCTGGATGGACAAAACGTGTTGCAAACTCTGCTCTCAGATGTTGCAGAGCTGTGTGCATTGCTGGCTTTGCTGCCAGTGAAGCCTGCCGAGCACTGTAGCCATAACAGGCTGATGCTGGATGTGCTCGAAGCCCAGCTGTGCAGCACTTGAGGCTAGGTCATCCTGCTTTTTTGGCAAGTCTGTTCCCCAGATATGAGCCACTGTTTCCAGTGGCTCAGCCACCTGTGATATTTCTGCCATCTGTGGTGCAGACATACCCTCAAACAGACCAAATGAAACAAGAACAGCAGCAGCCATGAGATTTACTCTTCAATTTTGAAGCTTTATTCTGGCTTGCTGCTAGAAACAAGTGTAAAAATGTTCCTCTAATTATTGTGTCTCTATTCGAGCAGAGTACTTTGAAACTCTGTGCTCCTTGTGTTTCTTGGAGACAGTCTGCTTTTGCATTTTGCAGACATTAGTGTACCTTCCTGGCATACCCTTAATACCTGGGAGGGAGATGAAGAGGGACTCTCCTATGCCCTACACTTTGCCAGTTACCTCTTCTGAGATATCAAGAGCTCAGAAGAGATATCTTTTGATACGTCTTGCTAGATCTCAAGGTCACAGCCCAGCTTTCTTGTTTCAACATGAACAACAAGAGGAAAAAAATAATTGAGGGTTGCATGCTGAAAAAACACATTCTGAGATTCACTTTAATTAGTCTTACAGGGTGCTTTAAACATCATAAACTTGTTCCCAAGGCAGGGTGGGAAGAACTGGGCTGGGGTGTATGGCAAGCAGGGTCTTCAATGGATGACTAGAAGAACAGGAGTTGGGAGCAGCTGTGGGTCCCAGCAAGTTGTGAGATAGGATCCTGCAGACACCAAGACAGACTGGTGATACAACTTCCAAAGCTGTGCTCTGCTTTGCTTAAGATTGAGCCCTAGCGAGCCTTGCAATTAAATTTGTAATGAGACTGCAGCAGGATAAACAGCTGTCTGAGAGCTGTCCCAGAGTGCTGTCGGTAGCTCAGTGTGGCTACTGGCATGTCTCCAAAGGTCTACGAGGTGGATGTGGCTGTTGAAAACACGTCTGTTCCCTTCCCAGCTTTAGGGTAACCTTCTTTGTCTCCAGGTGGTGGTGGTGGTGAATGATGTCCTTGCAAACTGTTCTGGTTCGTGCTCTTTCCAGTTCAGCGAGGAATTGACACCCTTAGTCAGTGATGTGGAGTATTCATCAGGTAACGGGGTTTTGTGCCTGAACAAAGTGGCAAAAACATTGTTCAGTGAAAAAGATTTGCCAGATGCTGATGATTTTGTGTGCGTGTTCTTTTGGAAATTTCTGATTTTTATGGAAACTGCACTTGCTAGTGGGGCACTTCTGATCAGCTCCAGTCTTAAAATATGTAGCATAGATACGTTTTTACATTCACAAGGAGAGGGTAGAGGCATAAAGGGGAGATAAACAGTGATAATCTTGGTGCTTAAAGTGTAAGGTGGCTCTTGCTCAAGTTATTTTTAATAACAATTTAAGAAAAAAAGTAGTAGCTGAACAGGGACAGGCAGGAATAGGTGTTATGAGGGACAATGAGATATCATTGGTGTTGTAATTTTTAGGATGTCCTGATGAAGACAGTAAGAACTTTTAATTGTTGGTTGAAAGTAAATCCTGGGCATTGTTACACCAAAATTCATGAATTATCTTCTTGATTATATTCCTTCAGACGCTGGGTCCCAGGCCACAGTAGTTATCAGGGGAGCTGGCTTCACTGAGGAGGAGCCAGCCCTGCAGGTGGAGGTGAACAACACAACCTGCCACATCATTACGTTGAATCAAACTGAAGTGGTTTGCCAGACAGAGAGGCTGCCAGTTGGAGTCTACCAGTTGACACTGCTGGTGAGACCTTGGGGCTTCGCACTCAATGCCACCTCAGGAGAAGGCATCTTCCTTAGAGTTGAGCCAAAGCTGGTGGCTATCGAACCTCCTACAGCTTCAGAGATTGGTAGGTCTGAATGCCAGACCGGCGCTAAGCGGATGTCTGCTTTCTGCTTCTTACCTTTCATGCCATGTTTTGGCTTTTCTGTGCTTTCACTACCAAAGTCTTCATGTGATGAAAAAGGCATAATATGGCTGGACACATTGTGTGTACCCCAAAACACTGGGGCAAGTTTCTTAGAGTGACAGACTTTCCTTGGCTCTTTGTGGAGACAACAAGTTTCCCGACTAGTTTTGTTTGGGTACAGAAAGCTCAAGTACAGGTATATTCATTCCAGCAAACCAGATGGGTGTTAGTGTTTCATGGCTTGTCTTCCCATATCCATTTGACACATAACTTTGTAGTGTTTGAATTAATCTGGCCTAAATGTGAAATGGCCAAATTTTGGTTCATCCCAGTCCCATTGAAGTGAATTCATATTCTGAGTAATAAAATGGAAAACTCATCTGTGTTTAGACACAAAACTAAGAAACCTAGAGAAGCTCAAACTAAACTGCAGCTCCTTCCATTTCCACTACGGCTCCTCTCCTTGAAACAGAAGAGGAAATAAAGGGTGAAATATTCCATCCCTGAAGACAAAAGCTTGGAATATTTTCCACAGGACTCTGGGGCCAAAATATCATTATGACTCTCATCTGCTCTGTATGTGACACAGATGAGAGGACTTCACCTGGAAGTTCCAGCAAGGCACTTAGCCAACTATAGCTAAGCCAAACCAAGCACTGTAAAAAGCCACCATTACTTTTTTTGGGGAGAGGGAAGACTTCGCAACCCAATGAGAAATGTGGAAAACACTCTTGACACACCTGGGTTGTGCTGTAAGGACCAATATTCTCCCTGTATGACTTGTTTTCAAGCAGCTAGGAATACATCTAGAAACAACATGACAGTAAAAGTTATCCAGCTTTCATCTGGGAACCTCCTAGTTTCATTACTGAGGTGCTTTGAGTTCATGGTAACAAACATCACTGAGAGCAGGAGCACTGGCCTCGGTGGAGTATGAAGGTAGCTCAGCCCTGTGTCTTGGAGAACTGACTGTGCCACGTTTGGCCACCTTGGAGCAGGCAGAGGAAAAGAATGATGGTCTGTGAACCTCTATGTGAGTCAGCCATGGGATGGTCTTGGGAGAATATAGGATTCCTAAGCTGAAAAGCAAGAAGTTACGGCCACCTCCTTCCTTTATGTTTTGTTGGAGTGTATGGCAAGAAAGATATTCTCACCCTTTTCTTTCCTATTTTTTTTTTCCACCTTTCCAGTGGGAGGGTCATATGGTACATAAGGTTGATACTAACTGCTTTCATTCATAAAAAAAAAAAACCCAAAACCTAAAAGAAAAAAGTCAGCAATGGCAAGTTTTAGTGCCTGGGCCTTGCTTCTCATTTCCTTCGCTGACAATCCAGTTCTTCTCCCAATTACAGTGATCTGTCACTCATTAAAAAGAAAGCAAGTATAATGCTATCTTACATTACATATGCTTTGAACATTTATAATTGGAAAGAATTACAGCTTCCATCTGTGTTTTTAATTTCTTCCATTTAAAATACCTCTCTTCAATCTTATCGTAAAGTGCACATATGCAGTATTTCATTGCATATGGATATAAGGGTAGATATCAAAACTTAAGAGCACCAGCCTTTACACAACACACATGGATTTCGTACTCTAAATCTGAGGCTCCTTATCTGACAGCTATTGCATTAGACAAGTGGTTTCAGTTTTGAGTTCTTGCCGTTTCTGGCTCTGCAAACTTAACATTACAGGAGAGGAAGCCAGGAAGCATCGTGTACTTTGCTGCATCAGGTCCTCCTTGTCTAGATATCATCGGTCTCAGTGGTGCCGTGCTGGGAGTTCCCTGTGACCTAACTCTATAAGCGTGGGATGCCTTTCTAAAGATACTACCGTGCTCCAGCGGATGGACGGAGCTTGCTGTTAATGTATCTGATTGCTGTTGTTTGTCTGATTTTGCTGCCAGCCAGAGAAACTCTGGAAGATTAAAATTTCTAGATTTTCTCTTGCTTTAAAGAATTAGCAGGAAACGATGCTTTGAGGAAAAGGCGTGAGGGACTCTGCCATTGATATATAATGACTTTACCATAGAAGTTTACTTACATCAAAAATGTAATGCATCATAAAAGCTTATAGCTTTTTATATTATGCTTAAAGCATAATACAGAATCATAGAATTGTCGAGGTTGGAAGGGACCTTTAAGATCATCGAGTCCAACCATCAACCTAACACTGCCCAAACCACCACTAAGCCACGTCCCTCACCACCAAGTCTACCTGTCTTTTCAATACCTCCAGGGATGGCGAATCCACCACTTCCCTGGGCAGCCTGTTCCAATGCTTGTCAACCCTTTCTGTGAAGAACTTTTTCCTAATATCCAATCTAAACCTCCCCTGGTGTAACTTGAGGCCATTTCCTCTTGTCCTATCACTTGTTACTGAGGGAGGAGGTTGAGCCATACAAACCCATACGCATAAACATTACATTAATAAAGTTCCTGTCTGCGCAGTCTGTCCAGTCATAGTCCTAAAACTCTGCAGCACTGATA
Organism: Himantopus leucocephalus; assembly: GCA_003993805.1. Lineage (NCBI taxonomy): Eukaryota > Metazoa > Chordata > Aves > Charadriiformes > Recurvirostridae > Himantopus > Himantopus leucocephalus. The sequence goes on from RSEF01000003.1 coordinate 116,758,387, forward strand.
ATTAGAGCAAACAGCTGTAAGATTCCAGCAAAACTTCCTTTTTTTTAAAAAAAAAATTGTCTCTGAACCGCATCAAATTCCAGGTTGGAATTGCCGTTAATGTCCATTCCTGTTCTCTTTCCTGTTTCTCTTTGAAATGTCCTTGAATCTTCTTTTCCCTTGAAAAAGCAGAGGGGCGCATTGACTTTTTTGCATTGGAATTGGGCGCTGCAGAAAGATCGAGCGCAAGTCTCGCTTGTGGTGGGGATGATCCTGCGTGTGACTGGAGAGGCTCAGCTCTGGCTGGCCCAAAGCAGAGCTGGGGTTGCCTAGTGCTCCACAGAATCAAGCCCTCCGTGACTTTCCTCACAACTCTAAGTCTCAAGCCCTGCCAAGTCCCCTTTGTAACCTGAGTTTCCTAGACACATGCTACAGGCTTTTTTGACAGCGGGGTGCTTGGCAGCTATTTGAACTGTGAAAGCACCTGCTGTGTTAAGCTCATTTTCCATTCTTAGTGCTTCTTCCTTCCTTCCTTATTTCATTCTTGGGCTGGGGGTCTTTGTAAGGGTGAGATCACAGGCCAGACCCTGCCGGTTTAAATAAGAATGTCATTAAAAAATAAACTGAGAAACAAACCCAGTCCTCCTGTATCATGGACGAGAATCCAAATTATAAGGAAGAAGGATCTCTGATGAAAGAGAGGAAGATGGGCACAGCAAGGTGGAAGCAGATCATCATCAGATCAACTGAGACACAGTACTGCTTTTTATATTCACCTATTAATAAAGAATCCTTTGCATATGAAAATATCGTTCTATATCTTGAATGTAACGGAATAATTGGTTTTGTAGGAGGACTGAGAGTGGCTCTCAGGGGAACCAATCTGGAAGGAGTAAACTTAGTGTTGTTTGGATCTCAGCCTTGCCCAATTTTGGAGAATGACCAAAATTCAACAAGAATTGAATGTAAAGTTCCTTCTCGGGTAAGAAAACACATTTTTTTGGGACCAGCCAGCAGCTGACAGGCCTTTCTATGTTTTACTGCCTGAGTTACACCGGGGAAAGGGCAAACAGTAGCCCATCAGCCAAGTCTTAGCTGTGAGACAATTTAACATGGAGTCCACATGCAATTTAGACCAGCTTAATTAACAATAGACTGATGGGTGGTTTATGAAAACCAGCCAGCAAAAAATTCAGCTTGCAACATCATTAGCTAAGCCTCCCATAAAACTGGGGCTTTGAACTCCAGCAAAATTGCCCGTCTCACCTTTCAGTTGTCTGCTGGTAGATTAAACGTGCCTGGGACAATTGCTCTTGCTCACATTGTTGAACCCTTTTCCAGCTCCAAATCTTCCACTTTACATCCAGATCTCCTCTGGACATTATCTGTGTGTTGTGCAAATCACACCTGGGCATTGTTTGAAGCAGTGCTCTTTGTTGCATGACAAAATTATACCCAGGATGGTGCTAATAGTTTAAGTGTGGGGATAACTGTTTATGCCTATGACTTACCACTGTTTAGTTTACTGGTATGGATATAGTAAATGAAAATCTGCATAGTCTGGATTGTTTTAAGGTTTATAACTCTCTATAAATGTCCCTTTAAAGTCAACATAACTGTGCACATTTAAGTAGAGTCTGGTGTATATACAAATTTCATCAATGCCCATGTGCCTGAATTATTAAGTGTGGGAGATGCAGGAATATAGGGAATAACTTTTTTTTTTTAATTGGTGCATTCTTATCCTTGGCATTTTCTTCATTTCTAGGGGACAGAAGATGCTGCTGTCTATGTGACACTAATTTCCGGGTACCAGTCAACAACAGTAACCAACTTGTTCCGCTATGATCCTTCCTTAAACCCTGCTGTTGTATCACTGAGCAGAAACAGAAGTGGCATAGCAGGTGAAAAGGCTGCAGACACGTATTGGGCATCATCTGTAGAAGTTTTGTTATTGCTGATGGTGGTGGGGCAGAGGGAATTTAGGTCTATGGAGTTTGGTGATCCAACGCTATTTTTTTGTTGTTTTCTTTTAACTTGTAGCCCCCGTGTTTCCTGCTAGTCCTGATCAGTCTTGGTTGTTTTATGTTGGTTTTACTTAAGCATACATGAGATAATGTGTTGCTTGCCCTAGGCCAGTATGGATGATGTCCACAGGATATCGGGTGTGTTATAGCGCTCCTTTTGTGTCACATTTCTCTAACTCTGCTCTGAAATTACCCCACCCATTCATTCTTGGTAACAGGTTCAGCCACGACAAGAGAAATGAGCTCTAGAAAGTGTGCTTCTCCAGGATCCCCAAAAGGGTTGATTATTAAGTGCGTCATATGTATTTTGTGTTGCTGAAAGCAGAAGAGAGGCAAGACTTGTCTGGCTAGTTCCCATTTTCAAGCCAAACTGTTTCTTCCAGTTTGACCTTGTGATCCGTTACTTTAAAATATGAGCTACTTCATGTGTCTTTGTGGTGGCAAAATCCCAAGTAGATCTCATGAAGAGTTTAACATTCCTGTCTTTTGAAAGTTTCTATTTGGGGTTGGGTTTTTCTGCTTATTTCCCTTTTTTCCTGCAAGGTTTTGCATGACCATTGGGAATAGAAGACATTAATGATAAATGGTGGCCACTTACAGACAAGTCTTTTAGGAAGAAGGTTTACTACACCTCTGTGTGACAACCAGACAGCAGATTCCTAGTATCTGAGAGAGGGAGCAAAGAAGATAGGAAGAAGACAGTAATATTCCTGCTTTCATACTTACCCCATTGCCATTCTTCCAAGGATGCAATCATCTAATTTTTTTTTTTCTCTCTTTTCACAACCCTTCCAGTGTACACCTTAACAAAGTTCCCCCCAGCTCAGCAGTTTGGCTGCACTTGGTGGTGCTGCAAGGAGTTAGGTGACTGCCAGTGATGATATGCACTTCTTGCTGCACGCCCGGCATTTCTATTCCTTTCCCCAAATGCCCTTGTCATTTTCTATTACTCCAGAATGCATAAATAAGAGAAAACGTCCTTTATCATCTGAATATTATTCAGATACCATAGCACCAAGGGGAGATTTTTCTAGCCGCGGGCAGCCCAGGTGCAAGGAATTCCTTAATGTTATAGCGTCTCGTGAATGGTGGTGTGGCTGAGTTCAATCTTCTATTCAGAACCTCCATGGCATCGGCTTTTAATATAATTTTCCTCCTATATAATAAAAAGAATAAATAAATTACACAGATGCCTTCCAGGCATCTAGGATTAAGCTGACAATTGACCAAGAGTCCAAAGAGTTCACGTTATTAATATATTCAACTTCGCAGGCTTTCAAACTTTCAAACTTTATTTGACTCTCTGTGCATACAGAATTGAAAAGTACTGGCTTCAAGAGCTGCTTAAGAGGAGCTGGTAGGTGATGGGAGCTTTGTACAGATTCTCCTGCTTTGTGAAAGGGGGAGACTTCTCCAAAGCTGAGGCTGCGGAGCTGAATGGTAACGGGGACCGTGCCTGCTGTGGAGGCGATGCTAAAAGAAAGTCCCCCTGGCCTCTGCTTGGGAGACAAAATTGCTACTTGGATCTGAATCTCTAGTAAGGATTCATCAACCTGTAAAAGTTCATTTTGATTAAGACAGGGTAACAGTGTACAGCAGATGAGCTGCTCTTGACTACTGTCCTGTGTGGCTGGGATAACAGTGCCACGTGCAGCGTGGCTTTTGAAATGGAGTGAGCTCAGTCAAGAAGAGGAATGGGCAAAAATGAAGCTGCTCTGGGACAGCTGACCTTCACCAGCTGTTCTCGAGCAACTCGAGCTACTCTGTGGGTAGAAGTGTGTTGGGCCAGCTGGCTCACAGGGATGGCAAAGACATATTAACACCGTTTGCTTGATGAATTTAGGAAAAGGATTTGTGTAACATAGTTGTCTATGGCGGCAGGGAGTTGGACTTGAAGACCCCTTCTTGTCCTGTTTACTCTTGCCTCTGTGCAACCGAACCCACATCCTTCAGAGGAGACAGGAGGATGAGATTCACCTCCTAAACATGTCCCCATCTGTGCTTGTTGCTTAGATGTCTTGCAAAATCACTGAAGAGAAATAGGCGATTCTGTGGTGGGATTCACCACAGGTCTTTTGGGTGTCTTCTTTACAATGAGATGAATCATGCCATAAAGGCTCTGTTTCTCTTCACTGGCTACAGATACAGCACTCTCAGTCAAAATACCTTTATTTGGACTGATGCATACCACCCTACATTTTTTAAGATATTTCAGGAGGAATTTGGGTTCTGAAATTCCCTTCTCTACTGCCCTTGTCCTTTTCTATTCCTGCAGCATGCACAAATATAGAAGACTATCCTCTGCCATCTGAATATAATTTGGCTCATAGCAGATATTAAATGGGAGAGAGCACCATGTTTCCTGAAAACAAGGTGTTTTGGAGCATACATGGGCATCTGACTTTAGGTACCCAAAGAAATTTTCATTTGGGTGGCTCCTGTTAAAGTTAGTAGCTTCATAGTGCTGAAAAATGTGGTCTGGATTATTTGTCAGGAATTTACAAAAAAATCCCAGAACTCCTCTGTTCCAGTTTATGTGAGCTTCAGTAAGACTGGATTTGGCTTTTATCGGGTGCAGATATTTATGGGATAGACATTTATGGTAAGAGGGTATGGATCCTATCCTGAGTGTGTACCAGCAGGCTGAGAATGGCCATAGATGGTCATAGCCAAGTTCACCGTGCTAATGCCTCAGGATGACCCTGGTGGCCGGTGACCTTATCAGGGACACCAAGGGATGAGTAGAATACAGAACCACTGTGGTCTTCAGTTTTCTGTTCTGGGCTGATGAACATGACTGGACCTGTTCTGGCATGATGGGACTCCATGCTCTTCCTCGAGCAACGGTTACGTATGCTAAAATAACTGTTGCCAGAAACGCTGAAATAATTTCATCCATTCTCCTCTCTGCAGGGGGTCAGGAGCTCCAGATTGGAATATCCCAGTTTGCCAGCTACCGAGGGTCAGATATCAAGGTGCAAATCGGGGACTCATGGGCACAGATTCAGGCACAGACAGACCATGGTGTTAATGTGACACTTCCAGCCTTGGCTGCAGGATGGTACAATGTTTCTGTCGTCATCAATGGCATTGCTGTCGCTTCAACCAGGTGTGTGAATGCATGTACTTTCCTTAAGATATAAATTTCATTCTCCGTCCTATTTGACATTTTAGGGTTAATCCCAGAAGGAAGGTAAGAGTTTTCACAAATTCTGTACCTAACGGTGAAATCTGCAGTGTGGTATAAAATTATGAATAATTATCAAGGCATTTATTGATCTGTGGAACCCAAGTCAGCAAACTGCTAATGCTAGTCAATTAACTCCCCTTGGATCAGTAGGAGGCAGGAGAGAAACATTTTAGAAAAAACAGTTGATTTGATGAAAAATGCATATTCAGGCAATCAAAGGTATTCACAGATTCAGGTCAAATGCAGATAAATCCTGCTGTAGGAAAACAGCAGAAGAAAAGAAAGACTTTTCATGAGAAAAACAAAAGCTAGTTTGAAAAATAAAAAATGCTTTGTTTGGAGAATTTTTAAATGATGCTATTTCCATCTTTTAAGGTGACATTTTAACTTCATACCTAGATAAAGGTAGTATAAATGAATTAAAATGTGGGGGGAAACCAACCTGAAAGTGGGATATGACAAGGCATTCACAAGCAGCACAGTTTAGTTCCTCAGCCATGCAGGTCTCATCCCTAGCAGCTGCTAGAAACGATCCTGAAACAATGATACTGGGGAGAAGGGAGATGTTTTTATTGCTCACAAACCACCCTAAGCTGCTTCTTGCATTAATGAACTTCAGCAGGAGAAAGCCTGTGGTCGGTGGGATGACACGCAGGGATTCATCCCATCTGATATTGGAGTCTGTTAGCAGCACCATTACTTTGTCTTCAGAGACAGAGAGTGGGAGGAGATGGGTAATCCCAGGAGACAACTGTCTCTGGTTGCCTGGATTGCAGGCTTGGGAAGGTCTACTCTTCTAACGTGTCATTTTAGGGGGTGTTTTAGAAAGGAGTGTGATGAGGAGGAAAAATAGATGTAGGTGGGACAGAAGCAGAGCTACACCCTTTTCTAAGTGGGCTTCAGAAGGTTATGTCTGGGTTTCCTCTTGCTGCAGTTCTCTCTGCTGTCTGGTGGGAGGATGCAATGAGGGAAGGCAGCTGGGATGTCTCTTTGATGCACTTGCATCTCCTGTCTATGGGCATGGCTACAGTGAGATCTGGCAAAAAATCCCTCATTCTTGTGGGCAGTTCAGTTGCACCTCATGGACTAAATTTGGCCCATAGGTTGTCACTTGATGAGTCAGTGTTCGCACCATAGATGTAGCTGAAATCACATGGAAAAATTTGGGGTGTGGGGTGGTCTTGTCACTGTGGCATCGAGCAAAGGGGATGTACCAGGTTTGGCCTTCCAACATAGAAGGAGTTGTAAGAAAGAATAGTGCTGCAGTAGGAGAGAAAAATATTAAAAAAAAAAAACAAAACCCCTTTCTATGTTGCTTGTGTTTTGCAGGGTTGAGCCATTAATCCAGTACCTCTCAGAGATCTTCAGCATAGAGCCGTGTTGTGGCTCCTTTCTGGGTAAACACCGTCGGTACATCTGCAGCCACTTATGGAGGTTAAAGGGATCAAGGGCACAGTTTTCCTGCAGGAATGGAAAGGGCATCCCATTTCACATCAGCTTAAATGAGGGTGTTTTAAATCTGTGACCCTTTATTATGCAGACATCAACTGGCAGACAGCAGCAGTCTGGAAATGTGGGATTGTAGTGAGCATCCCTCAATCTGGTTGGCTGGCTCTGGGGTCCCTGTGCTTTGAATTTCATTTCCCTAAGTGTTTGCTCGTGTATCCTTGCATGTTCCCATTGGGAAAACAAAGCACGCCCACACCTGACTCATCCGTGCTGTTTCTTTCAGTCCTTACGCCTCCATCTTTCAAGGCTTTCAATGTGAAAGTTAGGTGGAAAGCAGGGTACAATTGTGGTTTGAAGCAAGCAATTTCAAGTGATCCCAAAGGGGATGTTCATTTTTGTTAAGCAGAAAAGACAAAAAAACCCCCACTTTTTCCATGTTAAATTTAATCAAAATTGAAATATTTATTAATCCCATTCCAAGCTTTTAAACAATGGAAATAATTTAAGTGTGTTTCAGAGCGAAACATCACCGAATTAAAAAGTTTTACTTTAAATCTTAAAAAGCAGATTTGGGGTGGTTGATTTATTTTGTCATTTGGCAGGGGGTGGGGGAGAGTTGAATCCCTGCAGTGAATTTTACCTGAGCCCTTAGAAACGCTTTTGTAGAAGACAGAGGAATTCTTGTGATGCAACTTCAGACTGCTCTCTCAGTCTCTCAACACATTTAAAGATACAAAAAATCAGAGGCTCTGTGTTAAGTGATTAGTTCAACACTTTGTGAAGTGCTCAAATCTTGAAAGATGAGAGCGTGAATACAGCTTGGAGAGCAAAGGCTATCAGTTTTGATGATTAAGCTATACTAAAAATACTTATAATTATTGCACCCTTCTTTTCATATTTAAGGGTAAATTGAAATTTAAATAAGAACTGATTAACTCTTTGGCTGGAGTTTTATGAATGGCTTAAGCTGATTTAGAATCTCATCACTGCAAAAAATCACTAGTTCTTCCCCTGCCTTATCTCTAGTCTTTTGTTGTCTCTAACACTTGCGTGGTCATCTGGATTAAGGATTTGAGCTGACTCAAAAGGAACCCCACTATAGACCGACTTATTTTTCAGCCAGATCATGGGAAAAGGAAGGGCATTGGCTTAATGGATAAAGAGAGTGAAGCAAGGCAGGGCACTGCGAGTGCCAGTACTGCAAACTAAAGGGAGATGGAGAGAGGCTTAAACTGGTCTCGGAAACATGGGGTTAGGCTGAGAATGAGGGAGGGTTTGCATTTTTATGATTATCGCTTCCTAAAGTCCAAACTGCTCCTTCTTCAGTGCTGCGCCTATTCTCAGCACCCTGGGAAGCACTGCAGATACCGCTGCTTTGCAATGTTACCTGCATCCAGACATCAGGATTCACACTCATTCCAGATAATTAGCACCTGCTCTCAGTGGCCAGGGTGGTAGCAGAGCCTCCCAAGGCTGCTGCTGTCAATGTGGAGAGGGAGACTCCAGCGCCATGTCCTAAAACAACCATGTGGATCAGACCAAAGAGAGCCTCTTTCCCAGAGTGACCCAAAAATAGCATGCCTTAGGAAGATTATGTGAGTGGAGCAGTGTATGATGATACTGCTCCACAATAGTCTTCCAGCTTCCAACGCTAGACACACAGCCAGCTCCAGCTGGAAGTCATAGCTTTGTGTTTAACTCTTCCTGAATTGCTTTTCCATACAAATGACCCTCTTGGTTCACACCAAGAGTCTGTTTATCCATTTGCTGTCTTCTTCTGTGGTCTTAAGTAGACACCCAGGGAATAAACGCATGCAGGCAACCACAGGGGAAAGCAGCCAGCCCACCTTCCTCCAGCCCATGCATGGGAAGCCCTGGTCAGAGTTGCCTTTGACGGTGGAGGGTGAACTGTTCTTCTCTTTCTTTTCCTTTTCTGCCCATCTTAAATGGTGCAAACTGGGAGCATATAAGTAGGGGAGGGCTTGAAGCTGGAAGCATTCATCAATGTATCAGCTTTTCTGGTCAGTGAACTCCTCAAGGGCAAGTGACCACCAGCGCATGGCAAATCTGGCGCTCTGCCTGCGTGGCCAGGCAGAACTGAAGATTGAAGGAAGGTCTGTGATTCTGGCTGTTTTTTGAAAGTAGTCACACCTCATTCTGCTTCCCTCTGTGCGACAGGATCAAATCATCTGTACCATGTCCCCACCTGCCTGTACAGACAGTGCCATTCCCTGAAGAGTTCAGTCTCTGTTTACTCTCAGGGGTCCTCTCCAGCCACTTCTTCCAGTTCTATGGTGGCTTTCTACTGTCATTTACTGCCACAAAGGTCCATGTCTATATGATACCTTAGCCTCTTGTCCACATAGAATTATCCTGATACAAGACTGCTATTATCTCTAGCTGTCTTGTTCCAAACAGGGACTTAATTTCTTCTTCCATTCGACCTGGCTAAGACTGTCTGCAGTGCTTATCAGCTTTATCACGGTTTGTGATTATTCACAGTCATTAATTCCTTTCCTGTGTATAATGCCCTTCTTTCTTATTTTGTTTTACCCTTAGGTGGAACACTGCTCACAATCTCTGGGGTGGGCTTCAGCCGAAATCCTGCCTTGGTTTCTGTTTCAATGAACAGGCAAACCTGTACAGTTATGGACTTGGCAGAAGAGACAGTTTGGTGCCTGACCCCACCGGCTGCTAATTTCTCTAATGAAGATTCACAAGACATCTCTGTTAGAGTAAACGTATTCATCAGCGGTAGGTCACTTCAACATGCTCTCTTTGCAAAAACGACCACCACCTTTAATTACCAAAGAGCTTGGACTCCTCTGATTACTGTTGTTGAAAAGGAAATCACAGACAGCAGCCTGCTCTTGAGCGTCCAGGGAATAAACATCACTGGATCTGTGGCTAAGCTTGGAAACAGTGAATGTGAACTTGAGTTTCAACGTGGCAACAAGTCTGCAATGTTTTATCAGTGCTCTTTGCCACTAAACAGCCTGGAACCTGGGACTTTCCCCATCCAGGTTATCCAGAGGCAGCTGGGATATGCTCGCGTGACAGCAAGGCTTCAGGCCCTTACAGTAACTCCACGGATAACCTCCATATTCCCCTCACGAGGATCAATCTGTGGTGGGATGTTACTCACTATATCTGGTATTGCTTTAAAATCCAGGAGGAATTTGGTACAGGTCAGCCTGGGGAGTAATTATTCCTGTGAGATCCAGAATGCCGATAATGATGCCATTAGTTGTATTGTCCTCCCAGGGGCCCATCCTTTGCATTATCAGTGGTTGGCTGAGGCATCTTGGGCTCTTAATACCACAGTGACTGTCAATGGGATCAGCAGCGTCTGCCTTGGAGACTGTACACTCCACCTTCAGGAGCAATGGACCCCTCTTGTAGATTTGGTGACCTGGGAGACCAATGGGACATTCACCTACGTGATGATCAAAGGACAGAGGCTGGCATGGCCAAGTGACAGCCCCGTGGTATACGTGAATAACCAGGCTGTCTGCAAGGCAACTTTTTGGAATGAGACCAGCATCAAGTGCCAGACAGACTGCATTGCCCCAGGAGAACACAACATTTCCATATCCAACAGGAGAAGTGGGCAAGCTTGCTTCAGAAAGGCGTCCAGCATTCTCACCATCCTGCCTAAGGTGTATCAGTTTTACCCACAAAACTTCAGCACCAATGGTGGAGGCCTGCTCACCTTAGCAGGCTCGGCACTGAAAGGAAAGAGAATGACTTCTGTTCTCATTGATCATCACCCTTGCCATGTTCTCAATGTCACCTGTGTAACTATCCAGTGCGTGGTGCCTCCAGGTAATGGGACTAGGGCTTTGGGTCTTAACGTAGATGGCATCTCCTGTTACCTTGGAAGAATAAGTTACAACAAGGAGTTTACCCCAGCTTTCCTTTCGCTTGTTGCAACTGGTCTCCTTTTAACGGTGACCGTATCACGGGTCACAGAGACAGACACCATCTACGTATTTGTTGGAGACTTTTCTTGTAGTGGTGTCACCATCACTCGCTCCACTTTGCAGTGCTCAGCTCCTTTGCTCCCTGTTGGTGAGTACCGTGTGCTGGGCCTGGATGTCCTCAGGGGCTGGGCTTCCTCCAACCTGACGTTCACCTCTCGGCTGATGGTGACAGCTGTGCATCACAACTGGGGTAAGTCATAAAGACTTATTGTAGCTCCTCTATGGAGTGCGGTGTGAGGGACTGTGGTGACTGGGGTGCTTTTTGGCATGAAAGCAAAAATGATGAATTGAATAAAAATACCCTTGTTGGCAGTTGGCTGTTGGGGTCTGTCTTAAATCCCATTTTCTGTCCTTTTCCAAGGTGGCTTGAATGGAGGAGCAGTTTACCTGCGTGGAACTGGGTTTTCCCCAGGGAAGACTTTGGTCACAGTCTGTGGCACCCCATGTGAAATGTTGGGGAACATGACGATGACTGACCTGAGCTGCCTTGCCCCACGCCTACACGGTCAGTTAAGACAGAAAACCTGGCATTGTGTTGAAAACATCCCCTAAAAACCTATCTTGACCCAAAAGTGGGGGGTGTCAATGTATCTCGTCCCAGGGAACAGAGCAACAACATCTCCGGAGAAAGGAGAGGAGAAAACATAGTGTTGACTTCTGGTTTTTGAGCTCAGTCCAAAGATAATTGCTGTGGGGGGCAGTTTTTGTGTCAATGGTGGCAGGCTTTGGACTAGATCCACCATGTGCCTGTGGCCACATATGCTTTGTGGGTGTGTATGAGATGTGCATAACCTCAGCAGTTCCTTGTGGTAGCCATTCCTTGGGAAAACTGTCTCACATAAAATGTGCATGAGGGCTGTAGGGTTAGGTACCCAAGCACCTCTTGGCCACCATGACTGTCTTAGTGAGTTGAGGTCCCTTAAATGCCTTTTCTTCTGTGATCCCATACATTTTGCATTTTGCCTGAGTGGTGGGACAGCTTCAGTGGGGTAAGGGGGAGGGTGAAAAGGGTGAATGACTGGGAGGGTGGACAAATGATGTACTATGGCCAGTTCCTACCTTTGGGAAGCTGGAGATGAGGATTTGAATTCCGTGAGAGGAAGGTGGGATCATCCCATGGCCAGAGCATCCTCCTTAACCTCAGAGAGGCAGCAGGGAACAATGCCACGATCTCCAGCTCTCTCAAAGAGAGAAATAAGCCTGCCTCAATTTTTGGAGGAAAGTCTTGGAAATTGGGATTTCCTGGGACGAGATGTATTTCCTTCCTCTCTTACTGGCAGCACAGAATTAGGCTCCTAAGATCTGTAAAAGGCAGCATTTAAGACTTTTAAATCTCACCCGGAGATATATGGCATTCCCTAAACATTAAGCACAGAGCACCTACCTTGGTGCTGCAGCATTGCACCACTTGGTAGCATAACACTTCAGCCCCTTCATAGCTCTGACGCTTGGAGAACATCCTGAGGTCTACAGAAATATTTGCTGTTCGGTGGCCATCCAGAGTTCCATCATCCATGTGACCAAAGATCCATGGCCTCTTATCCTTTGTGGACCTGGAAGAAAGGTGGCAGTGAGAGTGTCCATCAGGGTAAACTGCCAGGGTTTTGCTCAAAGGTGTGTGGAATCTCCATCCTCCAAACCATTCAGAAGTTGACTAGATTAGTTGCTGAGAAGCCAGTCCAATGTGAAATTTAACGTTCTTTTGAGCAAGTTCTTTGTGGACAAGAAGCACCCAGGGTTCCTCTTCAGTCTCACTTATTCCAAAATTCTAAATCTGCTTTTGTCATTTTGAATGGTTCCTTTCCTCATCCATGAGGAGTACTAAAAAATGGAGAGGCGGGGAGGGAAGGCTTTAAAACCCGACCACAAACACTCAAAAGGAGACACCAAGAGTTCGTAAGGGCTCAATTTGCTTTGTTTTAAACAAGATCCAGGCACAGTCCACAAAACTGCTTACTATTATTTTTTAAACAGTAAAAAAGACATGGTGCTCAAGTGCTGGAAAAAAAAATAATCAGAGAACAAAACAGGGAAGTCTGGTTATTGCAGGAAGAATAGCAGAACAAAATGCAATCAAATTGATCCAAACTGTGAAAACATTTAATAGCTGTGTTCAAAATTCACTGGGCGGTAGGCGGCAGAGGGAGCCTGGGGAAAACCACCTTACAGGCAGGACCACGATGCTTGTTACTGACACTAGATGTCAGCAAGTGAATGCGGATTGCTGCCCGCTTGCTCGTTGCGTTTCTGGAGAGAAGCTGCAAAGGACGCGTTGCCTCACTCACCAAAGGGACACAGGGACTATTGCTTTGAGGCCAGTTACAAGACAAGCCTTCCCTCCCCTGCCGTGGGTTTTGCAGTGTGCAGCCTTCAAATCTCACCAGTCGAGTTGCAAAAATGTCTCTCTGTCAATGAAGTATTTACAGAAATTTTTTTTTTTTTNTTTTTTTTTTTTTTTTTGCATTTAAAAAAAAAAAAAATCAAAATCCTTTGGAGGCTGCTTAAATCTGAGTGTTTGCCAGGCTATTTGTACTCCCTGAGACAGTTGTATTCAGCCTGTGCCATGTGGCACCGGTGAATCTGTATATCGAGCAAGATGCTTTCCAGACGGCGCTCCTCCTAATATTTAAGGGATTACACACCCCCATCGTTTAGGGCATGAGTGGACTTATTAAGAGCAGTTAGTCCAGTCTCACCTCATGGTTTTCCTGCTGCTGTTTGCCCGGGGAAGTTTGCCACTTGGCACTCTCACATCCAATGCTCAGACCTTTCTTTCACAGCCTCGTCCACATGGGAGAGGTGGTGAAGTGACCTCAGGGATGCAGGACTACGAGCCATGAAGGAGATGGGAGGGACAGGTCTGTGGTGCCCCAGGGCTCCTTCGATGCAGAGGCTGGCGCAACCAGGTCGGACGCTTGTCTGACATTTCCCGGCGCTGCTCGTGGACCGGGTGATGAGAAGTGAAGAGTTCAAGCTGCATTTCTTCCGTTACAGCACGCTGTGAAGCAGAAACGCCTCCCCTGCGGCACTGCGGGATGTCAGGTGGCAGCTCGCTGCCCTGGGGTTTCAGCGCTAGGTCATGTTGTGTCTAGCCTGCTTAAAATTAGAGATGTTCATGCGGGAATCCCCTACTGGTGCAACTAGCTTACTCATGTGATCAGATCCGTAGGGCAAGGCTCTGTAGGTAGGAAACGTGGCTTCTTTCCCATTTAACAGGCGGTCTTCTAAGACACAAGGAACCGCCGGTCTCAGCAAGATCCATCCATAAGCCTGCCCCATGGGGTGTTCCTTAGGGGAACGGGTGTTGAGCGGGGTTGCAGCAAGGTTTCGGCTTGATCATTGACGAGAGCTGGGCATGCTAAGTACTGAAACATGCTCAATCCAGAGCACAAGGAATAGGAACGCAAGCCTGGAGTCTTTTATGAAAGCTATTGTCTTTTGCAAGATGCAGAAAAATGAAATCAGAACAGAGCTAAAATTTGAGTTTCACCCTTAAAGCTTAAGAAAATTACCAAAATTAAGTAAAATTAACAAAATCACACTCCCTTCAAGGAAAAGCAGAATGAAACCAAAAAAACCCCAAACCAACCCACAAGTCTTTAAAGGTTTGGTAAAGAGATAACTGGCTTGATCCCGAGAGCTCTCCCCTTCTCTTGTTCTCGCATTGGTACTCGTGTCGCAGCGCTGTTGATGAGTGCAAATACAGCTGTGGATTCTGTTCAGCTCAGGTTAAATTTACAGAACACATGGTTAATGTCTGTGGGATTGAATTGTGCTCCTGTGAAAGATGAGACGACTGGCGGGAAGCATGAAGCAGGTGAGAAAATAACTGAATATTCATGTTAGGTGATATTAGGGTAAGTACCACATGTAAATTTTGCAGTAAGCCAGTACCCGAGATTGTATGTATGTAAATTGATAAGAAGATCCATCAGGGAAAAAGCTGAGTCTGATTTGCCTGCTTGTATGAGTGTGCCTGGAATAACAGGCCTGGCTTTGGGGCTTTGTTGTAACAGCTCTTGGGATGTTTGTTTGTGAGTCCTGGGCCTACCGTTAGCCAGATTACATTGGTAAAAGTGGATGTTTAGGGAAGAGGATTTAGATTAAAGGCTAGAAATGAAATTAGGCTGGTTTAAAAAGGAAGAGAGACGTGGCTTGGTGGACCTCTTCGTATGGGGCAAGAGGAGGGAGAGGAATGAGTTTTGGTGGCAGCAGTGCAGATGTACTAAGGAGATGCACTGAGCTGGGACCAAGGCGCACTATAGCCAGGGAAATGGGGTGATTTGTATGAGTAAATGCAGAAGATATGCAGAAGACGAGCTGTGGCAATTGAGACCTCAGTAGAAGCCAGGGCCTCTGTTGTTTATCGTGGAGATCAAACCAAAGGATCCAAATGGTC
Source organism: Himantopus leucocephalus (assembly GCA_003993805.1). Classification (NCBI taxonomy): domain Eukaryota; kingdom Metazoa; phylum Chordata; class Aves; order Charadriiformes; family Recurvirostridae; genus Himantopus; species Himantopus leucocephalus. The sequence continues at coordinate 116,773,414 of RSEF01000003.1, forward strand.
CCTTCTTTTTTTCAAACCCGGAAATGAAATTAAGAAAGAGGGAAAAAAATGCATATTGATTACACAGCAGGAACATTCTGACAGTGAGATCTATCAGGCGGTGGAATAGATGCAAAGTCACCTCTTGGGACTTCTGAAACTCGTCTGTGCGAAATGAATGTCTCCTAGGGAGCAATTCTTCATAGGCAGAGGTTGGACCTGATGACCTTAACAGGTCTCTTTTTTCCTCTCCCTTTTCTTTTTTTTTTCCTTTCTTTTTTTTT
>RSEF01000003.1:116773776-116788807 GCA_003993805.1 Himantopus leucocephalus
TTAACCTTTGTGTTCTCTGCCAAGCACATGTTAATGTTATGCTCTGCAGTCCCTTTTTGTGAGAGGTGGATAACTGGGGATGTGCGGTTTGGCACTGGGACTCCTTGGGCAGTTGTTCAATCAATCTGCAGCTGCCCTTGGAACTCCTGTAGGTTTTAGCCTCATCACATGTCCGGCAGTTGTTATTAAACAGTGACCCAGAACAAAGCTCTTGTGCTGAGCATCCCAGGATCCTGGCTTAAACCAAAGTATCCCTCAGAGACAGGGTTAGGGGCAGTCAGTCCCTATTCCACTACCAACATGCAGAGATTTGGCTGCCATCGTGTCTGATCTCAAAAGAGAAGGCGTAATGGGATGAATGCATTCATCTCGGTGATGGGATTGTATCACACTTGATTACCAGGTTTTATCTTTATGGAGAATGTAAAGCATAAAGAATTCTGGGGTTTGAACACTAACCAATTAAGCAGGGAGAAGAATTGTGTCCCAGAACGGACAGACTATCCTTTTAAGACATACTAAGTGTGCTGCAATCTTTAGTTGATATTTTTTGCTGCTGTTGTGGCAGGATATAATGGCGCTGATAGTACCAAGAGATATTTGCGTTTAACAGTCAGAGGAAGGGGGATGACAGGCCAAGACTTCCTCCCAACTGAAAAAAGTATTAAATTCTCTAGGAGCAGGGGAATAGGAGAACCTCAGAGATCCCCAAAGAAGGAATAAGATGTCTCCTCAATCAGTGGTGTCTCCATCAGACAGACAGGAGCTGTAGGACGTGGGGACAAGATCGCTTCTTCCTTCCACCTGAGAGGGAGAAAGTAGTCCTAGGTTTGATTCTGGGGTATATAGATTAAGCAGGGTTTTCTTGGATTTTGCTTCCACTGATCACTTTACAACATTTTCTTTCGCTTAGATTTTATAAATTAATACCTTCATTTGGCTGGTTTGAGTTAAAAATGATTTCAGCAGTTGGCAGGATACAAGGTCTCACTTTTCTACAGGCATGATAACATTGAGATGAGGGCACTGGAGCACGGCAGCAATGCCCGATTTCCATGTAACATTTCAGGTGTATCCAAACAGTGACAGGCTGTTCTTCTGCTGAGCTCTAAGGACTGTGCAGGAAATATCTTCTGGTGACCTATATTAGCCAGGCAAGTTCTTTGACAGCAGCAAGGTATTGAGGAAAATAATCTCGTCCTGAGATTCTGTGGGGCATTTCTACCATTCGTCCTAATATAGGGTTTTCCCACCTAGGAAAACTCTGCCATCTTGTTTTCAAGACTGTAAAAGAAAACCAAAGCTTCTTTTGCTTATCTCAGAGACCTGTTGTTTTTTCTTAAACTGTGGAATGTGAATTTAATCTGCCTTTGACCACCCACCTTCAGAGGGTGATCAAACACTGGAACAGACTTCCTAGAGAGGTGGTAGATGCCCCATGCCTGTCAGCGTTTAAGAGGTTTTTGGACAATGCCCTTAATAATGTGCTTTAACATTTGGTGAGCCCTGAAGTGGTCAGGTAGTTGGACAAGATGATTGTGGTAGGTCCCTTCCAACTGAAAATGTTCCATTCCATTCCGTTCACTAATATTGCTCTAGTTATTTATTCATCTAAGGTAGCTGTACATTCTCTGTCACCACATCTGAGCTTACCACAGCCTTTCGTGTCACTAGCAGAATAGAATAGTAAAGCAGAAGGAGCTGTTACACCCTATTACAAAAGGGGAAGAAATTCTGTCTACAGGAAAGTTGTGGGTTTGCAGAGGAAGGAAAGGGCAGTGCCATCGCTGCTTGGATGTCCTTCATCTTTGCTAGTGTTGTATTTTAATGTTTTGAGAAGTTCTCAGCCTCCCACTGGCTGAAAAAAAAAAGCATATGTGTCATGTCTTTTGGAGAAATTCCTGTAATTAATTGGTTCTTCTGCAGGCTGTTGCAAAGGCAAGTTCTTGGTAATATTTAGTCCTCTTGGATGGTGTTAATTTGCCAAAACACAGATATCTAGTGCCACTTAAAATGCCCTTGGAATAGCAGCCTGGCCTCCAGGAAGACACAAAGCTTCCGTGGGAATTCTAGGACACCTCAGGTGGCTCTAGGCATAATTTCTGGACAATAAAAGCAAAATGTAGGCATGGTGCCATCATTCCTTTAGGCTTCTCTGTCTATTACTTGTCTCTCTCATGTTTATATGTAGGTCTTTGAGGCAGTGATTGTGTCTGGCCGTGTTTGAATGGATGCCGAGTAAGAGAATTGTCATTGGACATGGGGAAGGAAAGAGATTAAGCATATTGCGAAATGTGTGAAGACGTGGGTAACTTTTTTCTTATTCTAAATTCAGAGAATAAAAATACAGAAAAATTGTGATCTCTCCCTCTGAAGTTCAGAGCAGAGGAAATGCTAGGTTTTAATATTTAAAAAAATACCTGAAACATTAAACAGTTATAAACTTTTCAAAAATACTCCATATGAAATAATGATTTTTTAGCAAAAAGTGCTAAATATTTTAACATAGGAAATATAGCATTTTCATATTTTTACTATGTCAAAAATAATTTTCAGAATTGCTCAGGAGCCAAGACATTCGTTGACTATGACACTTTCCCAGCAAACAAGCTACCTGTTGAACAAACTGGAATTTAAGAAAACAAACAAACAAACAAAAAAATTCCTTTCTTGATAAATTCCCATTGATTGCACTTGTGATACTCAAGGAACACTCTTGGATACTACAGTGCAGAGCATAATACCATCCACATCCAGGTGCATTACAACTGTTTTATTAGTTTAGGATTAATGAAAATTCTCCAAATTTCTTTACATGTTCAGGATTTTGAGAGAAACAGTTTTGATCTCTGACATGGTTTAGTTTTTAGAGGGTTCCTTTTTTTAAAAAAAGTATTAAAACCAAATAATTCAATTGATCTGAATTTCAGTGACAGTTCACAATTTTTTTAAGCATTTTTGTCTGGGTTTAGAATAAGAACGCCTAATTTCTGTTCACACCATTTGTTCCTGAAATACACCTCAAAGCTAAGCAGCTGCTCCCACTATGCTTCCTACCACATCCATGGAGTCAAACTAGGATCAAGTCTCTAGTCACATTCAGCTACAAAGCAAGATGAACTGGGAGATCCCAGTTCACACAAGTTCCCTAGAAGCTCTCCAAGCTGTGGCAATGTTTTCACTAAACCTATTTCTGGATTTCAAAGCTGTGATAGACCTTAAGTTGTCATATCCCCCTGGTAAAAGATTTGTGCCTTACTCCTGATCTGTAAACCATGGTCCACCTTCCCCAGAAGAAATGTCCATGCTCTTATTTAATCACCTCCTCCTGGATGGAGCAGTTTGACCCTAAAGACCTCCTGATGCTTGGTGCACAAAGGAGGTTGTACTGTTGCTCACACAAAGCAAAAGGAGCTGAAAGATTTGCATGGGGACCTACTCATCCTCAAAAAGGATGCACCAAAAGGGAGTACGGGACATGAACATCAGCAATCTACAGTGACAACTGTTGGTTGCTAAAATCTGCTTAATATTAGTGGTGTGTAGGCTGCTTTGGGTTATTTCTCCCCCCTCTTGTCTTTGCAGCGTCTTTGGCCGTTCTCTGTGGTCTGACACATTCGTCTGCTGACTGCCGAGAAGACAGAGCCACCTTCATTGAGTGTGATGTCCAAGTCACAGTGGGTTCCTATCGCCAGAGAGGATCTGTGTCTTACCTGTACGTCTGTGAGGACAGCCCACCTCAGTGGCACTGGAGGGACATCAACCCACCCCTGAGGCGCTTTGCTGGACTCTTTGCCAGGTTAGTGCTGCATCTCTCCAACAGCCGAGTGGGCCCATCCATGAGCAACATCCCCCAGAAGGTATTCCACGTTTTGCAGAATCCAACCCTGATAGACTGAGGGAGAAAATTTCTAATTCTTAGGTCTGTGCCAACAGAGCAATTTAGCCTTGAAACCACTAGAGAGCTCCGCTGGGTTGTGAAATTCATTCCTTGTGTCTATCAAAGCATCTTTAGTCCCCCTCCTTCCCTCCCATCTTTTTAAAGTGTTTGAGAGACATCAGAAAATCCATCTCGTAAACAGCCTGCTTTGTTCCTTCTTAGGTTTTAATATTTATCTTCTGATCCAAAGCAACATCTGGTGGATGCCAATGGGGAAAAAGATTAGGCATTATGAAAAGCAGAAGTTTTTTTTTTTTTTTTTTTCTCCTTTTTTTTTTTTCCCCCTTCCTCTCTCCAAGCCGTTTCATGAGTAAGAAGTCGCAAAGAAAATTCAGCAGGCTGTGCAATATTTACTCAGCAAGGGTGCTCAGGCACTTAGTCAAGGCTCAGGCTTTGCAAATCCAAGGCCAGGTTGCCCGGGAATATAAATTGGGACCGTTGCCTTTAATGGAGTGGTGGGGATTTATACCTGCAGAGCATTTACTCCTAGGAGTAAGAGGGAGGTCTGAATTAAGGAATAAACAGATGAAAAAAACTTTACAAAAGACGTTAAACAAATAGAGAACTAGAATATCACTGCAACGCATTGCCCGTGATTTGCTGTACATGGTGAACTCATTCCTGGCTGATGCATGATTCTACAGTCCAGGTATTTTAATGGAGTTGTAGAGATTTGGTCCCCATCCTTATCTGGTCCTTATGTCACAGCTGGTGTTGTGAGTCACCAGGGGGAGTTCTGGATGCCCTTTGTTGAGGGAATAAAGCCAACTGGCATTTACTGAACAAATACAACAAGTCACAAGTTGCACAATTTTTTTTTTTAGTTTGTTTAAAAAAAAACCCCAACCAAATAAAAAAGAACATTTAAAGAAAAAAAAAAAGGTTTACACAGTTGCAGCATCTGCCTGCCTGTCTGTCATTTCCTCCCCACCAGCTTTTGAGCTCTTATTAATTTAACCTGGGTTTCATAAGGGATGAATGTCTTAAGAATTATGAAATTCTTGGGCTGTGGAAGAATTTTCCAGAGTACTGATGTTTTTTCCGGTGACTTTGTTTCTAAACTGGGTCTTGCTGAAGAGGAGCAGGGGCAAAGAAGATTGTTTGATTTCAGATGAGTTTCCTGACCTGAAAAATCTGGGGAGAAGGAGAGGAAGAGAGAGTTAGAAGTCATCCAAATTACCTATTTCAGAGCTTTTGAAAACATTTTTTCAAATTTTAGTTCAGAAAAATATTGAATTTCAAAATATTAATGGAATTTGTAGCAAAGTGTTAGAAAATGAAAATGTTCAAACTAGAAATGAACTGTTTGGGGAATTCCTGAAATGGTACACATTGATTGCTGTAATTAATACTAGTAGCTAACAATAACAATAATAAAAAAATATGTGGATTTGCGTTCTGAGCTCAAGTGTCAAGTCATTCATCCCAGGATGGGGACAAAGGTACTGAAATAATTCCTGGCTTAACTGCACATTAAATCTCTCCTGTTCTTTCTTACTAGTTTTACAGTGGTTTGAATAAACCTTCTCCTAATGTACTGTGTACTACAGCCTATACTTTACACGCACATAGTGGCAAATGCACACTCCTTAGAAGAGGTGCAAGGTTTGTCGCTAACATCACTGGTACCAAGATACATCCTTGAATTTCCCTTTAACAAGTCACCCCTTCTTTTCTTGCATTTCCTTTACACACTGCTATTTTTTAACAGTTTTCCAGCATCCAGGTTTTGGGATGCAGTTACTAGAGGGCAGGGAGGAACTGGATCTTTGCCTACAAGGAAAGCTTGTTAGCTTTTTGTAAAAACACGTGAACAACTGCTCAGAGGTCCTTGTATTGACTTCAGCGCCTGGCAAATTGTGTCCGTGCCCTGCATCTAGCCGACAACAACCCTCTTCAGCCTTTAAAACAGTCGGTTATGTAAAAGATGCAGCTTTTTCTTGTAGCATTAAAAAAAAGTACTATGCAGTCTTGAAAGATATCCCAGACCATTGAATTTATTGTACAGGACAAGAGCAGTTCTCAAAGTGTTGCTATCAAAAGCAAGTGTAGTTCCCTACGGCTGGCTTTTGATTATTGATACAGCAGAGGGAAAGGTTCATTTAAATATAGAAATAAAAATTCACTCTTAAAAAGGTTCAGCTACTTGCAGAAGGCTTTTTTTTTTTTTTTGTGTCATTTCTAATGTGGCTGCTACCTTTAACACTTTAACCCTGAAAAAGGGCAACAAAACAAACACCCCCTAAATGCAGTCAGAGCAGCTCTTTCTTGTACCATGGGTTGCCACATCCAGCACAGTTTGCAAACTGCAGGTTCATCAAATCATCCAGATCATCACCCTCCCAACAAATCTCTGAGTGTTGGCTTTCCAACTGGGTCGATTTTGGTAGAACTCAGGCTCCTAACTTTGGCACTTCAGAAATTCCTGTTAGATGGGGCTTTCAGGGAACCTGAAAACCTCTAAAAATCCTGGTCGTACTTATCTGATCCTCTATTTTGTTGAGGAAATGACATTATGAACTCTGTCCTTTCTTAGCTATTCAGAAAAGTGGTATAATTTCTGAGCTATGTTGGTGATGCTATAACTCATCCCCTCTCTGCTCTCCTTCCCACAAGTTGCAGGTCTGTGTCTGATGGTGGGGTGGGGAGAGGAGGAAGAAGGGGTGACGGCGGAGGAAGGAATGTAGTGTGACATTGGATTATCCCATCCTGAGATCCAAAGCTAGTAGAAGTAAATTGGGAAGTTTTCCCCTCATTTTGAGGGATGTTGGATCCTATAGCTCCTCATAACGAAGTACTACCAAAGTCAGCAGCTGTCACCGGCAAGACCAAGGAAATGTTTCTTCCCCACCACTTTTTTTATTACTTCTTCCCCCTATGCAAGGAAAGGCTTTAGAGCAAATGTCTGTTAGTATAACTGGCACATATATCGAATCTGCTTAGTCTGGGCTGTTAAGTAAGTTTAATTAATTTACTAAGTTAATGTTCCAACGCTAGCAACAAAGCATCATTGCAATCAGCTGGGTAGCAGGAATTGGAACCCCTAAATGAGCTCATTTTTTCACAGTTGGAATTAGGGACCAGTTAGCCAGTTGTGTGGTTTTTCCAATTTCTCCACTTGCCCTAGGGGAGTTGCAAGTTATTCATTCCCTGTTGCTAAGTGTGAGTAAGATGGGGAGGGGGGAGACACGAGCAAACCCTACTCCGTGTAGGAGTCCATCTTTGATCCTAACGCTGCTGATTCCCTCGCTGTTGTCTGCGCTTATCTTCCTGCCTTGGTCCTTGAACGGCATTTGCTACTATTTGTAATAGTTTGGGGAAGGAGAAAGGCATCACTGAGAGATATTTACTGCATGTATTTTCATCCTGAGTGTGTGCAGATAAAGGGGGGAAAAACAAATAAACAATAAAAGAATGGAAACAAAATTACAGAAATTTGCAAAGTTTGACAAATGGTGGCCAGGAGTTGCCACAAGCTAATGGCTTGCAATGATTAATAAGAGTAAAAATAATTGCATTTCATTAAGATTGATGACACCCCATTTAACCTCCCTTCTCGTTTCAGCCCTAAAGTGGAAAGAGATGAAGTTCTCATCTATAATAGCTCCTGTAACATTACCATGGAAACTGAGGCAGAGATGGAGTGTGAGGGAGCTAATCAGCCAATTACCGCCAAGATTACTGAGATATGGAAAAACTGGGGCCAGAACACTCAGGTATAATCAAATCTTTTTTACAGACTGATTCAAACAGCTTAAAATTAAATTTGTAATATTGTGTACATTTAAAGGAGGGGGGAAAAAACAATTTAGGCTGAGCCGCAGCAATATATAATATTAAATGCTTTCCAACTTTGAATAGCAGTTCTAATGCAGTGTTGCTGAATTAATGCTTAACTATGGTTAAACATGTATTTTATGAGACATAAATGAGCTTTACCTTATTTTCTGGGCAATGTATATCTTTTCTAACACTCTCCTTTTTTACATAAATTCAAAGTCTGTTATAAAAATGTTATTTGATGTTACTTGAGCAGAAATTCTAGCCATGGGATACAGAGTTTCAGCTCTCCGGCAGACACTTAGGATCAGGCATTTGGGCAGCTCTACTTATATTTGTTTTTTGCCCCTCTTCAGTATCTGAACTGAAATGAGACAGTCTTCCCGGAGCTATGTGTGGGTATAGTAAGAAGAAAGACATACACACTGTGTTTGTTATAAAGACTCTGAATTGACATCGTTGTAAGGCTCTATATCTAAAAATGTTCATTGCAAACGTAAAATGTCCTTTTAGGGTCCTCGGGGTGTTGCAGAGTTTTTATCATAGAGTCATAGACTAGTTTGGGTTGGAAGGGACTTCTAAAGGTCATCTAGTCTGCAATGAGCAGGGGTGGTTTTGGGGGGTGTTGAGCTGAATACTGGGTTGTGGCACCTGTGAGAAGAAATTCAGAGGGGCTGAACATTTGGTGAACATCAAATATCCCTTTGTCACCATCCTTTCCTAAATGAGCACCTCCTGCGACATGATGGAGACCTGACCCATACAGGACAGTGCAGGTGGGAAGAGTTACACACCTGACTTATGAGAACAAATCCTGGATTTTATCTCGTAAACCAAATTATCATGCAGTTGTCTTAGCATGGTTGACACCTAGGAAACTGAAGTTTGTTTTTTTCTGGACTGATATTAAAGCAATAATGGTAATTTTTAACTCTGTTCGCAATGAAATTTCCTTTATTGTCTCCACCACCCCACCCCAGAAGTAGCTGGTGTGTCCTGGCAGAGTAATTTTGCTGTGTAGAATCTAGCATCAGATTCGACATCTTTTACTAAAAGTCTCTGAATATTTGCCCTGCAAATCTAGTCTACGTGTACTATTGCAGCTGAGTAGCATAAAATACAATTGCTTTCCTTCATTCTGTTGTTTTAAGTCTGTCCTTGGTCTGTGAGGGAATGTCACATGTAGCCTTTTACCTATTAGTTATCGTTTGCTAGTTCTGCTACCAGAAACGTGCCCAGCTAAGGAGAAAACCCAGCCAAAAAAGAAAAAATAATATAAATTGCTAGTTGGCAACTGCAGGAGGCCAATGAAGGGAAGTGCTCATGCGAGTATCTGATCAAATGGTAACTACTCCTTTCATTCATATTTTCCTTCCCCAATGTGAGAAGGGCATCTCTACTGAACCAGCAGCGTAGAGGAGCTGTTACCTGCTGCTGGCTGTGATCCGAACAGCTCGGCTGTGTCATGGGTCTTGTAGTCTCAATAATGAGATGATGACAGGTTATCTTTTGACTTGTGTGGGGGCAAGAATAGGTAGAACTAGTGAGGTTTGTCCCCGCTACGGTTTTTCTGCTCAGAGTGGGGAAAATCGAGGAAGTCCTAAGTGTCCTGAATGAATGAATTCATTCAGGGAGAGCAGGGCGAAACCAGCAGTGCTTTTAGATCTGGGATTTGTTGCTGCTTAATGAACCCAGCGGGCATTTGGAATCATTTTATCCCTCTTCCCAAAACTGGCCTGGGTGAACAGAGGTGGATGGGTGGGGAGTTCAGATAAATGGTTTCAATTTTGGTCCCTTTCTAGCTGACAGCATCCCGTTAAGATTTACGACCTGGTGCAGCATATGCATGCTTCACTGTAGAGGTTTAAATCATGTCATGTGAACTGGCCTTACCTTTCCAGTGGAAATAATGGTCCCCAGGTTCAGCACCAAGCAGTGAAATGCATTAATAGCACCACGTGCCTTAGGATAATGGTGCTATTAGCAGGCAGCACAACTCTGTGTACAAGTAATGGGACTGCATCTCTTTATAATAACATCTGGCACTTCTGTTGCACTCTCCTGCAAGGATCTCAAAGCACTTCATAAAAAATGGGCCTGATCCATAGCTGTTTTCAGCGTCGCTACACTGCTCACTGTTTTGTTTTCTGCTTACTCTTCTGCCAGCTGCAAGATGCCCGGGCAGGCAGATAAGTCAGCAGTGTCTTATCTCATCTGAGCTTTGTGGGAAGGTTGGGGTAGAGATGATTAGATGATGATGGAACCAGGATTAGGTCCAGGATGGCATTGGAAGTAAGAAGAGGCATGGCAGAATGGCTGATGGAGGCTTGTCAAGAGCATGGAATAAATGGGTATGGGCAAGAAGAGAGAACAACCTTAGTTCAGAGTGAAAAATAATAAAAAAAACCCTCAAAAGGTTGGTTCTAGGAGCTTCAGACTAAGGGATACAAGCTTTAGGGTGAAGAAATTTTTTTCTCCAGTCTTTATAAGACACCTAATAGGACGTGTCTATAATTCTTAAAATAATAAGGAAGAGATTAATGTGCTTAGTTGGGATTTGGTAGGTTGGAAATTAGGTGAACGTAGACTGAGAATGTGACAAAGTTTTACAGCAGTCTCCTGGTAGGAGAATGCTGGGCAGAAGGCTCCAGAGATGCCTGGGAAGGAGCATGGTGGGTTTATGGGAGAGGCTGGGTGACATGATACCCCTGGTAGCAGGAAACCAACCTCCAGTGACATGGTGGTCTCTTCCAGGGCTGTGTTTCTGTGATGCTTTATGTTACCAATATCTCACAGACACAACCTAGTGACATTGAAGAGAAATCCATGCATAAGGATCCTGATGTACAGCGAGCAACAGAGACATGTCCATCAGCTTGATATACCTTCTTTGACCAGCAGGAGCCTTGCACTGGAAATAGTCCATTTTTCTCTTGCCTGACTCTGCAGAACAGTATCTAGACAGTAGATTCACCCTGGATCTGTGTGTCAGCCTTATTAAAAATTGGATTAAATATCTATTGTAACTCATCTAGGAGTCAGACCTTAGGCATGCTACTTGGGTTTTGAATAACACATTGCCAGACCCATTGCTCTGTTTTTCTGGTCACATCCAGAATACGTTACATTCCCAAGGTTTTCCCTCGCCATCTGTTTGAATTTCAAGTGCGTGTGTAAACCAGGGACACCAAAATTATCTGATGAGATTAGTGAACACCACAAGCACTCTTTCTCAGGGAGTTAATGAGGTAGTTGTCCTTTGAACTTCTTTTATTGTCTTAGATATACAGAAACTCCAAGTACTAGAAGATCATTGTACAATGATGTACGTATACAAACTCCTCACATCTGCATTTTTTCTCCCATTACATTAACTCCTTTTTTCCCTGATAAATACATATAAAGATCTATTTTAATGAAAATTAAGATATTAACTCTAGATACCATAATTTTTTTATAATCTGCATAAGATAGCTAAGCTTAATTTTGCTGGAAAGAGAGCTCTTCAACCTCTGATTTCAACATAGCTTTGCTTGAAAAATGGGCTGTAGCTATCATCGAAAATTAGAAGGTTATTTTTTGAAAATGCTGGCTGTCCTATTCGTGTTGTGCATGCTGCTCCCTTGAGTCCGTCACTGGAATTTATGCTTCAGGTCGAACCCCTTTGAAAACTTTTGAGCAGGATCCTCAGCCAGGGAAAACAGTTGTATTTTCTGGGAGCTGATGCAGTATCCATCACTGAAGTTTTTGTCCTTTCAAATCTGGTCTCTGAACTGTCGTTTGCATGGTTAGTCTGAGCTGGACTCAGCTCTGAATCTAGAGGACCTCCAAAATTTCTGGGAGTTTCAAGTTGCTGGCTGGAGATCTGTGAGTTTCATAGCAGGCTCCATGAAGTTTGATTTCACCAGCCTGGCCTTCTCCTGGGGTCTGGTCTGTGCCTGGTCATTTCCCAGAGAACAGCTTCCATGGATTTCTTTAGAAACTGATTTAGGCTCTTGCCTCACTTTGTGTTTGAAGTCCTTTCCCCCGTATGACTTAATTAGGTCACGTGAAGTAAGTAGCAGGCCTCTGCCCCACTGTTGCATTTGGCATCATTAGTGTTTGTAACTTGCTCCATTATTATTTAAGGAAGAGTTGCAGAATTATTTTTATATCGGTATATAATACAATTTAGCCTACCAAGAGGAGAGGGGGTGAAAAAAAGGGAAAAAAAAAATCCAGCACCGATTGTATATCCCACAGGACTTAATTAGTTCACGGTTTCATGATACACTGGATAATGGGAAGATATGAATTAAATAATAAAGGGAAAAGAAAAGTTCTAATGCTCACTCAGTACCTGTCCACTTCCACCTTGGCTGCATAATGAGATGTCAGCTACCGTGACACTGATGAGACATGCAAAACACACTGATAACACACGTAAAGGATGCTCGTGGGAGGGTTTGACCAGGCTCGGATGTCTCCGAACCCATTATGCTTAGTGAGCCTTCAGATTATTATTCCGGATCACTGGACCAGAGCTAATCATCATGCAAGCATGCTGTTTGAGCAGTGTTTCCCTGCTCCGACTCTCCCCCCTCCTCTGGCCCAGATGGATGATATAATGTTCATCGGAGGGCAGACGCCACATATATTAAGTCAGTCGTAGGGAAGCTGAACTGGTATACTAGAGAATTCTCTACAACCCAACCCTCCAGGGGTCTCTATTAAGAAATAGAAGGCTAATAAAAAATAACTTGCTAGATAAAAATGCCATCCTGGATTATGGCTCTGCCTGGGTATGCTGTGCTCTCTTTAGTTTGTTTTTAAATAGGGTGTTAAGGGAAGGTCTTGAGATTTAAGAAGTAGCTTAGAGTATTGAGGATCTGTGAATTCTTAGCAAGGTGATTGATACCAGGATAACTGCTTTGTTCACTTCTCAGAAAGAAAAAAAAAATAAAAAAAGTAAAGAAAAAGCCCCACAAAGTCTGTGTCTGAGAAGTGCACAGTCACCTAAGAGACCCTTGCTGTTCAGCCTCCACTTAATGCAATCAGGACTAGCACTCCAAACCCCTTGGATTCCTCTGAAGATCTTAGAATCACTTCTTTCCTTCTTTTTTTGCCCTTATTTTCCCCATTTACTGTCTCTCTGGATGCCACAGTACTTGGAGGTGAGGAAGGAGATGAGCTAATTTTGCCTGTTGGAGGTATTTGGTGCTTTATATAGGTGGCAAATCCTAAACAGCTTTCTGGAGAGCATAAAAGGCTCCCTGGAAGCACAGAGTACTCTGGATATAAAGGGCTGTTACTTCATTTTTCACAGCAGGACTCATGTTGAATCTCTCAAGCGTGTTGTCCGTCTGTGAGGGTTACAAGCGATGGGAGGTGACTCTCTCTTGCAGGGCCAGCAGGCTCTTTGTGCTCCCCGTGGTGGATGCGTGATGCTCTTTCACACTCGTTTCAGTGCCATCCTCACGTTGCCTGGATGTTTGATGGGTGGAGTTTTTGAGGGTGAAGCGCTCATAGTTGGTTGCTTGTAGACATGCATGGGCTTCCAGTTTATGGTCAGATATTTTTATAAGTATCTTCTGTTTAAAAAAAAAATAAAAAGAAAAAAAAATAATCCAGTAACTTCAGTGAAGCACCAGTGCCTAAGGGTGAAGATGGGGTATCACCTTTTAAGCTTCTTTGCCTTCAGAGCTCCTGTAGGAGCAGCAAAAGGTGCCAGAAAGGGCAAGTGATCCTCTCTCTGCCTTCTCCAGTGTTCCCCTTTCCTGTAACGCTCATGAGGAAAATCACTGCGCCGATTTGGTACTGGTTAAGCAGGGTACAGATGAAACGTGCTGCCTGCAAAGATGGACGCATCCTGGTCTGAGTGGGAGTGCGTGAATGAGCCCTGGCACCATGTGCTTCTAGAGATACTAGAGATTTCTTCACCGAAAGAGTTATCAAGCATTAGAACAAGCTCCCCAGGGAAGTGGTTGAGTCACCATCCCTGGAGTTGTTTAAAATATGTGTAGATGTGGTGCTGAGGGACACCGTTTAGTGGTGGACTTGGCAGTGCTAGGAGAATGGTTGGACTCGATCATCTTAAAGGTCTCTTCCAAACAAAATGATTCTATGATTCTGTGACTTCCAAGATGAAGCCATCAGGTTTGTGCTTCCTCCCCCTTGGTGCAAGGGAAGCAGTGCCGCCTTCCCTGCGTCGCCGTATTGTGGAGATGGTTGCTAAAGGGTGCTTCAGAGCAGCGTTTCCTCCTCACCCTCCTTGCCATAAAAAGTTTTCAGGGGAAGCAACAGAGCAGATTCCAGCTTGATAAGTAGCTTGTTTGTAGCTCCCCTCGTCTCAACTTGAGGGATAATTATAATACAATATGATACTTCATGCCTGTGTATGCCTTTAGGTACTGTAAAACCCCAGACCCCTTTATTTGGCCATAAGGATCCCATCTGGCAGAGGCTGGGGAGTAGTTTCTTTTGACTACAGCATATTAGGGAGCATCCTGATAGAACCTGACATTATGGTGTCCTGGGCTTTGAGTAGGGCTCCTGAGGGCTTTGGCAGCACAAATAGCCAAAAATGACCATGTAACACAGGACGGGATGTCAGGAGTAGGACTAGATGAAATTCTTATAAAATATTGTGTGTGTATTTTTTCATAAATATGCACTTTTAACAGCCCGACAAGCCCACCTTTGCATCTCCATGTTCCCTATTTCTTAACCTCCTTGTTCGGTGACTGTTATTTTCAGAGGGGCGCAGAGAATGCAACAAAGCCAACCAAGATTTGCAAGCCTCACAGAAAGGAAATGGTGGAGTCCATAAGGATCTAATAAAAATAAAAGCACAAAACCAGTCTTGGGGTGCGGATGCTATCAGAGCAGAGAGAGGGACCATCTGCAAGGTTGTTAAGATGTAGAGAACCAAGATGGCCTCCACAGTAACCACAGGCAATGTGAAGAGATAAATGGTTGACCCGAGCCCGTGTCAGGCTAGGATTGATGCCACTATCAGCCCTAGTGCCTTTGCAATGATTTTTTAAAAAATCTCTGATAGAGTGTGTTATCTAGTTACTGGCACGAGGGCAATGGCCTGGAGGCAGCGAGGAGGAGGGGGGAGGAAGAAGGAGAGGAGGAGACAGAGAAAGAAAAAAAGGTCATTCCAGGAGGACAATCTCTGTTGGACTAAATGAGAAAATAAGGGCCTTGCTCTGAAAGGGGGAGGTAAATAAATAAATAATAAAAGAAAGTGGCTGCTAGGTGTGTGAGAAAAGGATAAGCAAAATTGCTTCTCTTTCTCTGTTTTTCTTTTTCCTTCTTTTTTTTTTT
>RSEF01000003.1:116788817-116800847 GCA_003993805.1 Himantopus leucocephalus
TTTTAATGGGATCAGCCTTGGGCTGCAGTGGGAAATTTAGGAGATGTGCTTGTGGTGTGATTTTTTTTTTTTTTTTTTCCTTTTACTTTAACTTTTTGCTTCCTGATTTGAGGTTTAACTCTTTCCTCTCCTACTGCTGGATCAAAAATCAAGGGCTGAACTGTAGCTTTTTCTTTTTTTCACCCATTTTGAACAGTCTCTTGCTTTTTTCAATCCCACCATCTTTCTAGTGCCTCTTGGGAGATTGCTTCCTAAATTGTACGTGCCTTTTCAGGGAGCCCTCTTCTCCCCATCACTCATAGTGCTGCACTAGAGGCGTGTAGGATGTTAACCCCAGGATGGGATGGTGTTACCCCCAGGGTGGGACGCCAGTCCCCCATAACCCACAGCACATCAAAGCCTTTCCACTCGCATTTAAACACACCCGTGTGAAATCAGAACTGAGCATGGCTCAGTCTAATGAGAACCGTTTTCCTTCTTCCCTCCTCCATTTATTCCTGCTCCCCACCCTTAAAGGAAACACAGATTCAGAGTGAAAAGTGTTATTTCGGAGGCGCTCCTCCAGGGAAGAGAAAGCAAATCTTTCCCTTCCTGTGCAAAGAGAAGGCTCGAATTAAGGTCAGGAGGGTGTGGGGAAGCCTTCCTGGGGGACTGTGGGCACATTTTCTCTCCGTTTGCTCCCCAGGCTCTTGCACAGTCTTGCTGCCACTTTCCTGTTTAATTATGACAGTGACTCTAATTGACTCCTTTGGTGTTTAGGCAGTTTTGGAGGTGGAAGGATTGTCTGCGGTTGAAAGTGTGGCTCTGGTTCTCTGTCAGTGGGACTTTCTGGATCTGGGGGAAGGAGCTGGGTGTGTTTGATGCCTGGGTTTGTGCGGGGGTACATGGCATTGGGCTTTGGATGAAGTCAGAGGGAACCTTTCTCCATCTCCCCATCTTGAATTCAATAGGAAAAGGGCTGAGCTCCTTGGAGACACACATAGCCCACTTCTTGTTCTTTTGCATTGGAGCACGGCTTAACATACAAGAGGGTCCTTAGGCATGACATAGGCTAAGGATGCTTTCAGACGCTTGCATTGCTAACATAGGACTCTGCATCACCATCTGACTTTGTGTCCTCTTTCCAATCCCAAACAGAGCAATACTGTGCACTTGATGTTCCACACGAGAGGTTTCTGAGGAGCAAGGGTGTTGGCTGACCCACAATCACTTCCCAAATGTTTCTGGGGCTTGGTTCAGCACCGAGCAAGGGCCAGGCGTGTGGTCACCTGTTCTGAAAGCTGGAAGATTTTAATAGAGTGGACATGGCCAGAGTGGGACCATTGGAAGGGCCCTGGCTGTAGTTGGATCACAGATGGAGATGTCTCTGTGCTGTTCAAGCAACACTAAAAGCTTGAGGCCAAGACCAAGAACTGGGTTTGACCATAGTATTGGAGACAGCTCCTGGTGTGAAGCACTGAAATGCCAGATCTGGAGGTGGAGTGTGTTTTCCTTTAGATCTTGGCAATAAGCAGAGCCATTTTTTATTTTATTTGATATCTATATTTTCTGTGTGTTTCATTTTTGGCACCTAAACCCACACTAAGGCCCTGACTAACGTGTGAATGCCCAGTTCTGAACTCATTTTAAACCTCTCCCTCAACGCTCTGGTTCTCTCATCCAAATCAAAATTGATTTGAAATAATCTTGCAAAACACTGAACCTATGCCTGATTGTTGATATGTGTCAGTTGTTATGGTGGCTCCACGTTCCTCCAAATCACTCCTAATTCCTGGTGGCTTATTCACAGACATTTATGCAGGAGAAAAACTTGCTGCACTTATACAAAATTATTGAGTTCTCTGGGACACTTACTCCTTTGGATAAGCACTGGCAGGATATGGGCCAATAACTCAGTGGGACTGGTTATCATTAGCCATGAGTTGCAGAGGAGCAGGGTCTCCTTCTCTTTCTGTCTTTGCAGTGTTTCTGCTAGGCTATAGTCTGTACCTGAACCCAGTGTAACGCCTCGGTCATTTATCGCTTTTAGTGCGAGGTGGGTGCTGGATTACACCACTTCTACAGGGATGTAGCTCTAAAGAGCTGAGTTTGGCACCCAGTCTGGCCTCAAGCCATGAGTGCAGACTCAGGCTTCCCATCCAATCCACAAGAAGCGAGAAGAAGCCTTGGATAGAGTGTATGTGTGAGGCAGTTGGGTTTTTCTTTATTTAGAAAAAAAAGTGGGTAAAGCCTGAGGATAACCAAAGCCTGAAAAGTTTCGTCTTGTAGTAAGCTACTGGTAGTGATGGGAAGATAATTGCCTTGTATTGGGTTTTCTTCTGTGTACAGACTTTAGAGTTAGGAGTAGAGTAAGGATGAGTAGTATTTGTTGTGTTGTTTTTTTTTAAAGTTTGATTTTTCTCCGGTTTTGTTACTGTTAGTGCCCTCACAAGGGTTTTCATAGACTAAACGGCGTGAACTGTGTGTACAGTTAGAGGACAAATGAATTGCTGTGTTATTTCAGTTCAGAAAGCGTTTATTAAAAAAAAATTAAAAAAAATAATTGCTGCAGCAGGAGGAAAAACCAGCATGTTCAAACACTGTGCCACAATTAATCTACTAGAGCCTTCCTTCTGTCTTTAAGGAAAGGGTTAATTTTATGTGATTGCCAGTAAAAACAAGCTGTTTTCATGATGAGTCTGTAATAGCCGGGTGATAGACTGACTTAACAACTGCTTGCTAAATGCTGGGTACCTTTTCCTGATTGGCAGCTCCGTAAGTGGAAGCCCCTCGTTTCCAATCTGTCCTTGTGAATAACTGCAGAGCAAAGGACTTCATTAAGGGATCGTAAGGCTACCTCATAAAAACCAGCAAATAATTACGGCAGTGATGGGAAGGAGCGGAGGGGACCAAGCGCTCTGTGGACCCCCTGAAGAAAAGCAGACATCCCAGGGCAGGGAAGCATCAGGTGAAGTGGACGCTATAAACACTTTCCCGTGAACGCTGCGTTTTCTCAATAAAGCGGCAGTTTAGCCCATCTATGGCTTTAACAAAATATTCCCAGTTAACTCCATGGGTGGTGCAGGGCTGGGAGCTGTTAGCTCATATTCAGTTAAATTTCAAATGTCAGAGCTCATTAGCGGTGATTTTAGCCAAAGACAGTTTGTGAGGAGCTTGGTAAATTTGACTTCCTCAAATAAAATTGAGGAAAGAGATTGCCGTTTTGCTTATTGATTTATTTTCCTGCTTTCACACATCTTCTTTGGGTCTGTGATTCTGATCAAGGGTCAGGCTCAGCTTCACCCACTTAGGGATTACAGTTCTTTCTCACACATGCTCTCTTGCTCTTTCACTCTCTAATTCTTATTTGCCTTTTTTTCCTCCTACCTTAACCTCTCTTTGGTGAGTGGAAGATGCAGTTTTCACTTTCGCTGTTGAGCAGAACTTTTCCCTGAGCTCGCCAGCAAGCCCACGTGGGCATGCACAGCAAGGTAGCATGGCTTTACATGTCTGGAAAACTCTACAAAGCTGGGTAGAAAGGTATGAAACAGTTCTGTATTAATTGTAGAGATAACTCAGCCAAAGTCTGTCTGTCTACTTTTTCCTTTTCCCGGGACTTAGCTCCTTGTTTTCTTGAACCCCTCTGTGCCAAATGAATTGATGCAGAAGTTGTCGCAGGGCAGTCAGTGCTGCTCCGCGGCGCCTTTTTGGGAACCCTACCGGCGTCAGCGCTGGGGTGAGTGATGGGCCGGAGCCACTGGAGGTAAAAACATGGCTTCAAAGCTGAGGTGGCCCAGGCAAACGTTGCAGAAATTGGTATTTCCCGTGCAGGAAGGACTGCAGTCGCTAGTCACCGGCATGGCCCCAAGCCAGCGTCCTTTTTCAGGTCTGGAAGTGGCAGTTGCTGGATTGCCGGGTACCTGAGGGATTGAAGACAGGTACCACGGGGTAACAATTTTGGATAATTTTCTCCAGGTGGTGATAGTTAGCAGTGGATAGGTCTATTAGGGTTTGGACCCAGGCACTTCCATCTCTGGTATGTGCATCCTCATTTGGGTAGGTACCTTAGTGTGGTCCCCATTTCTCCCTGAAATCAAATCTGCCTTTGGAAAATGCTACTGGGCACCCATCTGCATCCTTAAGCACTTGAATGTATTCAGATATGGGGCTCAGGATGTGCCAGCAAGGGTCCTTGGGAAAGGGACCCTGGATTTTATGTCCTGCCAAACGATTAACAGGCAGACAAATGTGTGTGTGGGAGGGCAGCCCGTGAAAGCCATGGAGTGTACATTATTTCAAGGGATCTGCATTCCCAACAAAGATGAGCTGTTACAGCCCTGCAAGACAGAGGGATGGCTTTATAACTCAAACAGCAGCAGTTTGTGCTTTCAGCTCAAAGGCCCCTCAGTTCAGAGGGCAGCGTGTTGGTCAAGAGGTTCTCTCTCACGCTAGCCTCTCATCTTGTTCTCTGATTAAAATGAAGTTTGGGCTAAAATCTCTTGAAATGACAAGAGTGGTTACTGTCCCATAACGTGTGTGATGCTGCTCTTCAGCGGAGGCGTAGTCGTTGATGGCATAGCGGTTCGGTACAAAGCGCACCAAATTAAGTTCGGCTGCCTTCTGGCTTGTGTTGCGGTGCTGTCTGCACCCCTGCTGAAATTGCCTATCACGTGCCACTGTGAGCTCAAACTACTGAAAAAAATTATAAAATTAAATAGATGGAAGCACTGCTCCATTGAGAGTCAGTTCTAATTTTAGCTATATAAAATAAATGTATTAAAGTGTACATATCTGCTGTAGACATGTCCTCATTTGGAAGGCGCCTTGCATCAGGAAAGTTCTCCTCTGTTTGTGCAGCTCCTTGCACAGTAGGATCTGAGGGTTTATCTGCATTTATTGTAATTAAATAGGCACCCTCGACTACGGAGAACTAGCATGGGTGTTCCCAGTCTTCTAAATGCCGCACAGTGCTCAGATTCCCATTAGGACGTGGCAAATTCAGCTCAAAGTGACAGTGCAAAGGTAGACATCTCCCTAGCCATGATAACCCAGTGTTATCCTATTGCTTATGTGACCTTTTCTGTAAGAGTCCCATCTTCACCTTTTTACCTTTCTGGCAGATAAATGTTTTTGATGATGACAATAAAGATACCACAAAGCACTTTTATTCTTGGTTGCCCCATCTGGGCTGTGCGTTTGATCCGAACGGCCGGCGTTCCAGTCAGATTGCACTATCAGATGGAGCTGGCTCTATTTCCTGCATTATTCTTCCTGGCTGTACCACATTATGCAATTATGTTTGCATTTAAACCTGAGCACTTACCTGTAATGATGCTGTAGTTCAGTACATGATACATTACAGCAGTAGATAATGCATACAGATAGGCTAAGAAAGCATGTTGTTGATGTGCTAAAACTAAACAGGGCATCGCATTTGAAAGTGGACTCTGAAAGCTCGCAGATTAGGCTGAGCCATTTAAAAAGCTTGCATTACTGAAATAACAGCCGTGCAGGGTGAAACCCTCTCCCTGCTGGGCAGGTAGAGGATTGAAAGGGCGGCGCAGGCTTCCCCAGTACTGCCCTTCGGTATTCATCGTGGAAATCTGCCACCGGCGCTGCTGGTTGCTGCCACCCGCTTCGCCAGGAGCAGGAGGGTCTCAGCGGCTGCCGGGAGCCCCGAATCCCGCACCCTGGTAGCACAACCTAAGTGTGGGGCAATGACGTAACCTTGAAAATGGACTGTGCCTCCACTGCTGGCCAAGCCCCTTACACCCGCGTTACCCCTGTATTGTGGGTGTAGCCTTAGGGGACAGATTCTGACCAGCTGGTTTACATCACCATGCTGTTATGAACACATGGAGTTAGCTGGGTCAGTTTAGGTGGTGCTCAGTAGCTGGATGGACCCTGGCTGTCGGTGCTGAGGGTGACGGTTATTATTAAAGTGTGCCAAGGCAGGTAATCTCTGACCTCCTTTAGGACTTCTGACAGATAAAGTGAAGGCTACTAAAGCCTTTAGTACGCGTAGCCTTTAACTTCCCTACCTTTATGCAGGGTACCGCATTGGAGCAAGGGCGCAGATTTCAGAAAGTAATAACTTTCAACACTGGTCTGCACCAGATCCCAGCCTGGGAGGGAGAAATGCTGTACAGCCCAAAGAAATTTCTTCGCGCCCATTCAGACCCTCCCTCTCAAATGTGGACTTGACTTTAAAAATACATTTTAAACAGGCAAAATATTCTGATGAAGCTGCTGCAGTGATTCAGCAGAAATCAAACCCGGTGCAGTCAGCCATGAATTTTCCTTGCGGGATAACGAAGCAGTGCCCTCCTGCTACACAAGGTATCAGCAAGCACACCAGTTTTCCCTTCAAGAAAACAGGGATGGCAACCTATAGTTTTCCTAGCAGGTCATTCCTTCCATCGTGTTCTGGGGTTTTGCGGATGGAAGGAGCTATGGCTGGGCGAGCGTCATCTGATTTGTTTGGGAGAGAGGACATACAGGTGATGAGACAACAGTAGCACTTACAAAGCCTCTGACCTTTCAGTTGGGTGCTGCTTAAAATGTTCTCAGTGGTAATAGATGTTTCAGTGCAGCAACACTGGGATGATAATGCAGTATTGTTCAAGGTATGCCTGAACCTCTTTATGAAATAGTGGGAAAAAATTTGTAGTAGAAGAGTAGAAGAAACGTGGCCAGTTACAGTCACTTCAACGGCCCTTTTGTGATGTCTGAGGAGATGTGGATGCATGTATGGCAGTGTCAGTGTTTGTCTTTGGATTGTGCAGTTTTGCTGTCTGTATGCTTTATTTTATGCATAAGACATACCAAGTTGTAGCCTACATGCAGCACTTTCCCTCTTCAAAGCGCTTTTCAGTCTTTTTGCCTGGTAAGTCACTGCAAACCCCTTGCAAACCAGGTTTGCAGTGGAGATGGTTTGTGTATCAGCTGTATTCCCTACATCCCTGTAGGAGCTGTGTGAAAGTCAGGGGTTGGATCCCACATCAGCATTCTGATCTCCAGCCCACCCTTGCAGCTGATTTGGGAGTCTCAAAAGGTCTTGTTGTTGNTTTTTTTTTTTTTTTTTTTTTTTTTTTTTTCCTGTCTGATCCAAAAACCCCATCATCATCAAATCTCCTGTTGGGGTGGACCAGCCTCATTCCTCCTGCCTCATTTACTGTAGCGCTCATTCAGAAATCCTTCTGGCTGACACGTAGGCACGTAATTTGATTTCTTTTCCTGCAGGTGGTTGGAAAATTGTTCAGCTAATCTTTGTATTTGCAATATTTGCTCTCAGATTAGTTAAAGTAAGTCAAGATCATTCAATTGTGAGACAATATTTGCACAGTGCGTACTGCAAAGGCCAACACAGTCACCAGGCTTGGTTATTCCGTTTGTGTAAACAACTTGATGTTGCAATTTTCTCATTACCGTTAAATTGCCATTTTTAATTTGTCTCAAAAGCCTTCATCCTCTGAGAAATCACTGGTTTAGAGAGATGTGTAAATTATGTGTGCCCTTTAACTGTGCTCTGGAAAGGGAAAACCAGTCGTGTTGTATCTAAACTGGAAGATTGCACTGAATTCGCCAATGTGTTCACATGCACAGGATTTTTATGCAAGTTGGGCTTGAGATTAAAATACTGCACTGGGACAGCTTCCACTGAGATAAGCTGTCCCTGAATATCAGGCCATAAATGAACATTAGGAAGACTCTTGTGATTTAACAATGAGTTACTGTAAAGAAAAATTGCATTTTGTGAAACAGGGCACTTCGTGCGCTCCAAGACATTTCCTCCGCTTCCAGGGAGTTTTCCTTAATATTTGAAGTTAAGACTTCTGATTCTGGGATCGACCTCCCACCATAGCCCTCAAAAGACCCCAAGAGACCAAAGAACAACGCTTTAGGACTCATGTGAGTGTGGTAAATAGACCTGGACCTTCCCGTGGGTCTCATGGTTTGTTTAATTATGGAGTGGCTTAATACTGCTCATATCCCCCCATTACTTGGTATTTTACCTTGTATTTGGGTGAGCTTGGTTGCCTGTGTATAAGAAGCTGACTCGTGCTATATCTGGGACGTGCAGCCCCTGACAACAGCGATGTCTTTTCAGTGCCCTCCCTGTGCAAGCACCATTAGATCTAACTAATACTCCATGTCCTTAATTAAATACCTCTGGTGCAAAGAGCTTTACCTTCTGTGCTTGGAAATTGCAGTGATTACTCCCCTGCTGGAAAAGTCTTTTTTTGGTGGTTGTTTTTTGAGTGGATTCGCTGGTTTAGTTGTTTGGGGGTTTTTATTTTATTTTATTTTTTTTTTTAAACAGGAATTAAGCTGTTTCTCATGCCATTGTCCAGTTGCAAATTGGCCTGAGACTGACTTGTGCCATGGGCTCTGACCTCCGAAACTGCCCACTCATTTTTTTTCTGAACTAATCAGCTAGATGAACTATTTACAGTTGGCTTTTGGGTCTTCTCACTGCTTTTGCGGCTGCCCCTGTCCGAGTAATTAATGACAGTGTGGCTTGTTTATGGTCTTGACTTACTAATGCTGTTGGCTGCAAATGCATTTTTACCTCTGGGACGTGCCAGTTTCCTGGTTCTAGTCCCACCTCACCAGCCCAGGTCAATTTTTTGTGTGTAAACAGATTTATCCTGTAATAGTTGGAGAGAGACTAGGGTCATTCATCAGTCCCGTAGAGAACATGGCCAGCCAGATTGTTCCCTTCTTAAGCTTGTGCAACTCAGCAGAAGTCAGAAAGATTCCTGCAGGACAGCTACAAGTGAAAACAGAAAATTAAAAANAAAAAAAAAAAAAAGAAAGAAGGAAAAGTAATCCTTTCTTTTTAATTCAGGGGACAGAGATTCTCAATTAGAAATAAAAGTATTGGGTAGTGACCCTTATGTCCAGCCACATGCCCAGCCCTGATCCTTGTTGTATCAATGCTTGTGGGAGTCGTTAATGAAGCAACTGCTACATAGCTCTCTTAGGTTGGATAATACCAGCTACATTTTATAGCCTTAGTAAAGGGTAAAGAAAAGTTACATAGCAACATATGACACAGATAGTCATAGAAATATCATCTTATGGCCTTGGAAAGGATTTGTTGGGTTATGTTCCAGGCCTGTTCTTGGCAATCATGCCAAGCGTGCCAGTTCATAAGGGAAAAACCAGTTTGGTCTCCTACTACCTCAGGAAAACTCTTACAAACTCCCATTTCATGGATAGTCACAAGCATTCTGCTAATTTCCAGTCTCTTCGTTTATTCATAGCTACAGTCCTTCCAGTCCTCTTGGGGATAACGCTGTCTTTTGGCATAAATGATTAATTTTTTTCCCATTGTATAGTTCTCTAGGTATTTTCCCTTCCTTCTAGTTTTTAATGTGTGCACGGCTACTTCCTTAGTGATTTGTGACTCAGGCACAACCATTCCTGCCATTTTTTGTATCGTTTCTTTCAGAAACTGGAAGAAGATGGTCCCATTATCTGTCTACCTTTGTTGCTCACTTTGGTTACCTGTGTCTGCTCTGTTGGGTTAACCATGGGTGGTCTCTGCCATGACATGAATTGGAGGGGAACTTCCTTTCATGCCTCTGGATCCTTAGTAAAATTCTTGACTGTTTTGCCAAAATGGTTTGTACCAACTTCTAAAAACTACCACCCTATTACTCATTGCTAAACTGACATTGGGGACTGTCTCAACACCGGCACTCGGACAAGGAGGACCTCAGTGATTGGACCATGTTGTTTTCAAGATCATCATGACATGGAATTGAACTGGGTGGGAAATTCCTCAAGGTTTGAAGCTGATGAAATTGGCTCCTAGGAGCCAAGAGGCTGTCTTTTCTTTGAGGGAAGGATGGGAGAAATCAGAGAAGTTGCAGTATGCTCCCCTTTTTTTTGCCATGTTCTTCTTTCAAAGGACTTTCCAAAAGGAATGAGATTAAATAGAAATGATAGAGGTGAATGTGGTGCTTTTACTAAGAGGATGGAAGTAGACTGTCCATTGCAAACTTCTCCAGAGGTTCTCCTTTCGTTACTTTGTACTCCCTCACGTCCAGCTTAGAAAGCTCCTTGGAAATACCTCGATCAATGTCAAAGTTGGAGGACTGTAATGAAGTGCACATGAACGAAAGTCCTTTAAGGGGTTGCCGATCACACTGTAAGATGCACTAGACTGCTTTGGCATTCTGATTTCCAAAGAAATGCAATACAGGCTACTTTAATATTTGAAGGTATCTTCTCTGAAATTACTGTGAAGGCAAGAGAAACCCTGTGAAAACTGATGACTCTCAACCTCTGCCTTATTTGCTTTTCTGTAGTGGGAATTGGCCTTTTTGGAATGGGAGGGAAATTGTTGAGAGTAGAGAATGGTTCACAGTGTGAAGGTTTGCATCTCTTCCCTCTCAGTTGGTGTTTGCCGCACTCCTGTAATGAGCATTAGATAGCACCCTCCATCCTGAGATTGCTTGGAGAAGCCTTGGGAGCTTCTGCCTTCATTAGGAGCCTTGACGCGCTTCAGTTTGGCTATTCTTTGATTTCATAGCACAGCCAACTAAATTCTATCAATTTCTGTGTAGAAGTCTAAATCCATATATTTGTCTGCAAAATAAGGTGTTGCACTGTGCTGTTGGTAGAGAGAATATTTTTTCTTGCTGCTTATACTTGTTTTTGCACAATGTAAGGTATTTTCTGTCCTCCTTGGAAGGACCCTGTTCTGTCTTTCCCATGAAGCTGTATGTATGCTTTCATTCTCTCCATTCGCAAAATCCTTATATGCTGCCGGGAATGGAAAGGCAATTGTAGAAGACAATTGCAAAAGTCCTCTTTTGGTTTTGGTTTATATAGAAAAAAGGACATTTTTTTACACTGAGTGATGAAGTGCATGCAGGAGACTGTTCTTATAACAGCAGGATGAAAGATTGTCCTATCATACTTGTCTCGGGGATGCTGGTTATACAGCGGAAGACCTATCAATGCCAATGGAAATTCTATGACTATTTTTCAGTTAATTTGGCAAAGGTTTAGAGGTCCTACAAGCAGGAGAGGCAGGGAATGATGCCAAGAGACAAGTTCAGCTTCTTTGGGCACTGGGCAGCGTTTTGCATGCTAACTCCACTGACTGTAGCAAGTAACATACACTTGCATCCTTTTCCGAGTGTGTGTAGGAGGGAGGAGCCTGCACCAATTTGTCTGTTTTAATTATAGATGTTCTACCCACCTTCCTAATTGCTCCTTCATTAAGAAATAGCTTGTTGTTTCTTTTTTCCCTAGGAGCTAAAAATAATCAACTTTTGTTTGTTTCTGTAAATATTTTTTTTTTTGCCCTTGAGGAGATAATTATTTCTATTGTTGCATGAAGATGGTGGCCAATACAGGAGGAATAATTAGAGCAGATGGCTGAAAATTCTTCCCTTGTAAAAGACATCTAGTGTAATAAAATACCTCCCCTCCTCTTTTGTCTCCTCCAAATATACGTTTTTCTTTCCTTCAGGTGGATGGGGAGGGTTGGGTGAGGGGTGTAAATCTTTTCCTGATATATTAAACTGAGGAGCTGTCAAGAGTTCACAGCCTGGAAAGTGAGCTCCCTGTATCCATCACTGAAATTAAAGTGTTTTCAAATGTGGCGTGGAGTCCTGGGTCTGTGGCGTGGGGAAATATACGCTGTACTCCATCACTTAAAATGTTAACCTTGTCTCTCTGTGGTGACTGAGGACAGGAACGCTTGCTCTCCGTAGTTGCTGGTTAAATGGCAATCTGTCAGCACCAAGGAAAAGGCTACCTTGTGGGTGTCAGTCTCTGCTGTGTCTGCAGCGTTCAAAACCTTTCCTTGTTCGTGGCCATGCACAAAAGGAGGGGTGCGCTTTCATCCTGCTAGAGATCATAGGAAGAAACCGGGAGAGTTTCTTGCACGTGCAAACATTGAATGGAATCATAGAATTATTTTGGTTGGGAGAGACCTTTAAGACCATCGAGTCCCACCATTAACCTAGCACTTCTAAGTCCACCACTAAACCATGTCCCTCAGCACCACGTCTACGTGTCTTTTAAATA
>RSEF01000003.1:116800947-116826770 GCA_003993805.1 Himantopus leucocephalus
GGGCCTCACCAGTGCCGAGTACAGGGGGATGATCACTGCCCCAATCCTGCTGGCCACACTATTGCTGATACAAGCCGGGATGCTCTTGTGCGGGAACAGTGCTGTGCTCTTATCCGATGTGTCTGGGGGAAAGGATAAAGGTGGCTGCCGAGGGTGGAGTTGGTGGGAAAACCCTCCTGAGTTCAGATTTCTCTCTGTGGCCATGTTGCAGATAACCCTCAGCTGAAACCCACAGCCCTGAAGAAGAGAGAGCATTGAGCACAGCAGCAAGTGGAGTGTGTGTTTAACTCCACTGCTTGTTCTTGATTTGGTTTTAAAATTTGTGTCTTGTTCTGATGAGAGGATGAGGGCTCTTGCCTTTGTGTCTGTAGCGGTTGTTGCAGTCCTCTTTTTTTGGACTGTACTATAAAAAAACCCTGCCTAACCAAACAAATTGGAAAGTTACCACAAAGTGAGATCAAACAATCTATACGGTGTCTAAACAGAGGTTTCTCAACCCTTTTAAACCCAAACCTTGCATTTTGGGGAAGAGGGAGTTAAAAATCACCAGGTAAACACGTGTTGTGTTGTTTGTGTTGTGTTGGCAGAATGATTGTTAGTCACAAAAATTTAGACCAAACATTGAAGTAGTGGTCTCTTACCATCCCTTCCCTTTGTGACTTGTCTGCCAGCCTGTGTGGGAATGCAAGTTTATCACTGTTATTTATTCATTGGTAGCAGTCGCTGCTGCTGTTCTCGAGCCCTGGTAGTCACAGGCACAAGCTGAGAAACTGGTACTGAGAGATCGTGTCCCCAAAGGCTGACATAAAGGCAACCCCAGGCTGGCTGACTACTGCGGCAGCTAAAAACATAAAATGGCAAGAAATCTGCCTGAACATGGAAAAAAAAAAAAAAGAAGGTGCAGGAGGGAGGAAGGGGATAATGTGCTGAATTACAAGGAGCTTGTGCAACTTTTATTGTATGCTATTAAAACATTATTTTATCTTTACATAACCCATTCATGGCTTTGGAGCTCTAATGGGGAGGGATTTGATACACCCCAAAATTAACTTGTGTTATAAACAAGGTATGGGCTTGGTACACAAGGTGTGGGCTTGAAATGAGCTGCGCGTGGCACACACCAAGTGGGTGTCAGAAGTATGAAGATATTGCAGGACTCTGCTCGTTCAATTTTCATACCAGATCCCCTCCCTGGTCCTCGTGCTCTTTGGTAGCCCAGGAAGAACAACTGGCTCTTTAGGGATTCCCAGTGCTTGTGATTTCCCACCCATCTGGGATTTCTGCCCATATTTTGGAAGTTCAGTTCCCTACTGGGTTAGTGTCATCTGCTGTACTCCGTTCAAAATGTGACATGTTGCCAGGGTGGGTTTCCCATGGATGCCTGATGTGAGGGCACATCCTGCAAAAGTTTGGGTGATCGTTTTAAGTGTTCAGTTTATGCTATACTTGTGTCCTTGGGGAAAACACCAGAAGAGTCTCTTGCCCCAGTCTGGCTACTGATTTTTGTGAACCTTGCAGGAACAGAGCATCTTTCTGGTCTTACTCCTCCTGTTAAACCTAGTTGATGGTCACCACGTTCAAGTGTTTTGTGCAAACTCCTCTTTCCCTGACCCTGACTTTCAAGCTCCCTGCCATTTGTTGTGCCCTGTGCTGCAGCTGGAAAGAGCACAGGAGGAAAAAGCCCCCCACCAGCCACTGACACGCAGCTTTCCTTGGCTCTGTGGATTCCTCCTGGTTCCTTCAACAAGCAGAAAAGCACAGGACGGGTGCTCAGTCATGACCCTGGTGCTTGCACATACTGCTGCTCTTCAGTCTTACTGAGAAGTGTTTAAATTAAACACCGTAGGTCAAACATTGAGTGCCAAACGGGGGAAAAAAAGGAAAAGGAAAGAGTTTGGCTTCTGTGAAAAAACAGTGATGGGGATGTTCTTATCCTGCTCAGCTGCAGGAAGAGGGAAAGGAGATGGAGTCTCTGCATGATGAAGATGTTTAGGACATGGTCATAGAGACCTTCAAGAGATAAGATGGCTGTCTCACTGTTTTTTCTTTGGGGTCTCAAGTGAGTCAGTCCATCCCAGTGGTTGTAAGAGCATGCCCAGCCTGCCACCCTTAGCATGAAGAGATGGTGGTGTTTGGTGTCTGTAGGGTCAGTGTGCGCTACAGCCTGTCCCATATTGATAACAGGACAACTAGACAAGACAGATATGATAACTGCAGAGGTTCCCCAAGGTCACGTGGAGGGAAATTAGCAGAACCAGGTGAGAGTATGGATTTCTAGAGCTGAGAGTCTGTCACCTACCCTGCTTGACGGGGGATGTGCAATTAGTTTTTGTGTGTATTAGTCTGTGTTATTTTACTGCTTAATAGGAACTGGACATAGCCACCACCATTCAGCAAAGGACTCAACTAGTCCATTACAGTTGGAGATTGTGCTGTGCTTTCCTCCCAGAAAATGGGCAGAGGGTAATCATATGGGATTCACAAGGTCCAGGGGAACTGTACTTGTGATTCAGAGCAGTTGGCCATTTCCCTAGCTTGGCACTAGGCCACACTTTCTTCTTTCAAAGGTCTTAACAGGTATACTCTTTCATCCTAGGGAAGGGTGTAGGACTGCAGGAGAAGAGTCACCGAGTAAAATCATCTACTATCTCATTTCCTTCCATCAATTCGATGTCTTCCCTCAATTGCTATAGAGCTGCTTTCCCTCTAAACCCCCCATATATTCTTCTGCACTGCGGTAATTTAAAGTACTTTCCCAAAGGACTTTCCCTTTTCTCTCTTCAGGCAGATGCTTTAAATCTATAATCTCCATGATAATGCAAGGATGGTACAAGTGATTATAAATATCTCTTGGTCCCTTGTTGTTAGTTGACGTTCATCTGTTTGCTTCTGTTAAAAATAAAAAAAAGAAAACAAATCAGAGATCACTTGAAAGGTGCACGTGCAGGTGGTGCACATGGCAGCAGACTAAGCCAGGCATCTTCTCCCTGGAAACCTTTAGTTACAGACTGGGTGAAGTGACAGAGATTTTATGACCTTGGCCAAATTATTTTCTGCCTCTACGTAATCATTCTTGGGTAGTAAACTTCCTTTTGAGCAACATATGTTTGTCTTTGTTTAGGTTGATGGTGTAGGGACTGCCTCTTACTGTGGACACCTGTGTCATCTAAATAAGAGAGCACTTGGTTTCAGCATATTTGTGTCTTTTCTGAGTTATATTCTTCAGACGATTAATAGCTCTTAGTTTCCCAGGTGGTTTCAACCATTTCTGGTCCCTTATCACACTGGCATGTATGAGCTACGAGCTTTTATGTCAGAAGGTATTGGTAGAACTGAACAGGTATGGAGTCTTCTAAGAGGTGACAACCAAAACCTAGCAAGAATAACATAAACACTGATGTTATATAGAGGGAATCTTAAATGAAGAAGTGGGGTGTTTCCTGGCTAGAAAGGGGAAACCTCTTAAAAAAAGTAGTCAAATTCAGAAGAGGAGTTTATTTTTCTTAACTCTTGCAAGACTTCTATCAACAGCTTACGAAGTTTTTGGTGCTAGCAAGAAGAACAACCTGGTATATTCCTTATGCTCTTGCTTTGCCATTAGAGTTAATTGGAGGCTTTGTGGTGACTTCAGAGGGTTAGAGTGATGTCAGAGTGACTTCAAGCCATTTAACAAACCTTCTCAGCAAAATGTTCTGATGGATCCCACCATTTCACAACTGTATCATGCAGTGTTTTGGTAGCTGCATCGGTTGGGGTTGTACCAGACAGGAATTTATGGAATTTGTAATTTTGTGCTACAGTCAGCTTGATAAGTGGTGTATCTGGGAAATGTGTGGCTTTCCATGAACTGTACCTTTCCCTGTCCCCTGCTCTGAGATAAAAACAAGTTTGATTATCTCCTTTTTCAGTGAATCTGTTGTATACCCTTGTATATTGTATATAATCTGCTTCAAAGCACTATCAATGAAGAGTAGTTCACAGCCTTTCTGGAAAGACAGTGGGTAAAGATATCTATCCTTTCAGCTGGAATTTTGTCCTAAATCTCTGAAATATATAAATATATGTTTGCAAGTGATAAAGATGGAACTTGTCCTATTACACTCAGCAACCATGGAGAAATTGTACTCTCTGTAACAGTTGTGTACAGATGTGAAGGCTTGTCTGTACTTCTGTAATGATGAAGTGGTTCGCTCCCTCTGACGCAGGGGACTTAACTCCCCAGATGTTTTCACTGTGTGCGTGTTAATTCAGTCCCAGGCTTCAGTCTAAATTGAACCAAGTAATTCTCTTTGTATGGAAATCATAGAATGGGACAGGGGATAGAAAATACCAACATCCATACCCTGCAGACAGCATGGACATAAACCAGTTGTATCATTTAGCCTGGGAACCAACACCCACTCCCTGGCGTAAATGACTAAGATAGTGGTGACCATATAATAGTTATCTGACTGCTCTAGCTGCTATGAGAAATGGTGTATAAAACATCAGGCACGTATATCTAAAACTGACAATAGCACAGTCGAAAGAATAACTATCTTAAGACCACCAGCATTGATTCACCTAAACCGCAGCTCCGGAGCAAAAGCTTTAATGCACATGATGTGCCCTGATTGAAAATGGAGCAACTATATTTTGCTTTCGTATTGAGGTTATTCTTTCCACTGCTGTTTCGGATTAGCACAACCCAGTGAGGACCACAAATATTTCCATATCTGGTTCCCCCCACTGCTCAGATCAGTTGAGGCTGTACTTGGTAGTTTACATGTGAGTCCAAAAGAATATGTTTTGAATGGCTAAGTCCACACTTGTGCACACACGTCCATGCAAAAATGTGCATTCTTCAAGAAATCGGTCAAACCTTCACTGCAAAGCGCAGTTTAGAGGTTAGCAGGAATCATGACTTGAAACATACAGGCGTCATTTTGCCATTGCTCATCACGAGCCAGGCTATTTGCAGTTTTCAAGTTAATTAGTGCTTTATTTGGAACTGATCGCCATCAAAGGAGAGGCGATAATAATACTGGATAAGCTGAGAAAACCAAAACAGTATTTGAAAGGAGGAATGCCTCTCTAAATGTAGACGAGTGCCATGAGAGCCTTTGAAAAATCCTGCAAAGCAAACTATTGCCCATCTAGCAGGATGTTTAAATTCTAAACTCTTCAGGCTATTTTTATGACATTGCCAGGAATTCACGTGCAGTTCTGCTTTTCGGGAGGCAGAGAGAGACACACACCAGGGAACCTGTAGACTTCCCGCAGCCAGACCTGCAGCCAGGCCCACGTTACCCACAGCAGAAGGAGACAAGGGGCAACCCCCACATGGTGACAGGCGTTTCTGAAGGCCAAGAACCTCTTCAAGCCCAATGTCCCTCCATCCCTTCGTTCTACGTGGGCTCCCACTGGGAAAGTAGCTGGCGTGGCATTAGCATCTCCTCCCCACTGTGCTTTTGGCAAGCCGGCTTCCTGAAGGGTGGAAGGGGTGAGTTTTGAACCTCTCTGGGTCTTTTTCTTTCCAGCTTGCCCTCCAGTTTTGTGGCCGATGGGATGAAGACTCCAGCTGGCCTGCTGGCCACCAGCCGCGAGATGGCGATAACGTCACGATAGAAGGCGGCCGGACTCTGCTGCTGCGGACCACCACCGCCAACCTCAACCTGCTGCATCTCAAAGGTCTGCAGAAGGAGGCGGGGGGGGGGTTCAGTGCTCTTGTTCTTCTAGGGCTGGAGTTTTTCATGGTCGTGATCTCCCCGTCCCTTGCCCAGCTCCTGGGTAGAAGGAGACACCTGGCCAGGCAGGCTGAGTCTGCTCTCAGTAGATACAACAGGACAGTGATGGGGGACAGGGGAAGCGTTTAATTATTATGTATGCAGAAAGCATCATTTATGCTATTTGAGGCATAATGACAATATGAGTAGTGAGGCTTTTTTTTTTTCTTTTTCTTTCCCCCAGCTACTGAAAGCGCCGCTATCCTGAGTGGCGTTCGGTGATAATGGCAGTGCTGATAACAATAATCAGCTCTGTTTTGTTTGGCATCTTTAAGGCAAGTGTGTTGCAAAAGCCTTTACAAAATTAATGATGTTACAGAATTACAGGCCACAGCTACCAAATGTAATAAATAATCCAAGATCCTAGAGCACAGCTGGTCGAGAGTAAATAACCGAGCATAATTATGGGGGGAAACACTGGGTTTGGAGGGTTCACGTGTCCTGGGGTAGACTTGGCATGGGCATAACGACATATATGTCTGTGGGTGTCAAAGTAAGAATTAAAATTACTTGTCATTCAGTGCCAGAAATATTCCTCCCTGGAAATTAGGCCCTGGTTGTGAAAACTGTTGTGCACATGCCTGGTGTTAACTGAATGAGTTGTTCTGGTGAAATTGCTCGCTCAAAGTTAAGCCTGTGTGTAAACCTCTGCTGATTTCAGAGGACACTGATTTTTGTCTCCGTTTGGAGCTCCAAAAGTGGAAAGAAGGGTTTTTATATGTTTAAGGACCTGGATCTTCTTTGCTGGTAAAAATGATTTTATATTAAAAGGTTGTTAAAGGTACCAGTTTTTCATTGAGATGATGATGAAAAACATGCATTTGACAATTATATTTTAATCTAACTTTGAACGGTCATTATATAAAGAAAAAAACTGTGCAGGTTTATCCCTATTGCGAGAACATTTCCAAAAAAGGTTGAATTTGCTCAGTCTCGATTCAGAGATTTTCCAAAATTGTACACCAGGCATCATTCTTGTTAAAAAAAAAAAAAAAGAATTTGAGATTAAAAAAATGTGAAACGTTTTAATACAATTTTCTTCCCTGTCGTCCCCAGTGAAAATCCTAAAACTGGGTGGTGCAAGATTCTGCTTAACCCCAGTGTGATTATGACACACAGCAGAGGAGTTAGGTCAGAGCCCCAGATTTCTGAGTCTTTTGGCTGCAAATCTGGATGAGGATTTTGGGGCTCAGCCTCTGATTTTGTGTAGAATTGGGGCACCATATTGCAACAAAAACCCTTTGAACTTTGGGCCTGCTCAAAGGCACATTTGATCTGTGAGTCAGCACTCATGAAGCAAACGGAGGTCTGATTGAATTTAGTGAAGTCTGGAACAGTATCTTTATGGCTTTGGTTCATCTGACATTCAAATAATTTCTCCCCTTTATCACATTTTCCAAGAAGCTTGGTTTATAATGTAGATTCAGTTAGGAAATCAGCATTAAAATACTCTAGATGCTATTATTTTCTGCATTGCTATATGCCAAACATAAGGACCAAATATTTCAGAAGCAGACACCTACACGGTAATTGTTTGGCTGAGCTTCATCTTTGCTGAAGTTTCCTTGTTGCATCCACCCCTGCTTACATGGGCGCTGCTACCTGTTTGGCCTGGGTTAGATTTGGAGTCAAGACATGCTGAGATCTACTCTGATGCGAGACTGAGATTTATCTTTCCTAACCTTACTTTTCTTTAAGTTGTCCAGCTCAGGGGAGTTATTTAGGTTCCTGTATTGACAGAGAAACACACACCACCAAAGACTTGTTCATCTTAGGTATTGTAGATACCCATCTTAAGACGAATCACAGTTAGGTGATGCTCTTGGAGTAGCAACTATTGAGTCTGTGAGCACGTCAAATAATTGACGACTTTTCCCAGCTGCAAGATGGGCACGACAATAAGCCCCTAGGCTGCAGGTGGGTGTAGAGATGGGCTTCGACTGATGCATCCCATTCCTATTCTAGCTAGAGAGTTTTTCTTAGTCGGAGCTGGAGAATGGGATTAAACGGTAGTTCTGCTCCCTTTGGCTTTCGTGACTCAGCATCAGGCTGTCTGTGCATTCACAAGCTGAAAATATAACAAACTTTACGGATGAAAAAACCCTGTAATGCTACTGAGTCCACTCCTCTGCGAAGACACAGTATTGCCTATTTTCTGGTGCTGTACCCAGCAAACCCAACACGTGTTTACATGCCCATTTCTTGAAATTCCCCTTTTTAAGGACACCATGAGGATTTTGAATACTGCCTCTATGGTGTCTCCTTATGATGGTTTCAACATTGTAGAAGTTGTTTAAGGAGTATTATAACAAGGAGGTCAGCTACTTGTGTAGCCTTAAAGTGACCCTGCTTTGGCTGTATTAACATGTAGCCAAATACATATAGTGGTTCTGGTAGTGACCAGACCGTCTGGACAGAAGATCTGGAGGCCAAAGCAATACAGAAATAGGATTAGGCAGCTGGGTCCTGCTCGCTGCCATGAGGGCTCGGCAGTTTCTACTTCCCCCTCAACGAGCAGAGCACGAACACGTGGTTATCGGCACTGGAAAGTTTAATAGCCAGACTGTGAAACTGCTCAGACAATACTGATTGGGGAAGAGATACAAGATAGACAGATTGTAGATAACTCTGTAAATTCAGCAGATTGCAGTTATTTTTGTAATCCCAACATCACAAGTATGGAAATATTTATGATAACCCAGGACAGATGGAAATTTCCTTTGCGCAGAGCTTACACTGGAGTAACTCCTTTGTGTTTGATGGCTTAATACTTCAGACGTGTGCTATTGCCTTTGTCTGAACTTACACTGCTGCGTAGAACAGCCTCTAGGGAGGTCTGGAGACCAAAAACCTTCCTGTCCTTCAGGAGTACCTTGGGGATGAATTTTGGAGTGATGCTGCCGGTGTACCCTGGTGGGGTTGAAGATCCCACAATGGCAATGACAGCCTTGAGACAGATACCTTTCCAGGCACAAGGGAGAAGATTGCTTTGGCCCTTACTCTAGTAAAGCCCCAAAATCACTTGTCACAGCCCTTCCTCTCGCTTGTAGGCATTGCTCCCTCTTGGCAGTCCTGCTGAAACCAGCGTGCCAGTTCCCTCTTACACGGTCAGACTCCAGGTTGAGGTTTTGAAAAGGTCCGACACACTTCATCTGCCTCTAAAAACTGTGCACCCAGTTTCCAAAATACCACGACTAATATGGGCTTTTCTTTTTTTTCCAAACTATAAGCTCCCGGGAAAAGAAAAAAAAAGAGAAAAAAGAGAATTGACAAGCCCCAAAGATACTCATGACATTGTCAGTTATTATCTGATTTTGAACCCCCGTCCAAGAAGCAATGCTTATCCATAAATAACTTGGATCTCTTGTAATCCATGCTCAGATCAGGCTGTGGCTAGAACAGATCCTACGAGCAGGTCTAGGGAGGAGAGAAATTCAAATATTGATTTTGCTTGACTTTTTCCTAGGCTTTGATGCTATTCGCAAAGAGCATCAAACATTAGCTGATACACCTGCATAAGTAGTCATCAAATAACTAGTGCTTCAGTCGCTGCAGATAAACACTGGGTTTGAATTCATGGAAAGAAGGAAAAAGCTTTTCCTTCTGTTTTCCTGTCGATGGCATCAACCAGTCCTCAAACCCGGTTTAAAATCCCTTCTCAGCAGGCATGGTTGGAAACTGCTTGTGTTGCGGTGTTTTCTATGCCATTTTGCTCAGCCCGTTTGGGATGTGCATTGTGATACTTTTTGCAGGCAGTTTCTAGTTCATATTTTCTTTTTTTAATCAGGCAGAGACATTACAATTAAAATACCGTAAAAGCGATTCTGGCAGTATTGCAATAAGCATGTTTTTTAATTAAAGAAAGAACATGGGATGTACAAATAGTACCAGCTAATGGGAAATTTCATCCAATGCATTTTTTAATTGAGATTTAAAGGGAAGAAAAGTCAGCCCTATTTTTCCCTGTTGCTGTGCGATATTTTTCTGCGTTTTTACAGTGAGGTGTACCAAGTCTGAAATAATTACAGTCTCAGAGCCTTAAAGTCCCAGCTGTTTTCATGGAAAAAATGAAAGGCATCAGTACTTTAATTTGTTAGTATGGTTTGTTTTTTTTTTTACTGGAATTCAGTGTTATTCAGTAGAGTACAACTCGCAGAACTGGACATTCCTGGAGGCAGGGCTTTAAGGCCCCAAATCCATAGCAATTTGATGTTGTTTTTCAGTTCTTCCCCCAGCTGTAAACCCTGGTTCGTGTTTGGGTACGGGCTGCAGGTTTCTCTTTCTCATCCTATATAGGATGGGCTTACAGCATGTGCATTAGGCTCCTGGGGCCCTCACTTGCCAATTAAATTGATTTTCCACAACTTTGGCAGCTCTCGAGACTCCTCTGGGGTGTTGCAGGATGAGCAGATTGGTGGAAGCTAATCCCGGCTGAGGAACCGCACACAGCTCCAGCAGAGACCGGGCTGAAACCCGAGGCAGCACCGTCCCCTTCCTGGCGTGGAAGGAGGGGTGTGCCCCTTCCAGGGAAGAAGATCCTGCCTCTAACCATGGGGTGGAAAGATCTGCTAAGTCTGTCTCCACCTGTCCTGGACACTAATCAGGCTCTCATCACAGCAGCGGCTTTGTACAGTTAGTAGATCTGTCCTCACACACTTTTATGCGGTATGGAAATACAGCCGTTGCGACCTGTGCAGGCTGGGGACTGAGGTCCAGGTCTTCTTAAGGTTTTTAAAGGCAAATAAATACCTTCAAAAGCGTGAGTTTGTGTCATGAGCCCAGAACTACGGAGGATGTGTACTGTGTAACCGGATTGCACTGGAGTTTCTTAAGTTTTGAAGTATCCCCTCTTCCTTTGGTGGCTTGACAGACCATGCATTTGTTGTAGGAACAGGCTGTCACTAAGACCAGGGTCTAACCCACCGTGCTAGACACTAGGAGAGCAACCCTATCTGTAATACCTTTAAATTCAAATGGCAGAAATCAGCTTGAAATTAGATAACTGTGGGTGGAGGTGTATAGCCAATAGAAAGACTCTAATGGTCACCCAGGCAGGCTCTAGGTGAGGAGAAACATAATCCTGCTCCCTAAAACAGTGCTTCTGTGCTTTCCCAGTACCCTCCTCCCTTCCTGAGGGTGAAGCACCTAACGTGTGTGTCCATCACCTCTAGACTTGAAATACTATCTCAAGGGTCTATTTTTTCATCACACGTCTCTGTGTCATGTTTACCTTGTTGCCTTCATGAGACTCATCTGGAAGCTTCCTTCATTCAATCTTAGATGATGGGATCTGATATGTGCTGTCAAAGCCATCTAGGAGTGTCCACAGCTCTTTCCCACCAGGTTAGCTCTCTTGCAAATGCATCAAACATGTTGCTAAGTGTCTTGGAGGCTACCTAAGAGATGAAGAAGTAGAAGGTCTTCTTTGAAGGAGATATACCTATGGCAGTGTCCCCTGGGCTGCTGATTTGAATTGCCTTTGCCTGGCTCCTCTGCTTTAAGGGAAGAGCCTGACCAGCTTACAAGGGAGAACCTGCCATCTGAACAGATGGCTGGGAGCGCAGCAAGCCAGAAAACACGGGCTTGTCGGGCTTGGGAGACAGTTTCTGTCTGAGAATACTCCAGCAGCTGCTGGTTCCTCACCCAGGGACGGATTAAGGCCTCCGTCCAACAGAATGCTGGAATACAAGCTTAACTTTTTAGCATGTTAGTGGCGCCCTGGTGGAAATACACAGGCATTTGGATTCACAGCTGGTTTGGGATATGTACCTATATAATATGAACATGGAGGAACATACGCAGGGAGGTGGAGAATGAGTTTTGGACTCTTGGTTCAGGCAGCCTTTGGGATGGAGCCAATACAACAAACTTCTTTTCTCCTTTGCATCTTACTCGGCAGTGGTCCAGCTTGCGATCAACTTTTATGGCTCATCCAAACGTCATGTGAGCATGTCAACAGGGTGCAGGCGACAGGTCCATGAAATAACCAATTGTTCTTATTTAAGGCTCATAAATTCTCTATTCCTCTTCCTGCACACAGGAGGGTCTTTGTATTTTGGTTGGGTGTTTTTTTTTTTTTTTTCCCCTGCTTGGAGGCCCCACCAGTCACATCCTTGGAGCCAGAGAATAAGCAATAAGTGGGCTGCCAGCACACTGCAGCCTTGTTGTGCAGAATCAGTTGTTTCAGCAAAGATATTCCAGCTCCGGCAGTTGCCTCCTGCTGTTTGCCGCTCAGGGATGCTTGCCAGGAATATAACTTCTGAGCTTAAGCCTGTCTCATGGGGGATTCTGTGGCTTTGTCATGTGAAACACCGAGTGAGAGGAACTGGTAAGAGCAAGCTGAAAGCTGTGGGAATATTAATTATACATGGCCGTGGTGTGCCCACAGCACAACCAGAGCAGATCTTTCCTGCACCAAGATGGGAAGGAGCAATCCAGTTGAGGAGATGACCTTTCAATCTGTAAACCCTCTTCCATGCAGAGGAGATTTTCAGTTATTTGAAGGGCCATGACATAGTAGTGACATGTAAGACAATTCTTCTGTTGGTACTCTCCGATTATTGATTTTTAAAAAAAAAATCTTTAGACTCTCCAGCACCTTTCTTGGAGTTTGGTTGCTTTAACGCTTCATTCAGCTTTACATAAAGAAGTAGAATTAAATCTGGTGATAGGCGCTTTTACCCTAGCTCCCTAATGAGCTGTTCTTCAGAAAAAAAATACACTATTTCTCAGGATGGTCTTATATCGACAATGAATGCTAAAGTGTGTCCTCAAAAGATGATAATAAAAAAGCCCTCCATGTAAAATGTGTACTTTAGAATGGGGACTTTGTTTCCCTTTGAGTTTGAGAAATCTCTAGAATGCTCTAAACCACAACCTAAATGAGAAATATCCACATCTCTTTTATCCATTATGAGAACATCTATGCTAGAAGGATTTCTTAAAAATTAAGTTTTTGAGAAGGGGTATAAATAAGCTGCTGTGTCTGAGAGTGTGAATCTTCATGACAGAGGCAAGGAGAAACTTCCCACAGCCTCTACTCCATCCTTATTTGTTCCTTTTTTCAGAAGTGCGCGATGCAGCCTCTTTCCGTAGTGAATGTTCTGCATACCTGGGCTGTGGCATTGCATGAGGCAGTCTGGGACACCTGACAAAGTGAAGTGTTAATACATTATCTTTCCAATTGCCTTCCTTTCGAGTGTGCCCTCCACCATTTCCAGAGGACTTCAGAAGATAAATTTCTTTTCACAAAACCAGTTCTGCCAATGGTATGATGGCGCTGTGGTTATTCACGCAGCAGATTGCAAACACCCTCACCCGCCCCCCGCCGCCCTCTTATCAGGTTTGTTTTCCTTAATATTCCCTTTTTTTTTTTCATTATTTGGTCTGGCTATTTCTCCCCTCCTGTGGGACAGAGGGAGTTGCCTCCAGTTTAGTTTTTCTCTCTTTCTTTTCCTCTTTTTTTTTTTTTTTTTTTTTTTTGCTGCACACAGCAGTNCTGAGCAGAGAGGTGGAGGCTAATTGCTGGGTTAATTGAGAAGAATGGTGCTTCTGATGTTCTCACAAAGTATCAAATAGCCTCAACATATTTCTTCCCCCTCTCCCTCACTCCACCTAAAGAGACCCATTGAATTTGCACATTACAGTACAGATGTGATTATGGGTTTAATTGTATTTATTTTGCTTGGTGGGGAGGCCATCATAACAGTAGTTGATTGATTTTTATAAAATCACCCTCAAGGTCATATGTAGGACTTTGCTTTCCTGTGCAGCCATAACAAACAATTTGAGGGTCACAGCCAAAGGCTCCGTTGAGCAATATTCTTGCTTTCTGCTTTCAGAGAAGAGGTCAAGTGCAATAAAAGAAGGAAGCATAACTTTTATTTTCTTTTAAAAAAAGGGGAAGACAACCTTGTAAAGCAGCAGCTGTATATTTATTCTGACCCAATGAAAAACACAGAGATACAGATTGCTGAGGGTTAGAGGGACA
This sequence comes from Himantopus leucocephalus, assembly GCA_003993805.1. Classification (NCBI taxonomy): domain Eukaryota; kingdom Metazoa; phylum Chordata; class Aves; order Charadriiformes; family Recurvirostridae; genus Himantopus; species Himantopus leucocephalus. The sequence continues at coordinate 116,814,703 of RSEF01000003.1, forward strand.
ATATGCAATTTTTTTACATAAGTATTGGTAAGTTTGGCTAGGTTTTCTTTTTTTTGCACTTAGACTTGCTAAACGGTTAAATGGATCCCTGCTAATGCTTTCTTTTCTTTTCTGCTCTTTTTTTTTTCCCTTCAGCAGCTGAACTTTTCTTTTTATTCTTTCTTTTCTCCCTGGAAGTCTTAGCGCCTTTGGGCTTTGTTCTGGGAGGAGTTCCGAAGATTTGCAAATAGTCAGGGGACAACGGCATTATGGGTGTGACCGTGAGTGTAGCTGATATATGTTTCCTATGATTGCACGTCGGGTCTGACTGCTGCTTCTAAGGGAAAGCCAAAGCCTCATGTACAACAAATGCCTTTTGGTGGTTGTGATCTTGCAAATCTTTGCACCAAGTGTGCTTGGGTTACCATCGCACTTTGGGACAGAGAAACCCAAGAGCCAGGGAGCAACCCTCGCCTTGAAGTCCAATTATTATTGTCCTTATACATCCAAATCCTCGGATGTGGAAGCAAAAACCTTGCTTCTATATAGGATTTCTTCCAAATCTTCACCCAGGGAGCAAAAACCTTGCTTCTATATAGGATTTCTTCCAGGAAGGGTCAAACCCGCAGGCGAGGCATCGCACAGCTAGTGCCTGCATGCGTGATGATACTGAAACAGGTTGGGGCTATTGCAAATGCTTACACCCAGCGTAGAGCAGTCACCAGCATCCAGTTGCCAAGCTTGCCTGACACCTGGGGGTCCACAAAAGGTACGGAAAATATTTGAATCAATAGAGGGAAAGATTGTTCGAGACAACTGACATGCACTTAGCCTATTACAGGGGATTTTAAAATTTTGTTGAAATTTTGTATAGACAAAATGTGGCTGAAACTTGGGAAAACTTGAGGTGGTTGTTTGAGGCAGAACTATGATTTTACAATCAAAATATAGGACAACTTTGGCTACCAGCCTTCCTGGTTCATGGGTACAGCATGGCAGCAATTAGAATACTCATTAAAAATTGTATGAAGAGAGTGGAAACAGAAATTACTATATTTCAGTGGGAACAGAGCACAGGAAGTCAATAAAGACCTCAGGGAAGATGTCTTTTTTTTTTTTAATGTTAGGAATAAAATAAATCGCAGTGATTTATAGTTCCATTTCTAGATTGCGGTGATAAAATTATTAACACTGCTGCTATAAGGCAAATGTATTTAATAAATATTTCTGTTCTCAGTACGGGAAGGAACAGGGTGGTAAACTGTATCATAAGAGGAAGATGGACCAGCAGTCCATTTATTACTGAAAAACGTTGATATGATGAAGATGTTAAATACTATTTTTCAGGAAAACACATTCTTAAATCAACAGATCCAGTCTCATTCAAGAGCTTTAAAACTGCTTGTAGAGGCATTTTGTGGCCCACAAATATTCATTTCAGAGTACACGGGAAATTACAGAGGGCTGTAGAAGTTTTGATCTTGTGCCAGTATCCAGACAGGTAAAGGAAAAAATATTGGCTGGTTACTCTGGTATCAACCACAGGTCAAAAGAGAAAACTGTATGAAGTTAAACGTTACAGTTGATTGAATCCATAAAGGACGAAGCACGGGAGTTACTGGATGACAGGATAGAAATTTTATGGAAAAAAGACATCAAACTTTAGTTCATTTCCTAAGAAAATTACAAGTTTGTTTCATAAAGTTAATTCTGTGAAACATATAATAGTATGATGACTAACTGAAGATCACCTGCCCAGCTCTCATGGCAGCTACCAGACATAAAATGTACTAAGTCAAAAAGTAACTTGTTAGTGGGAAATCATTTTCGTGCCTGCTTGGATAGCACTGCACAACATCGATGATCTGAAAGTGAATGGAGAACCATCACTGATCACATTTGGTGAACGCAGATTTACACAGCTGAGAAGAGAGCTGGGCAGGGAGCAATTGGGAATGAAAGTCCCCACAATAAGGGACTTTGTCAGATAAAGCCATGATCATGAAAAGGATCAGAAGTGAGTGTGGCCCAAGAATGCCCACCTGATCTCCCAGTGTAATGAAGAGGCAAAAGGAGGTAATACAGTTTTTTACTGTGAAAAGCAAGAGACAGAGTGTGGGGATAAGGTAGTTTTGCCTCTATAGGCAGCATCAAGAACAATAAAGGAGCAGAAGAATTAGGAGGTCTGGCTTTCCAGTCTCAAAAGGAGTGCTGGGTTGTGGGAGAGAATGCACTGCTCCACAAATCAGAGACAATTCCTTGCAAGGAGAGTCTTAAAAACCTTATTAACCAGTCTGAATGAGGGCTGAGATTTGATTGTACCTGTAAGTACTTTCACAGCAAATGCTGTTCTCTCTGCGGTGCTATGCGGGAGGGTACAAAGAGAACCACTGTCTGAAAGCTCATCCTTGACACGTTATGATTGGAAATAAAGCAGAAATTATGAACGGTAAGAGAGATTAGCTGTTGGAAAGGATGATCGTAGAGAATGGCAGAGTGATGTCCCCAAGTCACTTAATTGATTGTCTGCCTTTCTGGAGGGAATGCAGCAAACACAGACGACTTGACTTCCTCCAGTTTTTCAATAGCATGATGTGCACAGACCATCAGGAGATATGATCTAATGGTGCCTTCAGTCTGATGAATGCCATTTCAAGTGTTATTCCAATTCCAGCATAGCACGTTTTGTATTAAGAACATTTCATTTTTCAGATGTATCTCAGAATAATGGTCAGATATCTTCTGTTGTTTTGCATGAAACAAGCTGAAATTCGTGCTGTTTTATTATAGTGTATTCAGTACAATTTGTAAAACGACTACAGAGCAAGCTTAGCAGAAATACATTTGTATATAGAAAGGTATGTCTAGGGAAAGAGACAGTTTACACATAGGGGAGTTGGTGTTTGTGGGAGAGATCCCATCGTTCCCAGCGGTTATGAGCAAGAAAACATGAGACTTATCTCTTTCCTCTATTAAGCATATTCTGTAAAAACTTATGTGGAATCTACTGAAATCTGCAAGGAAAGTATTTAACGGGTAGTCCTTATTCAGATACTAGCTTTGTTATAAGACTAAGAAATTAGAAGTAAGACTAAGTTACTTTGTTGTAAGACTAAGAAATCAGTGAAAACATGAAGGCCCCGCAATGCAAGAATAAATAAGGAGATGAGGATAAGCAGAATGCGTTCAGCAGGAGTGGACGCAACGGGGTGGGAAAGGCACACAAGTGCTATGCATCTCCCTTATCACTGAGAGCAGCAGGACCTGATTAAAGGCGAGCAATGACCAAGTCAGTTTGTAATCTGATTTTTATATTAAAATTTCTTCCATCCTATTTTGTCTCAATACTGAAATTAAAGCAGAGGTCTGATCTCCCTAATCCTTCATCATAAGGCTAGCTAGTATCTTGTGGGGAAAGAAAGCCAAACTTTGGTAGGTATAAAGGTCACCATCAAAAAGTGCTAACACCAGTAGAAAGCAGGCCATGACATGATATGGAACAGTTATTAGCTACTTCACATAAAGGGAAATGTTGGGAGGAGTGATAGACCCTTTGTAAGGAGTTCTGAGGTTGCTCGGGCTTTGAGGTATCCCCTGCTAGCTCCTGGGAAGCATGGCTTGACCTAGGAAAACATATCCCATCTACAGAATGCTTAGATGTCTGAGAGTCCACTCTGCCCAAATACATTGTAAAGATAGCGATAGTGTCCTTCATGGGAGAGAATATATAAAAGGAGATAAAAGAGTGAACCACCCTGAGATGATAGACTGGGATTGCCAGCTCACACAAGGCAAGAACAAAGGAGGCATTTGGCAGAACCGAGGGGAGTCAAAACCAAGGGATGGAAATGCCTTTTCATAAGTGCTTAGACCACAGATTTCATTGCTTCAAGAAGTCATTGAGACTAAATATGAGAAAGATTTGAAGGATCAGATCTATATTACTGACAAAACTTATCCAGTTATACTAATAGACGGTAAAAGGAAAATGTTGGCAGGGAGATGAAACCTGATGCTTTGAGGCGAAGCTAACCTCTAATTAGGGATTAAAATGAGGCTTCCATAGGATGGGGAGATCATCTCACATCCAGCTAACAGGGAGAAGTTACTGCTGTATTTGGAAGCATCTGGTTTTGAACAGCAGCTGGAAGAGTATGCAGGATTAAATCAACCGCGGAGCTAAACAGGTTGCCAGTTCTTATGTTCCAAAGACGTTTTCTCCTCTCCCTGTCACAAGTAGTTTGTAATCTGAAAAGTAACATACAAATTAAGTAGTAATATCCCTTTTTAACATTTAGAGAGCAAGTAGGTTAAGACTGGGATTTTCCAAACGACTCCCTTGCACTGGAACTGGAGAGACTTAGAAGTCTGCCCAGGCTGAATGGCCTTGCTCAAATCTGGAAAGGTAGCCTGTGGTAGAATTGAAAAATGGACTGAATTAATAAGGTCTGTAAAGAGCTGATAAATCTATAGGGAGAAGTACAGGGCAAGGTGGAATTTTTACAGGAAGGAATTTTGGTTTACCCTTAATCTCGTAATTTTATCACAAAACCATTTGTGGAGCCATGTCTTACAGCTCCTTTGACCACGAGATAATGACTGACTATTAGATCTATGGTTGCATTTTGTTCTTCTATTGTCTTCAGGTGGCAAACTCTTGTTCATGGGTCCAGGACCTGTAGAACTGCATGCTCATTACATTCTGATATCTGATGGAGGAGAGCTGCAAGTGGGATCCCCCAAAGCCCCTTTCCGTCACAAAGCACACATCTATCTCTATGGAAGCCTCCATTCTCCACCGTTATTTCCATATGGGGTCAAGTTCCTGGCAGTGAGGAATGGGACCCTTTCCATTCATGGTGAGTACATTTTTTCTTCTCTTCAAAAGCAAAGCAAAAACGTTTCTGAAGGGAAAAAAAAAACCAAAAACAAAACCCAACTTTGTTTGTGAACTTGGATTTCTAATTATAGTTAAGTAATTGTTGAAATCAGGTTTCGGGGCCAGAACTTCATATCTTCACATTCGCCACCTGACTCCTATTTCTACAGTGCCTTATGCACCACAGCTCGGTGCTGCATCTCCATAAAAGCTCCCGTACTAGGAGCTGAGTAATTTTGAAAATTTGGACCCCAAGAAGATAGATGGTATCAAGTAGTTATGAAACCCTGGCACTCATTTAGGTGCCTAGAGCATGGCTGAATTCGTGCATGTCTGTCCACAACTTAAGTCTCCTCAGACCTCTGTTGCGTATCGTGTGGGTTTACTCTGCCGCTAGAAGGGGGCATCCTTCTCCCCTCATCTCTCTCCATAACAATTGGGACGTTTCCTCCCCAAAGATGATATGGCTTCTGGGGTTTTAAAGAGATGGTGGTCTTCCAGGTATGTCCCATGGTGAGGCCAATGCCAAGCGTGCTGCAGTTATCAGCCTGTGTCAGTTGGAGTGGGGGTGATACTTCTCTTCAAAGCAGAAGCAAAGTGCTCCTGGCAGTGTGTTTTCCCCTTCTCCTCCATCTCTTCATGCTCTGCTGACATCCCAACACCAGTGGTCTCTCTCTAGAATTAGGAGCACAGCTGGCTTGGTTTTCCTGGTGGTCCACATAGCTGCACCTGCTCAGCACAGGTTGTTGTCATAAATGACAAGCCCAGGGCTATGCAGAAAATCTGTGGCAATGACAATAATTTCAATCCTAGATGCCTGGTCCTCTGCTCTAACCACTGGACTTTTCTCTCAAAGGAAGACCTGCAGGGCCAGAGCTCCATGTTCCTAGCAAGTGGAAAAGGCAAGGGACCTGAAGGATAGAAATTTGCTACAGCAGGTGTTGTGAGATAGAAGAATTTAGACACAGAGCTTGAAATACAGGTATAAAATGGCCATTTCTTGGTGCAGCGGATTGCGTATGGAATTCAGGTCCAAACTCAGCATGAACCAGAATATTAGTGCAATACATGCATAGGATGGGGGATAATGGTTCTATACTGGAAGAGGGGAGATACAGATTAGATATTAGGAAGAAATTCTTTACTGTGAGGGCGGTGAGCCCCTGGCCCAGGTTGCCCAGAGAAGCTGTGGCTGCCCCATCCCTGGAGGTGTTCAAGGCCAGGTTGGATGGGGCTTGGAGCAACCTGGTCTGGTGGGAGGTGTCTCTGCCCATGGCAGGGGGGTTGGAACTCAATGATCTTTAAGGTCCGTTCCAACTCTAACCATTCTGTGATTTTATGTCAAGCTTTTAACTAACAAGTTTGTTTTAAAGGCAGTATGTGTCATAGAGGAGGAATAAAAAAAAGCCAATGCATCTGAATGCCTCATGTCCCTGCCTTGTGTTCTTGTGTGTCAACCTTCATACTGGTAGGCACTCATACCCTCCAGCAGGGCTTGAACTTCCACCCTCCTGGCCTACAGGCAGAAATGTTGCTCTCTGAGCATCGCTGACACGTATGGCTCTCAGTCAAAAATGATGTCAGACACCGAGGGGAGCGAGCTGTACCACTGTGCGGTAAGCCTGTCAGTTCACAGGAGCCAAGCAAGGTCAGGCGAGGTCCGCTGTTGGAGGGGAGTCAGTGAACAGATGCTTTTCGGCATGAGGAGAGATCAGCAGAGGCCGGGGAAGGTGCTCCTGGCAGCGGCAAGGGAGGCGGGCTGCACTACTCCCGAAAGCCACGTCAGGTGCTCTGGACAACTACGTTGAGACACAGCGGGGCTAAATTATTTAGTGCTTGCAAACGGGTTTAATAATTTCAGTAAACTGGCTTTGCAGAAGGGCAGAGTGTTTCTATCCCATTTCCTAGAGGGGCTCTGTGAAGAACTGCTATTAGATCATCTGGGCTGAATTGACTGTCCGTTACCGGCCATTGAGTTTCATACACTTATCTCAGCCTTGAGTTCAGTAACTCGCATTAGATTAAAGCATGCCTTCCAGAAAGGCTTGGTCTTTGAGGACGTCAAGGGAAACAGAAGCCAACATTTTCTATAGAAGCTTGTTCCAGGGGATTAATTTGGTTAATCATCCATGGTTTTTTTTTTTTTGTCTTTTTTAAGAAAAGTATTAAAATATCTGATTTGAATTTGCCTGATAACAGCTTTTGCTGTTTCACTTTCTGTATCTTCTCCTGCTACTTTAAAGTATCCTTCCATTCTCAGTTTGACCCTTGTAAGTCAAGACTTTGTCCTTAAATTCTCAGAGCTGTATAACACAAGCCTCGTCTTCTTCGCGCTGCTATGATTTCTAGCAATGTAGGAACAACCAACAGCATCTCCCTTGCAGCTGTGCCTCCTGTGCTACTTCTCGTTTCCCTTCTGAGCCTGTATCATCACTGGCTTGTTGACTCCATCCTCACACACAACCTACGAAATTACAGAGACACCCAAGGCAGAGGTACTTCTTAGTGTTACCTTGGCAATATGATGGAAGGAAGTAAACCCAGGTGTCCGTGTCAGCACCCCCAAGGCATTTCTCACTGGTATTTCATACGTTTTACTCAGTGCCATAATTCCCAGCCATCCTTCATTCCTGAGGAAACCAAGAAGGTGAGGTCTGCACCCCAAGCGTTACCCAGATGGAGATACGTGGAGCCAAAGGTGGCTTGGCCCATCAGTGAGAACATCTCTTGGTTTCAATTTCTTACCAATTTTTGTTCAAGAATTCTTATCAATTTCTTATTCAAGAAACCCAGACTAGCTACGAAGTCCCTTTTAAGCTCTGCACTTCGTACAATCCCAGTACATGGCTGCAATTAAGGTTCATCCAAACCATGTAATCTGCAATTTAGCATTGAAGCAGTAGAAGCCCGCTAGAAAACAAGACCAAAAGGAGTGTGTTCTTTTGCTGGGTTCATATTGCTTACATGAAAGAGAAATATGCTGTTCTGTCTCCAATTTAGTACCAGCCTGGCCTGTGGTATAGAACAAATTGTTGAGCATGACAGCCTCTTTCATATATATATGAAAGAGGCTGACATGCTCAGCAATATACATTTGTGAGATACATATATATACACGCATATATATGTTATCTCAGATCAAAATCATTAAATAAGCAGGCTTCCAAATTCTTAGCTGTCTTGGTGAAGACAGGACTGAGCGCATTTTAATTTCTTTTCTCTTTCAGCCTGGGAAGTTTGGGGGATGCTCTACAGCCATGGTTGAGTTCAGCTTGTTTAGTACGCGCTGTCAGCTCCTCGCTTTGATATGTTAATATGACTAAGGGTTTCCCACAATTCCCTCGTGAGTGGCAGTCCTTTGCTCCGGTGGTTGTAGCAGACTGGGAAATTTCACTGTTGCCTTTGGCTTTAGCCAACTCCCCTGCCAGTCAGAGCATGCCACCCATAAACTGCCTGTCAATCACACGTCAGTTTTAAAGGGGGTTTCAGTCAGCCAGGGCAACTCGACTTTTTGACAATGTAATTATGGCCCTTGCATCCGCAGTAGGGGCCTGAGCGGGGCTGAGAGAGTTTTATTGATTGTTCAGAAGGGAAATTTATCACTGTCTCCAGCCCCGTTCGCACTTTATTCCCTGAGAAACTCTCCTGACAAGCTTTGGGAGAGAAGTTTCACATGGTGGCCTTGGCTGTTCTTGCGCCTTTGTCCTTTCCAGGGAAACTGGACCGGAGATGCTGAGCAGAGGGCAGAGACCAGGTGCGGAGGCAGCGTAAGTGGAGATTTAGGGACATGGTTTAGTGGTGGTTTTTGACAGTGTTAGGTTGATGGTTGGACTTGATGATCTTAAAGGTCCCTTCCAACCTAGACAATTTATGATTCTATGATTCTATGAGATGCTGCATCAGTACCTGAGGACACCCACAATCTAATTCACGGTCCCAACACTCTCATTACCATGGGTGGAAAAATTTTAAAGGCCTTTTCCATTCTGTTCCATTTTTTAGCTGTCCTGTGTAGGTGAGGACATTATACCATTGTGTCCCCTTGGAGCAGATTATACCTCTTTCTAAACAAAGTGCAGCACTTTTGCTGTGTATTTAGCCGAAACTTTGTCAGCAACAACAGTGTGATGATTCAGGGCATGAGCGTATGAGCCTTTTCCCTGCATTTTGACTAATAACGTAAGCGCCTCCAACTAGATGGAAGATGCTACACTTCAGATTTAATACGATGCTACATTCAGTTTGTCCAGACTGTGAAAGCTGCCTGGTAAAGACAAAAACAATGTCCAGAGAGTTTTTGGTTTAATACCATACCTATTTATAATCAGCATAATTAAAACAGAAGTGTCAGTGGTCATTTGAGTCCTCTAAAGTCATGGATAGTCCTGCTGCAAAGAATGTCCCTACACTTGCAATGGATGCTGACAGTGGAAGATGACATTCTAGAGGTAATTCTGCACTTCTTCTATCCCAGACTTCCCTGCATCCAAACCAATCTGATACACTTTCAGCGTTAGCTCAGGAAAAGAAGTATATTTTATCAGTTGAACAATTTATTAATTTTAATCACTTTTAATCAATAATAAAACACAAAATATTTGTGAGCTGTGCACTGTGCTCTACAGAGCCTGTGCATTCCTCAAGAGATCAAACATTTAATCAAATGCTTCTTGCTTTTCCTCCATTAAGCAGTGTTATGTATCTGTGCTGAGTTTGAGATTAAGAGATCATAGACAACATGAGAGAATTTGTTCTGCTTTACTCACATATTAAAAAGAAAATCTTCCCAGGGGAAAAAAAAAAAGAAAAAAATGTCTGTAGCAGAGGGATTCAACATAGGGTGCAGAGATCTGCTGGAGATGAGATGTGCTTTTTTACCTTACTGAAGTGTTCATCCATCCAATAACTGCTATTTCCCACTAACTGGTACCATTGATTTACACACCCCTGCTACACCAGGAGCTCAGATCCTTTTCCCCTTTCTGGGGTCACTTCCATGGACTGGTTTTCCTTAGATGCTAGTTATTCTGTGTGGTTGTTGCAGGAGGCTTTTTGCCTACTGTGACAGCATTTTTCCTTTCAAGACCTTGACTTTAACATGATGCATTAAAGCAGATGGCTCTTGAACAGAAGGCTAAGCCGCCTCGAATCCCCTTGCGTTCACTGGGGGTAAGAAACTGCACTTAGGCACTTCCCATGGAGTAACTAATGTACAATGACTTGTTCCTTCACTTTCTTATTCACAAATATAAGATGACCATTAGATTTTAAAGACCTAGCAGATGGGGGGGAAAAAAAACCCCAGAGAGCTGGGTTTAGGGAAAGCTGCTGTGTCTATTATAGCTCGCCCTTCTCTCTAACAGAAATGCATTGATCATCTTTGATTTAAACTTAAATCAGTTGCTCTCTATTTTGGTGCTGATCTTAATGAGGAAAAAATGGGATGTAAAAGTGACTGAGAGATGGGCGCTAATATATATATATAAAATATAATATAGAGAGACTATAGCTACCATATTAGCTTGTGTTTCTTGACAGGGGCAGGTCTGTGGGTTACTACAAATATGGAGGCTTTTCATGGGATGAAATTGTTGCCTCTTTTAAACATTTGAGTATAACATTGAAATTCCCCTTCCAACTCTTGCCCCAACTACAGCCAGGACATTGGCTGGAGGAAGAGAAGCGACCAACAACAAAATCGGGGTGAATTTCCACCCCAGATGGGAAAGAGACTGCAAAGTTTGGCAAACTGAGAAACCTGGACCCAGCTCTGGGTTTCCGCAGGGCTGCAGGCTGAGCCAGGCAGGGACCCTCTGTTTGGGCTCATCTTCACTTTTCCCATGTGTCACATTCTCTTTCATCGCGTGCCGGGGATGCAGCGAACTGATCTGAGCATCTCAATGGTCGTGCCGCCCCGCATACCCGCTCCTGCAGGCAGACATTCCCCATCTCCTTCGGTGGCAGCAGCGCGGGAGATTAACTGGCAATAATGCAAAATGGTAACAGCTGTGCGCAGCTCGCGACGGGATCCGCGGTAGTTGGCTGCTGCGTTCAAAGCCTTTTGCTCCTGGTGTCAGTTTAAAGAGGTTTTCCTGCGTGGCACCTTCGGTTGTGAGCTATTTGCAAGCGTGAAGCGTGGGTTTTGTGTCAGGCTCACTGGTTTCTGCATTGACGGAGCTGGGGAAATTTTTCCCCTTCCTTTCTGGACTGATGTAACTTGATAAAGTGGCTGGGTAACCTCTGATTAAAGGAAATGTTTGGAAATGTTTGCATTTATGGGGCAGCACATAGGGATGGTACTTTTTCTGCAGTGTAATATAGCAGGAAAGAGCAATGATGAGAGTTTCCATAGAGCTGTTTAATCACAGAGCCCTTCCCATCCTTAGTCAGATACTCCTTGCTTTCTTGAGGGTGCCATCCAGAAATATTTAGGTGGAAATGCTTTAAGGTGAAAAATGTAGTTTCATGAAACTTTCAGCAGGACTAGGTCACTTTCAAGGATATTTCCTACTGGAGAAAATGAAAATTATTCACTTTATCCCCTTGTTCGGATTATATCAGGTTTTTTTTTTCCTCACTGGGAGAATGAAAAGGTGTTTAACTCTACTACTTTGTTTTTATCTGGACTTTCATAGTATTGTTTTTAATATTGTATCTGTTTCATATCAACATTTCTACACTAGTGAAATGCAATGTTTTTACAGCATAAAAATCAAAGCCCCTAAACACCCAAAGTAACATTAGTACAAAGAAAAAAAAAAAGTATAATAGTTCCAAAAGTAATTTTTTTGTGGAATTTTTATTCTGTGGAAGATGTTGAAGGTTTGGCCTCATTTGAATTTGGAGTGAAATCACATCTGGCTAGCTGTAGACTTGGATTTCATCCTCCAGAACCCACTTCCTATGGGGAAACATCACCTCTATTTTACACGAGAGGATGAAGAAGCCAGAGAGACGCTGAAGCTGTGTCTGCATTGGGCCTTGGATGAGTGGGCCACCAAGCAGGTTAAAAGCTGATACTAAAAAGCTGAGCCGTGAGTCATCTTGGACTGAAAATAACTGCTAGGAAACATGGCAACCTCAGCCCAAAGCAGCACCCCAAATTCCCTGCCCTGGTGGTATAAAGCAATATGCCCTGGTGGCCAAGAAGGCCAATGTCATCCTGGACTGCATCAAGAAGAGTGTGGCCAGCAGGTCGAGGGAGGTCATC
>RSEF01000003.1:116826870-116883928 GCA_003993805.1 Himantopus leucocephalus
AGGGGGGTTGGACTGGATGATCTCTGAAGGTCCCTTCCAACCCTGACAATTCTGGAATTCTGTGATCACAGCCTCCCCACGAAGGACCTCTGCCTAGAGCCAAGCACATGATAAAGTCACAAAGAAGAAGGCACGTGATGGCTTTGCGCATAGGCACCAAGGTTCACGTGAAGGGACCCACTAGGTCCAAATTTCTTGTCTCAGTCTGCCTGTTGCTTGCATAAAGCTTGTGCCTGATGCTGGGTTTGGTCCCACACAATGGGGACATCAGACGAGCTATGGGTTGAGCCCACGCTCAAATATGGTTTAAAATACCCAGAGTGATCCTGAGCGCCCAGCACAGAGGCTGCTGCAGGTTGCCTGTGCAGCGATCAAAAAGCTGATAAACTCCTGGGTGTCCCAAGGGTTAATGAGCAGTTATAAATTAGAAAGGACCCCTTATTTTACCTTGGGGCATGAATGAAAAGCTTTCTGCACTGGCTGTGTCGGGAAGTAGCAGCAAAGCTGTCTGCATCTCCCCAGGAGCTGCCCACACACGGCAGTTTGTCCTGCAGGACTGTATGGGGGTGGAAAGACATCTCCCACTTTCAGAGCAGAGACATCCCTGTCTTTCTGAGATGCGTAGCGGGGAAAAAAAAAACCCACCTCAGATTCCTCTCATTGCAGAACGAGCTAGAAACGTTATGCAAATGCCTAGGGAGTATACCTAGGACTGGAATTAATGGGGAGCAAAAATAAGCTGGAAACCTTCAAGTCCAGAGGGCTGAGGGCTCACGGTTGAGGTGGGTGTTTTTAAACACAGATGAGAAGGTGGGAAAGCAGCTCTCATCCTTCCTTTTCTGATTCCCTACGCTTTCTGGCCAGTGACTGGACTAGTCACTGCAAGCGTTGAGGCAGCTGGGACATTTTTTTTAAAAAAAGTCTTCATCTGATCCATGTTCATGAAACTATTTCTCCAGCTCCTTAACTAAGGATCTGGGGCTTTAAGGTCCATTTGACCACAGAGAGCTGTAGCAGCACAGCTGTGTGCTATCCTGACCAAGGAGGCGCTCTGGAAAAGATTTGTTATTCTTTTTCACTTAAGGAATTTTACACATTATTGTTTTTTATGGTTCGTTTTATTAACTGAAGCAGCAGCAGCAAAAAGTCTCTGTCCTGGATCTAAAAATACATTTTTAAAAAAATCTCTTTTCTGAAGCACCCATTTCCAGTGGGTGTATTGCCATTTATCACTCTGACATTTGGAAATTTTAGGAATGGCCAAGCTAAGTCTGAGTAGGCAGTGCAATTTGGATAGGGAAAAGGGAATAACAAGGGATTATGACAGTGGTGAGGAAGCTGGATTCCTTAGGCAGTCTGACACCTGAAATGCTGCAGTAAATTGGTTTGGTTTTATTACTGGAGACTTTCATACCGGTGGTGTGTTGTTTTTTTTTCTTTTTTTTTTTTTTATTTTTACAATATCTATAATGCATTGAATTACATTTTTAACTCTGTCTCTTGCAAAATTCTTTTCTTTTTCGGGGGGGAATGTAAACTGCTTTTTCTTTTCACTTTGTTCATGGGAATTGAAAGATCTTATTCTCATTTACACTAAAGATTTACAATGTAGCTGCAACAGATTGACAGATTATCTGCAGTATAACTTGTATAGTCACGGTAAGTAGATTGTGTGTCTGAGCCCTGCAGATCTTGTAAATTCCTTTTGTGGTGTAAGGGGATCTCATTACCTCAACTTTAAAGCGCCAATAAACTGTCAAAAGGTGTAAAAGAGCTTTAGAGTTTGTCAACACTACAAACAAACTGTGTGTTTGTAACCTTAGTTAATTAATTTGTGGGAAACGGGAGGGAAGACAAGACGAGGCAGGATCCTGGCCATGTGTAGTTAGAGGAGAAGGGTCCAAAGTCTGCTGTCCCACGCCAGAAGAGGAAGATTGTTTAATACATTTAAACAACTTTTTGAGAGAAAGACCAACAGTCCCATGGCAGCCTTAGGATTGGAACCAGTCCTCCTAAAACCCGTTTAAGGAGTCTAGATTCTGCCAACACTCCCACGCATAACCCAGACTCACCAGCTCTGCCTGACTCTGGAAGTGCCTCACACTGGTTGCTGTCAGGCTTGGTTAGGAGCTTCCCTGGGTATCAAAAGTTAGGTGGCAATGTATGCTTCAAAAAGTCTTGTTTTCAGGTCAGGGGCTTCTGTTTGCCATCTCAGCAACATGTCACCTAGTCACTGAAATTCTTAGATCTGGAGCATCCCTATAGGTTTAAGGTGGAATTCATCTAACTAAATAGAAATGTGTGAGAGGCAAGAGTTTCTTTCAGAGCAAACTAGTGGTTAGGGAAATCATTAGGCAGTGAGATCTGGGGGTTCAAATGCCTTCTGGTTGCCACTGGAGCAAGAACACGAACATGTTGTCTGTGGATGCAGATTGCAAAAGGATAAATCAGACACAGAAGAGTGACTGTGCTGAATATACTCCAGGGAAGGATTGTTGTATCTTGAAGCAGCATGTTCTGGAAACAAACAAAGTTGAAAGATGATGGCCAGTAACTCTGAAAATGCTGGAAAAAAACCAACAGCACCACAGGACAGCCTTATGAAAGAAGCTGAGCTGTAGAATGAGAAGACCTAAAGGCTTTCTCTAACGTTACCTTTGGTTGCCACTGGATTTATGTGTTGCAGATGTGCAAGAAGCTGGTGATCACAAAGGCTTAGAAGAGGTAAGCACAAGGTTTGTTCAAATACAGACTGATCCCAAGACAGCCTGTGGGTTGGAAAGAGAGCTGGAGAAAAAGAGAAGCAGAGGTGGAAATTGAGAAAGTCATGGGGAGAAACTTGAAGGTGTATATAATCAAACAACTGAACATCAGTCTTGGAACACAGCACCCAAAGTACAACTTGGCTGGAAGAAAGAAGAGGTATCAGTGGCCTTGGCTGACATTGAAGACAATAAGCCAGAAGTCCAAAGGAACGTTCTCCAAAAGGAAAACAGTAGACAGAAAAAATACAGGTTGAGGGAAGACTTAGAAGAAGGCAGACCGTGAAGTGGCAGAACCTGACAGGAAGACCTGGAAGCATTAAAAGAGATGTAAAGGGTGAATCTGTGGATAGAAGAATTGAGGTTGAGCAAAACAGGCTGAAAAAGTCTCTCTGCCTAAGGTTGCCCACTCAAGCCACAAACCTTCACAAATCAACTGGATAACAGGTTGATCTGTCAGTTTTCTCTGCCTGTGCCCCACACATTCCTGAAGTTATGGGAGGAAGAGATGTAGTTGGGACATGTGGCAACAGACTGAGACACAGAAAGAAGAACGGGAACAGGTTTGAAGGAACGACAGGAGAAAGGGCAAGGCTGAGAGGCTTATGTGTTGAGTGGAATCATCCTCTGGGAGAGATTGGGACAGGTGAAGGACAGGAGTTCTAAGAAGATGAAGAGAAAGAACCTGTGGATCAACAGGAAGAGAAGTGTGCAGGCAGTGGCTGTTGGAGACTGAAAAAAGACTGGAATTTAATGGGACATTTTCAGTTCAAAGGAGAGTTGTCTGGAATATTATCCCCTGGAGAACAGGAGATAAGTAATACAAAGTAACTGCAGTATCAACACCTAATGGTGTCCTGGCAGAGAGCTGGGGGTGACTCAGGGGGCTCTGACTTCCTCTTTTGGTTTTGATCTCCTTCTCAGATCGGGGTAAACCGGTTGCATTTCAGTTTATCTGTTTGAACTGACTCAGTTTCCCCTTTATGTAAAATGATCCCAAGACATTCACATAGCTGCAATTCAGCCAACTGCCTCTGGAGCTAATATCTGAAGAATGAGTAGTAACTGAAAATCACTAAATCAGAGAATGACAGGGGTTGGAAGGGCCCTCTGGAGATCAGCTAGTCCAACCGCCCTGCCAAAGCAGGTTCACCTACAGCGGGTTGGACAGGAATACATGCAGGCAGGTTTTGAATATCTCCAGAGAAGGAGACTCCATGACCTCTCTGGGTAGCCTGTTCCAGTGCTCTACCACCCTCAAAGTAAAGAAGTTTTTCCTTATGTTCTAACATGAATCCAAGTGTTGTTTTTCAGATGCGTTAGATTATTCCTAGCTGGAATGGGAAGCTTCATTTTTGAGAAACTGGGCTGGCTTAGAGGAAACGTGCTTCCCAGCTTTATCCCAGGTGCTCGTGTAACCACTTGGCCCTTCTGCATCTCCTCTGCACCTTCCTTTGTGTCCAATGAGATTATTAACTTTGTCTTGTGGAGGACTCACCCATGTTTGCATGGAGTGAAGTACGCAATCATAGGCTCCTCAGGTCAATGCGTGCTGTGGTAGGACTTGTCTATATCCAGTGGAGAGACTCCTGTTATGTCTGGCCCTAGCTATCTGCATGTTTGGAATATCTAGCATGGTGGGCCTTACTTTCATACAAATAATAGATGACAAATTATGCACCTCCTTTGGTGACCAGTGTCAATCCAATTTTCTCTTCTGGTGGAAGCTGGAAGACCATTTAGGGCAGTGGGCAGGAGGTGATTTTTTTCATAAATGTACAAGGAATGGGTAAAATGAACACTTCAGCATTTCATAACTGTCCGGTCTGACAAACAGAGACTTTAAAGGAGTTGTTTTGTCTGAAGCAAAATTCCCACTAGGATAAGGAGTGGGATCTGGAGCAGCATTTCTCAGCTGAGATCAATACCACGGGTTTTTGTCTCTCTCTTTCTGCTTTGGAGCTGTGAGAGGCTGGCAGAAAAGCTGGACGTGTGCTTAGGGTTATAAAGGAGGGGAGGGAATCAGTGATCAGGGCAGACAGGTCTGTGCATCCCTTCAGGCCCGAGGAAATTTGTCGCTTTGTGGGGGCAGCCACTAGTCAGGGCAGCTGGAGTTTCCAAGGCTCCTTAGCCACTGAAGTGCTTCTGAGTCACTTTGCGACAATCGTCTTGCCTGAATTAGGAGACAACTCTCCCGTGCCTGCAGTGGGCAGGCAAGAAGCTCCTCTAGAAGGTCATTTGGAGTGTGTAGGCTCCCCAGGAGCCTCTTTTTCCCATGGACTATAGGACTTGTCTCCTAATTAATTAGCTTACAGCTGCCTCTCCCTACCCTGTAGTCATTTTCTTTTTCAAAACACTCTATTTCAGTGTTTACAATTGTAGCAGCTTCTGCTTGCAAAGCTGGGGGATCAGAGATAGCTATCCAGCACCCAGTTCAAATTTTGAACACCCATTGAGGCACCCAATGAACACCTGGAAGAGGAAATAATATTCATGTCTTTTGTCATCGGAGGATTGCAAATAATGACCTAATTTATCTAAACCTACAACACTCGGTGCGATCCACACATTGCCTACTGTAGACAGACTTTCTTGTAACCCTGGAGACAAGTATGCCGTGACACACCTTGCTGAGTTCGCTGAGTTTTGATGTGATTCTGAGATGTCTCTGTAAAGGTCAAATTCTGATCTCTGGTTGAACTGCTTAGGACTAGGTGAAATTAGTTAGTGAAATCTTATAGCATCCTATGTTGAGTTATAAAATGTTTGGTAGTAGGGTCTGTAAGATATCAAATTTATATTATTTTACTTCTTCTCTACTTGACATAGAAAAGAGAGTGGGCATTGTGCACATCAGAATTGCCATGCTCTTAACAATTTTGCTAGGTCTATACAAGACTACATTTTCACATCATGCTTCCAACACGAAGCATAAACCAGGGTCCTGGTGCCAAGATGTGACTAATTCATTTTGGAATTTGCTTTCAATCATCTAGGGCTACTAAGATGATGAGGGGATTGGAGCATCTTACGAGGAAAGGCTGAGGCACTTGGGCCTTTTTAGTCTAGAGAAAAGAAGACTGAGGGGGGATCTTATCAATGCTTATAAATACTTAAAGACAGGGAGCCAGGGGGATGGGAACAGTCTTTTTTCAGTGGTGCCCAGTGATAGCACAAGAGGGAATGGGCACAAACTTGAACATAGGAAGTTCCATCTTAACATGAGGAGGGACTTCTTTCCTGTGAGGGTGGCAGAGCACCGGCACAGGCTGCCCAGAGAGGTGGTGGAGTCTCCCACTCTGGAGACATTCCAAACCCACCTGGACACCGTCCTGTGCAACCTGCTGGAGGTGACCCTGCTCTGGCAGGGGGGTTGGACTGGGTGAGCTCCAGAGGTCCCTTCCAACCCTGACCATTCTGTGATTCAAGTCCCTTGCATCTCTGGGTTGCCATTTGACAATACGGTTCTGCTCTGCTCAGCATTTAAAGGTGTTTCTGTCAAGTCATTTAGTAAAATGTTTAATTCTTACTTTGCCAGCAATAACATTTTGAGTCTAAAGGCTCCATCCTGTCCCTTTAACATGAAGGCACTTCTGCTTTAGATCTCAAGATGTACTTTTTTCCCAGTCTGAGCTTAGTTAATTATTAAAAATGAGTTCAATAATTGAGGAGTTATACAGATTCATCTATTTTTCAGTACTTTTGAGTGTTTCTGCTTGCAGTACTTTTTGGGGGAAGAAATAATTTAAATATACTGCAGCTGTTGGTCTTTTAAACCTGCTACTCTCAAACAAGTCATATATTTACCTGTTGCACAGTCCAGTCCCAGTCACTGAAGGTTATTTTATGAACCCTGCATGTTTTATTTGAAATAGAGTTTGTTTTCAAGGGGAAATAAGAAAGAGGGTTCTGGTGGTCCTGCAGACAAACTGCAGAGACAGAGAGACAGGGGTCTTTGTTCCAGGGAGCCCCCTTTGGCTATTCATGACCTCTGTAGAGAGTTCCTTGGTTCTTTGAAGGAGAGAAGCTGGAGAAGACCTCTGGGAAGTAAAGATTGTCTCCTAGCTGGAGGTCATTCCCTCCAGAGATGTTCACCAGCACATTTCCCCTCCCCATTTAAAAGCTGGGTGTAGGAGTGCCTCTGAAAAGTGGTGTATCCTATCCAGTAAGCCCACCCCTTGTAGGTGAGCAGAGGCCTGGAAACTTCTTCAAGAAGGAGTAATTTGATTTGGCTGTCTGCTAGCTGTTTGGCTGTTCAGTTATGTGAGTGTTAATAGAAAGGACCATCTGAGGCACCCTGAATGGTATCTAAGGTATCTATATGGACCTGGCATGTAGGACACAGGACTTACACCAGACCAATGTCTTTCTGGAACAGCAGTTAGAGGCCAATTGTACATCTAAAATGATGTATGTAGGCACCTGAAACCAACTCACAGTCTCCAAACTAAGTCAAGTCAACTGCAGACACCCATGGTGATAGTGACTGAGGGGGTTGGTGGGTGTTGTGCTCTTTTTCAAGCTATTTTTAAACCTGTTTGATACTGTAGTTGGAGAACATGGGGATTGCATATTTTCCTATAATTGGAAGTATGCAAGATATGGGTTGCAAAGTTATACTTACTTTAAAAAAAAAAAAAAGTGAGATTTTGGGGTTACCAGCTTTAAATTGTTTCCAGATAGGGGAACGGGTGATTTTAAACAGCAATGGGTGTTGACTGCTCGAGAAGCAATGAAGTACATTTCTGTGTGGTGGGAGTGTGGGTGTATGATGGGCTCTCATCAAAACCATAGGGGTAGGTAGGAATATACTTAAGGCAAAGAAGCCTCAGTTATGCTCCCTCGTCCCTCACCAGAAAAGTATCACTGACCAAATTCTGTGTGTCACTTGTGCTGCTTAGAGTAGGGGGAGGTGTGGGAAATTGTGGGTTGAGATAAAGCCAGTTTACTAGTAATGGAGGAGAAAAATAATAATAATGGTAAAAGAATATACAAAATAAAATGATGCAACACAAATTGCTCTCAACACCCAATGATCGATTGCCCAGCCCATCCCAAGCAGGGATTGTAGATCCCTGCCCCCCAGCCAACCCCCGTTTATATACTAAGTGTGAGGTCTACGGTATGGAATATTCCATTGGCCAGCTTGTCTTGTTTATGCACCCTCTCAGCTTCTATAGGAAGCTGAAAAAGTCCTTGACTTGCTATAAACATTACTTAGCAACAATTAAAACAGTATGTGTTTATGACACATAGCCTGGAGAAGAGAAGGCTCCAGGGACACCTTGTAGTGGTCTTTCAGTACTTAAAGGGGGCCCATAGGAAAGCTGGGGAGGGACACTTTATCAGGGAGTGAAGCGATAGGATGAGGGCTAATGGTTTTAAACTGAAAGAGGGGAGATTTAGATTAGATATTAGGAAGAAATTCTTTCCTGTGAGGGTGGTGAGACACTGGAACAGGTTGCCCAGAGAAGCTGTGGCTGCCCCATCCCTGGAGGTGTTCAAGGCCAGGCTGGATGGGGCTTTGAGCAACCTGGGCTGGTGGGAGGTGTCCCTGCCCATGGCAGGGGGGGTTGGAACTCAATGATTTTTAAGGTCCATTTCAACCCAACTCATTCTATGATTCCATGATCAACATTATTCTCATACTAAATCCAAAACTCTGCAGCTACTAGGAAAAAAATTAACTCTACGCCAGCTGACACCAGGACACAGGTGGTATTGTATGTGGGAATATAAATGGGAAGCACAGAAGGAGGAATCTGCTAGACTTTTTTTTTTCTCCTAATGAAAATATAGTAAAAATATTGGAAACTGGAAGTAGACACATCCCACCCCTTCTACATCATCAGGGAAAATGATAAAACAAACTGTGGAATGGGAGACAGAGAGCGAGGCTGGGAGAGCAGTGTAAGAAGTCAAAAAAGAAAAAGAAAAAAAAGGGGGGGGATGTTTGGATACCTTGAATACTCTTTTTTAAGAAGGAAAAAAAACCCCAAACTTCAGAAGATTTTCCTTAAAAATAATGGTTTCAGAGCATGGAAGTGCAAAAAAGCCTGAAACAAACCATTTCTATTAAAGCATATTGTGAATGCAGAATGGTGGTTTGCACCTCTTAATGAGAAAAGTTGTTGCCCAGCAGTGTTTTTATAATGGCTGCTGTAGTGTGTGTGTGACAGATGTTCACAATGGGAGTCAGTTGTGTGTCTGGCCACAGACGCACACAAACACACATTAACACATGCACACAAATCAGTACTATAAACAAAATGTCCAGGGCTGGAGAAAAAATGTATGCCGCTCAACATGCAGATGGCTCCTGCCAGTCGTTTGTTTTTATGCGAGTCCTAAAATTTCACGAGGATCAGTCAATGAAAGAGGGTAAATGAATAAAGATGATGAGACTGCTGCTAGTAAAAGTGCATGTGGGCTGATATCAAGAGGGCTTTTTTTGAGCTGGCTAAAGCTGTGATGAGGATGAGGTCTCATAGGGAAAATCTTTGATGTCTGTGCTCATGAATGGTGCAAGGTGGGCTTTGGCTATGTCTATGTTAGAAAACAGCATGGCCCAATAGAAGGAGATCTGTAGAGCGAATGACGTAGGTGCTGAGAATGCAGGGCCCACACTGTATGTGTTTTGGGGGCTACTATAGAGTCATTCCAGTCCGGTTCCATTAGCGTCCAAAGTGTCCCACTGGATTACAGTTTCTGCATTAGTTTCATCTGAAGGAAGTCCATCTGATGTATTCCAAAACAGTTCCATGATAGGAACTGAAGCACATTAAGTGAAGAATGTGTGGGAGATTTGCTTAGCTGTAAGTTGAGAAATTTCAAGTCTGATTTAAGAACAAAGAAAAGATAATAAGCCAGAAGTATCTCAGATAGGTTTAGATTAACACACAGAGCAGGTGCTCAAATGTACTTCAAGATGATGGAGTATAAAGACTTGATTCTTCCTTCTTTCGTTCTGCTGTGAATTTATTAACTTGGAGGTGCTACTCCCTATTTCCATCTTCATTAAGGAAAGAGTTGGGACACCAGAGTATAAGCAACGAGAAAGTGAAACAGCATATGGAGAGAGAGAAGCTTGTTTAAAATAATTTGAAAATGATTTATTGGATGCAACTTCTACCCTCAGTGATTTCTGGTGTTATTACTTTTCTATAGTACAGCCAGGGAGGACAGTAACTTGCTGTGGGCTAAAGGTAAATTATGATCTATTACAAAGGAGGGTAGGAAAAATATACTAAAGGTGGGTGTGTGAGGCACATGTTCTCCCCTGATGGTGTTCAGTGTGTCGGATCTCACTGGACCAATCTGTTCCAAAGCCTGCTAGAGAAAAAGAAATGTCAAGAATTAAAGCAATCTTCATTAAGCCTATAGCCTGGAGAAGAGGAGGCTGAGGGGAGACCTTATCACTCTCTACAACTACCTGAAAGGAGGTTGTTGAGAGATGGGGACTGACCTCTTCTCTCCAGTGACAAATGAAGGACAGGAGGTAATGGGTTAAAGTTAAGCCAAGGGAGGTTTAGGTTGGATATTAGGAAAAATTTTTCCACTGAAAGGGTTATCCAACATTGGAATAGGCTGCCCAGGGAGGTGGTGGATTCGCCATCCCTGGAGGTGTTTAAAAAAAGGGTAGACGTAGTACTTGGGGATATGGTTTAGAAGTGGTTTTGTCAGGTTAGGTTAATGGTTGGACTTGATGATCTTAAATGTCCCTTCCAACCTCAACAGTTCTATGATTCTATGAAGTGAAGAAGGGAGGGTGAAATGGCAAGATGTTTCATTGCTGGGACTTGTTGCACACATTGGTACTTGGTAGTACGTCCACTGAAGAGGAGGGAATTTGGGAATCTGCCGGTGCAGCTTTGCTATTGCCTTCCAGTGGTGGCCTAAGGTTGCCGATGCAGGGAGCTTTTTTTCACCTTGCAGTCATGCTGACCCATGTATTCACACTTCTTGCCAAACCTGTAACCCATGCCCATGCCCAGGGGTGTTACACGACCTTCACACCAACTGAACCTTAAAGCTGAAAATATATTTTCAGGTCCAGCCCAATTAAGGCCTCACCAAGAATACACTTCAGCAGTGTGTTCTGAGATTCAAGTTTTACGGAAAATAATCCCCAAAGTTCCAATATTTAAAATAGTATGGGAAGTTATTTGTGCTTGTGGATGAAAAAGGCTGAAGCAAATTGTTTTCATGTGAAAAGTTTAAACCACTTAACACAAGATTTCAAAAAATGACCCTTCATTTTGGATCCTCCACTGGAGACTGTTTCAAGATGACTTTGTGTTGATAGCTGAGATTGTAGTCACTCTTAAAAGTTTTTGAAACTGGTCATATTTGTCTTTCCGTATGTCTCTGAAATGTTATTGATAGAAGCATGTGTTTTTGTGAGTGCAAGTTACTTGTGGGCCTAGATTCACTGTGTGTTGTTTTGGAGACTTGACCGGGGAATCTGGTAATTCAAAGTGCTTTTTGCACTCCAAGAAGGATGATGGTCCCTGCAGACAGTGCTGTTCTCCGTTGGTTATAAAGGGTGCTTAAGAAGAGGCTGTTTCTCACATAGTGAAGTCAGTTTGGGGGAAAGAAACTGAACCTCAGTTCCCACTGCCTGTTGAGCAAACTTGTTTCCAGCATGTTTTTTTCAGCTTTTGGGGACCAATAAAGACAAAAAATATGAAAAGAAGATGTTGTCTGGAAAGCGCTGCATTTCTGATCCAAGCCGATGTGCACAAATCCTCTTTCGTAGCATTAATCCCATCTCTCCTACTCAGCATCGAAAAGCGATGATGATGATCCAAATGAGGCAGTCTTCTCTAAGCATGCTGCTCCTGTTTTCTTAATGTTGGTTGACCTGCTTTTTAAATTTTTTTTTAATACTTTTTTTTCAGGATGGATGCCCAAAGTAGCTTTCACAGTCTTAAAATCATCAGCTCGTGCTAACGACACACGATTAGTGGTCCAGGAACCTGTTGACTGGCAACCTGGTGATGAAATCGTGGTGGGAAGGACAGGCCTTGGAGATGGAGAGCAGCAAGAAGAAATGGCTGTTATTGACTCTGTGAACAACATGGAGCTGTACCTTAGGTCGCCACTCAGGTATCCTTTCAAGGGCTAAGGGGGTTTCCACAGCAGAGAGCTAAACCAGGGGAAAATTTGGTCAAAGTGAGGATTTACAGTTTCCTGTGGGACATAATAACTATATAAATCCCTTTAACAAAGGTGGTCAGAGATATTTCAGTTCCTTCGCTCCCCCTAAAGCTAGTGAACATTCAATCCTGAATGTTTCTGACTATGTCTAAATTCTGTATCATAACCATGAACTCAGAAAACCTTTGAAGCAGAAAACACTGATGATCAGTACAGTCCAGTGGCTTCCGCATAGGGTTGACAAAGAATTTTCCCACATAGTTAATTTATTGAGAAAGTGCATTTTTTCACAAAAAGTGTCTGACTTCTGTAAAAAACATAAAAATCCTCCCTTCTTGACTGATTTACTAAATCTGATTAACAACACACTCAAAGTGAATGACTTCAGTTTGGGAACACTACTTCTGTGTTTTTAGTGAGCTGTAGTTTCACTGACTTACGCTCTCTTTCTCTTCTGTGTGTGGAGATCTTGGTCAAACTGTACTTCTTATCACCATAACCTGGAGCCACAGTGCTGAAAAATGTTATCTGTTTGGGAGGCAACCCAACTCCAATGCCCAGAAAAATTAATGGTATAATTTTCAGGAGTATCTGGGGATTGAGGAAGGAAGTACAGGTGGTTTTCACCAAAATATGTCTTGGAAAGATGAAGTAAGTTCAAAGGCTGAAATATTTTGGTGTAAACATACATTATCTAAGGAAAATCTGTGAGCCTGTGAGACAAAAAGATGAAGAGAAACATCAGCTAAGGAAAAATATACCTTGACCACATATGCAGGCACATTGGATATGCCACTCTCCATGGTGAGACAGGACTGAAACCAGCTCTGAATGTGGGCAGTTTGAGTCATAAACTTAGGGTAACCATCATTCTTGCCATCTGGCAGGTGCAGATACTCTTGTACCTTATTTTTTGTCTTTCCCTAGGTACTCCCACAATATTGGAGAGGGATGGGTGACTGGCCAAAGCCCGCCTTTGAGTGCTGTGGTGGCACTGATTAGCAGAAGCGTTGTTGTTCAAGGAAATGTCACGATGGAGAGGATGTCCCACCTCAGACAGTGTGCAAAAGCAGGTGTTACAAGAGGTGAGCAGGTCTTTTCTTACTGAAATGTACTGAGGAGGAAAATTGCTCCATTAACAATCACACTGCGGCATCACTGTGTATTAGAGATCTTTCTTAATAGGATAATTTTGAGACATACCAGCACCAGGAAAGTGAGTTTATCTTTCCAAATATCGTTTGACATTGAAGCGTGAAGTCTCGGGAGTTGAACTGCATTTCATTGTAATATCTCAGATGTACTACTTTCACATTGTTGTTTCAAGCCATCTTGGGAAAGACCCTTTAGTTTTGCCTGAGCCTAAGGGTGTAGAAAAGAAAGTATCTTCTGAAAACGTGTTTCAGTGTACATAATATATTAAATTTTTAATTGTGTTTACTATTTAGTCACTTTAAGATGAAGGAAAAACAAAACAGCCCAATGCTGTTTGTACTCTTTAGTGTAAAATATTGAGATGTTGTTTAGTGTTTAGGGATACCAAGAAAAAAAACAGGTGACAGTTTCTTGTGGCATATAGTAACACTGGTGAAACAATGGTAGGTATCTCGGTTCTCCTTTAGTTTTACCTGTTTGAAACATGATAAAGTTTGACAGGTGGGTTCCTGATTTACACGAGCTGATGAGGAAGCAGAGTCAGACACAGTGATTATAATTTGAGGAGAGTTAGGTTATCTGGCAACCCAGGTGTAAGGTTTCCTTTAAAAATAAAATGCCTTCGGCTTTCAGACTGTGACACAAGACTTCATTTGATATCTAGCAGCCAACTTCTTATATTACCCATAGATTTATGGTCCATTTTCTGTGGAACTCATAAATATAGTCTCTGAAATGTGCTGTTTGAGGTTTTTATTTAAGTTAAAGGCTAGGAGGATTTCTCAAAGGAGTCACCAGAAGATGAGTGGGCAGTGTTGTTTGTGGTTAATTTACCATCTTTTAAAGAAAATTGAGCATTACTGAGCATAAGCAGGCAGTGCTGGAATTTAAAATCCTCTCTGCACCTCCACTGAACAAGCCCAAGTTGCACATTCGTAGCCTGAATCCCCTCACACCAAAATATCCTAAGTAGTGACCCACAGAAGGATGTCTTTCAGGAATGTCTACACATTCCTCAGCCCTATGATTCGCTTTCCTTGCCTTCAGACTGTGGGTAGGAACAGTTCCTCACCCATCTGCAGGGACAGTGGGGAGAGCAAGAGTTTTAAACAAATTTCAAAACGTTCTCATTTCAGTTTAGCCGTGCCCAATCTCCTTTTCACGAACCTCACCCAAAGTAAATCAATGTCAAATCCATCTTCCCCATGCATAGGACTATTTAAAATTGAACACAAGGAACTTTCCAAGGCATAAAACTGCCACGGCTTCCTGCTGGTTTTAATATATGTTCCTCTACAAATGTCCGGACTCTTAGGGAAGGAACCATGTGAGTATTTAGAGGGGGTATCAAATATTCTTGCCTGTGGCTATTTGTCTTTGGGCCCATGTTTAAGATCGCTGCTGGAGATGGAGTCTCACTGAGTCAATGTGGTGGGTCTCATGATGTTGCTTGGGGCACTCTGCAGATCCCATGGTCACAATGGAAAAGTAACGCTGACAGCTCCCACCGGGTCATATTCTAGGTGGCTCCAGGTGTTTGTACAAGCGAAGTGAGAGACAGCTGGGGTCTCGGGACCTGGGGGCCATCATGGTTGTGGAGGCCTTCCGCGGAGAGGCGAGTCGGCTCCAGGTGGAGGGGGTCCAATTCCGCCACATGGGCCAAGCGTTTCGGCAGCACTGCAGCGCCCTGACTGTTGCTGGCAACGCATGGATGGCAGGTGAGATGGTTGCACTGGAGATGGGCCCAAATGATCTCAAATGTCCACCTTTTCCTGCCCAAAGCTGCGGCAGATGTCCTCAAAACCTGCTCAGCTCTCGAGTCAGTTGACAAATTGGATTGGTAAAAGTGAGAAAACCTCACCTGTAGTCTAAGCCCAGGTGAAACTTGATGGAGTGTTTTAAGCTGCTTTAGTTCCTTTGCATCTCTGAACAGCTTCTTCCTAAAATAATATTTCATTTTTATGCCACACCTCTGAGTTGGTGTGCTACTTCTAATTCTGGAAATGAAAGTGCTAATATACTGTGAGGGAGCCCAGAGGGGGCTCAGGGCTGTGCCAGGCCAAAATTTAATTCTAATAATAAATAATAAACCTGAGGGTTAAGGAACATATTAAGTTCTTTTGACTTTGTCACTGATAAGTGCAAAACTCATCTCTGTGGAAGTGACAATGAGGGCTCTGGAGACTGGTGGTGATGTATCAAGTCAGGTGGGCTCAGATAATGTTTTAAGGGTACTGGATGGGACTTTCCCCACCAGCTAACCCACAATTATACCTTTCCTATGCCATCTTCAACACTGAGTGGGGATCTAGACTTTCTGCAGCACTGGCCATGACCCTGGAGTACAGTGGACAGGTCGCCATACCTGGCTAGACAAGGTGTACAAGATAACTGCCCTGTCCTCACTGCCCTTCTGAAATGCTCCTCCTCTTCTTCAGTCCCACTTCAATCATCCAACTGCCTGAGATTTTCACTCTTGGGATCCTACCCTATCCTTTCACTGGATCTTCTCCTCCTTCCTCACAATGGTAGACCACCTCCATTAACCTGTTTCTATGCCCAGGGCCCCTCTTCTCTACTGTGCCCATCTTAGCAATGTTCACCTGTTGGCAAAGATCTGCCAGGGGAGTAAGGGTGGGCAGCTTCGACTGAGCAGTCTCACGGGAGCCAAAAGGATTAATTGCACAGCATCAGAGGATGAGGAGCTAATACCAAACTCTCCCAGCCTTCAAATGCAGTGTGCTTTTTGCTCACAGCTCTCATTTCTTTACAGACTCTTACATACGTGGCTGTTGTGTTTTGGACTCCTTTGGCCAAGGACTCCGTCTGACTGGGATCTCAAACCTTCGCGTGGACAGTAATGTTTTCTATGACATTTCAGGCCATGGGCTTCTACTGGGTAAGTGAAGCAGGGAAATAGCTATCCTGCATGTGACAGCAACATGTGCTGATTCCCATTTGCATGAAAAGTCCTTGGGAGGAAAGAATGGCAGATCCTTAACTGCGCCCTGAGAAATTTAATCACATCTTCTGCATTTTCTGGTGTCAGTGAATCTGGAATAAAGCTCCCATAATTCCACATGCAACTCCTAGCAGCTATTTCCATTTGACCATACACTCCTTGTTTCTTCAGGTCAGTCTTCACTTGATCTGGATCCTTTTTTTTTTTTCAGCGTACAAGTGAAAGGAGACTTTTTTTTTAGGGGATTGATTTATCTGTCTTTGGAAGAGCACCATTATGCAATATTTAAGACCCCAGTTCAGCGAGGCATTTAAGAGCATACTTACCTTTAACTTCAGTCATTTGACATTGAAGATAATGGAGTGAAAGCATATGTTAAAAGTTAAGCAGAGGATTTAGCACTTAAATAAATTGGAGCTTGGAGCAACAAAAACGTTAAACAACAAAATATTTCTCCTAACTAACCATCAGGAGACTGACTTGCAGCATCTTCTGCTGGGATCTCATGTTGCCTGAGTACCTAAAGATACTGCGTGATTTCTGTTTTCCATTGGAGACAGGATAAAAATGACCAATTTTAAGATAAATGGGGCGGGGGGGAAAGCCTTCAGTTCTGATCCTGCAGTTCCATCCAGAGAGTGATTCCCTGTGCTAGGTCCTGTATATAAACATAATGAGAAATAATAGATGAGGATTTAAACAGAGGAGACCTATAAAAGGAGAGTAATTGTACACATCTTGCAGACAAAGAGAGCTGGCTCAGAGAGATGCAAAGACTTGCCCAAGGTGATGCACAGAGTCCTTGTGGCCGTGGGGAAGCAGAACAAGATCTCCAACCTGTCCGCACACCTTGGGTCACTTGTGCTAGGACATGCGTCTGAGTTAAAGGACTCTGGGCTGAGCTGAACATTTCCACTGAAGTCTCAGCCCGAATACACCTTATCCCCAAGATGTCTTTAATGGCTTCACTGTCAGCAGCTCCAGAGGGTCTGATGGATGAATTTATATATCATTTTGTTGCCTGTGAAGGAATATTTATTACAGCTGCCTATTTACAGCTCCAGAATTGGACTCCCTTAGTGTTTTCATCTAAAACCCTTATTTTCAGGGGGTTTGCAAGACAGTCATAAAAAGTCGCTCTGGGCTTAAAATTAATGGACACACACCAGGTCTCAGCTTGGAAGCCAAGACCTTTTATGCCACCTCAAAAACCTATATGGCTGCCAACTCTGCTTTAGGACCCCGTTCATGCTCTGGTAGTGGCATTGTTTGTAGTAAATACAGCCTGGAAAGGAAATATTTCTGAAATAGATCTTGTTCCAAAAATGGAGAAAGGCTCGAAAGACTGAGAGGAAGGCTTAAAATAATTACTGCCATTCCCAAAACCAAAGGATATAGGTTTTCCCTATGAAGTGGCTTACATTTGGGGCAGTAATGATTGGGGAAGGGATCTGTATTTGGTATAGAACTTGAGCAGGTACAGTCAAAGGTAATAGTTTATGTCTGAGAAACAAAACTAAATAGTTTTAATGTGCTCCTGATGTGGACCAAATGATCCACTTTGTAATCTGCTTCCAAAATACCACAGTGGGGAGACATACGCTGATGTGTCCTTATTTGACTTGTATGTTACTGTATGGGACTGTCCATTTGTCCACCATTGGGTGGCACATTTCTTTACGATGTAGTTTAAAAAGATACTTCTCTTCTTTTTTTTTTTTCCTTCCTACTTCAATCGCGTTACTAGATCTGGGGCACCCCATGACTCTGAGTTGTGTGATCAATTGGTTGATTGATTTTTCCTTTTTCTTCTCATACTTCATTGCTTAGGGGGGCAAACCCCCCACTTTTTTGCAGAGTTGCACCGGGTGTTTTTAAGTCTATTTAGAAATTTTCTGACATGTAAGTATTGCAGTGGATGGAGACACAGGAGATGATAGACAGGACTTTGAATTCTAGTACTGCCAGAAGCGTGCCTGAGTGTGAGCCACTTCCCCACTCTGAATCTCTCTTTTTCCAACTGTAAACGTGCTTTATGATATCCCCTTTATTTGTTTTCTCCATAAACTTGCAGTACAGTATGGCTGGTGTTATATTCCTATATAACACCTGGTAGAGGGTTTTGTGCATATTGAATTGCAGACTCGTGGTCTCTGTTGCCTCTTTGTAGAATATATATTGTAGTATTCCTTTCCCTGATTGTTTTTATCTCATTAGAGTGCAAGGTCTTTGTGGCAGTAACTGCTTTTTTACCATATTTTGTCAGATCTTTCTTGTGGCCTCCTGACATTTCTAAAGCACATAACCTTTCCCTTTCCATGCCGTCACCACTGTGTTGAGCAGTCATGGCAGTCTTTGACCATCTCATAGCCATCTTCTGCCATGTGTTAAACACAGGTTTCTAAGTGTTCTTCAAACCATGGCTCTCCAAACCCAGGGAGAATTAGCAGGGAAAGCTAATTCCCAGGTGGGCCGTGACAGCAAACAGGCAGAGCAAACCCCAGCAAGTACAGTGACTTGCATAATAGAGGGTTTCCAGCTATATTTACATTTGTGTTTCTTTTCTCTTTTTCTTCTTCTTTTTTTCCTTTCTTTTTATCATTTTTCTATTTTTCCTTTTTTTTTTTTTTTTTAAAGGAGAGGGACTGGAAGAGGGGAACAGAGTCAGTAACAACATAGTGATTGGCCTTTCTGGAACAGATGGTTTATCCAACATTGAGACTCTGTCACCAGCAGGGATCTACGTCAGGGCTCCTGCCAACCACATCAAGGTAAGCAGTTCAGGTATAAAATGTAACATTGCCTTTCCAATCAAAGATATCAGTAAGATACAGAGCTTCATTTTTTCTGGGTGATTATATGCACAACATTTGCTTTTTGGCTGAGCTGTCAGAAACTGTTCTTGTGCTGGGATATTAAAGCAAGAGCATATACAAAATAGATTATATTCATGGGCAAATTTGTTGTTACTGAAAGTTTCACTGCACTTGAGTGGAATGAAATATTGCAAAGAGATTCTTCATCCTGTGATACTTTTAAAAGTTGTTTTATTTTCTAATACTCATGGATTCATAAAAACTGGAAAAAAGTTTAGGCTCAGCTTCTTTAGAATGTTTTCCCACTTTTGTCATTAAAAACAAAATCTCAATTTTAATAGACTGATGAAAACCACACTAAAATTCAGCAGTATCAAATGCGCCTCCACCTGGATTTAAAATAACAACTTATGTACAGACCAAGATTTACATTCCAGGGTGAGAAGGAGGACGCATTCCCTGTCCTATGAAAATGACATTGATTTTAAAAGAAACCAAGCTTCTCTATTGTAAATAGTGATAAAACATTGAACTCTTAAAAAGCTAACAGACTAACAACCCTCTCATCAAAAAGTTAAGCTCAGTGAAAATCTTTTTATTCACTAATTCTCTGATGCTTTCTTTTAGTTCATACACTTTTTTTGTCTTATTCATGTCACTTGCATTTC
This sequence comes from Himantopus leucocephalus, assembly GCA_003993805.1. Classification (NCBI taxonomy): domain Eukaryota; kingdom Metazoa; phylum Chordata; class Aves; order Charadriiformes; family Recurvirostridae; genus Himantopus; species Himantopus leucocephalus. The sequence goes on from RSEF01000003.1 coordinate 116,846,393, forward strand.
AGAATAAAGAGTCACTTTTAAGTGCTTCATGGAAAGATTTCCAGCATCTCAAACCATTTTTTCCCTGCCAACTATTTTAAGTCTCGAATTTCATAGACAATGACCTTTCTTACCACAGTTTCAGTTGTGACAAATGCATATTTTCATAAAAAAAAAATAATCCTGACCTGCTTTATTACTAACCCACAAAAACCAAACCAATTATTAAGTGTATGTGAAGACCTAATCACCACCTGGGCTTCTGTTCCAAGAGGAAAGAATTGCACCTAAATTTGAAGGCAAAAAAGAGACCAACACATTTCCTGTGTTAGTATGAAGGCAACAGTACTTAGGGAGAAGGAGAGGACTTTTCTGCAATTCCTTCAAGGGCGTATTTATCATTTTTGAGACCATCAAATACGGTTAAAACACACACCAACTAGGCAGAATCACATGAATTTCAGCTCCACTAAACACAGAGTTTTCTACTATCATGCACTGACTTACCCTGGAGCTATCTACTTGATCGCCAGTGGCTCAGCTTTTGAAAAGGTTTGCTGCAATTATCTCTACGGGTACGTGTGAACTGGCTGTGGTGGGTTTTCAGCACATTTGTTTAGCTCTCTCGGTTGACATGTCTTCATAGATATGCCCAAAGCTGCGTCTCTGGCTGTGTACCCGAACATGAGGGTTAAGTTTGCTCTCCAGAGATGTGCTACTCAAGGCAGAATAGCAGATGGCCCTTGAAGGGTTGCTGATAGACCTCGTTGTCGGCAGTCTCCTGGAGCAGGCTATTTGAGACGTTGCAGCAGCAAAAGGAAAATATGAAGAAGTTGCCTAGCTTAAAATTATTATTAGCTGCACTTACTCTTCTACAGTACCAAGCAGTGCTCAGCAGAAGATGAGAAAGGACATGGACATTAAGAGAAAAAGAATCACACTTTTTCTAAGCAAAACACCTGTGTCTTGTGAACTTCTTAGTACAATAATAATCACTAAATGCAAGGGATGCTGGGCCAGCACCAGCATCAGGATGTCATGGTTTCTGTGCCTTTTATCTGATCAAATGGCTCAAGAACCAGATATTGCTTTTTAGGTATTTATAATCTTAATTTAACAGGGAGGTTTGAAAAGTGTAATGGGAAAGACTCAAGTTCCCACTGCCTGGTTTCCAGGCCATGACATGGAATAGAAATTTCCTTCTCTAGATTTTAATGTTAGGTCATTGTTGAGTTTTGTGTTTGTTGTTTTCAAATTGCCATCTTTCGATCACCAGCTTTAAACTTATAGGCTGCAATCTTTAAGGCAAGGATTACAGGTAAGATAGACAGACAGCTCTAGGTCCAGACTGTGTTACATCTTCTGTACATGATGGGTTAAGCTTTCCACACTGAGTCGTCCAATAATATTTTCATAACTACTCAATTTACTTGGAAGCCTAAATTTGCATCGGTGACTGAAGAGCTTAAATTTCCTTGAAAATCAGTGGTCTGCTAAACGGTGTTGAAATTGGGACACAGCAGTCACTCAAACCTGAGCCTACAAAGACATTCAGAGACCCAGTTGCCACTGGTTTCCATTTGACTTAAGCTTTTAAGTGCATTTGTGAATCAGGGTGTTAGGTAAAATTTTACACTCAAACAGTATAAGTGCAAAATGATTATTACAAGGTAGGTATTTTTTTTTTTTAAATAAAGTATGGAAGCCCTGGTTATCACTTTTTAGTGTCATAAGACCATTTCGTTAGTGGACTGTTTTCTTGCCTTTTAAATGCTATCGGCATGAGGATCTGAAGATGTCCCTCTTTCATATTGGCTCTTTTGTCACTGAAGTGGATGTCTTATGTGCCTGGTTTTCTATTCGTATGCAGGAAAAAAAAAATAGCTTTTTATCTTCTTCTCTTGGTTCTCTTGGGTGCAGTGGGTCTTGGACCTTTTGTAGTAACTTCTTATTCATAAATATTCGATGCCCTTAAATCCCAGAGCCAGCATGCAGTGCTCATGCATAACAACGTATAGACTGGATTTAAGAAATTCAACAAGCATCCTCCCTTTCCTTTCTTGTCATGGTGTTGAGGACTGGGAAACAGCTTAAATGAATGAACTGGGTGGAGATCAGCCTGTGTTTCCATGTCAGAGGAGTGACCGATGGTCACGCTGTTGATAAATGAATTTGTTTCCCAATGTCACCCGACCCAGCCATTCCCCACCGTACCAAAGAGGTGAGGCTGCATCTGTTTGGCATCGTTTCTCACCATTTCATCCCTATCGAGATCTTTTCTAAAACCTTCTGCAAGGTGGGTGCATGTTGGAGGGAGCCCACTGGGGTACTCCTCGCATCCTGCCAGGTTCTGAAACTGGGGGAGCAGTGCTGGGCACGCTCCGCGGAGCTTTAATGTCATCTTTAAGGTCAACAGTTTGAGCCCCGGCTATCTAAAAGAAATTCATGAAATATTTACATTAGCAATGTTGTACAGTTAAGAGACACTTAAAACGTCAGCCACTTTATTTTACTGACTTGCAATGCAGACCTCCAGGTATTTGGCATGCTGAGGGAGATAATTTCTCTCTGGAATTTTGGTTGCACGGACATTCGTAATATACTGACTTCCACAAAGAATTGATTTCCACACAAAATTCCCTGCTTGCCTAAAACCCCTGCCCTCCAGCCACTAGCTGGCTGAATAAATATGCAGGGTTTTTCCTTATGAATCATCTGTAGAACACACGATTGGAGTCGCAAGTAAAAGATCCTGGAAATAATGTGACTGGACTGCAGAAGTATTTTGCTAAAGGAAAAGGGTCTGTGGCTGCACTTTCAGAAAAAGCAGCCGTTTTCCCAGGGGACAGAGAAAGCAGTGCTTTGGGTATTGATACTACTTCGCTGCTTGACAGATGTCAGAGATCACGACTGCAGGGAACACACTTGGATGGGTCAGAAGAAAGCGATTGGTATATGGAGGCTTTCACCTCTGGGTCACCAGGCTTGGCTTTGATTTGGGCCATCAGGGACCAAAAAGTCATTAGTTTTATAACACTGTCTGGTGACCTACGAATGGTAGTGGTGGGTGTCAGTCCCAATCTCAGAGAACAAGCTCTTCTTATAGCTGCAAGAAAGCTCATCTTAGGCTCCCCTTAGCAAACTAGATACCTCCAGAGAGAAATTAATCCTACCTAAGGACAGACCAGAGGAATTGCTCTCTAGACACGCCTATGCCTTATTTTTTCCTGGAAAGGGAGCCTAAGTTTACCAGCCTGGACGTCAGCATCAATTTTTTACACATCTAAGGTAGGTGAGAGGGATCATGACCAGATGCACCCATGAAAACATCGCTGTATGGACACCATCCAAAACCTTCTAGGTTTGGCTGCTGTCCAAATGAAGCAGGTAAGAGCAGGGTTTTTTTTTCCCTAGAGTAGAAAAGCTCCTAACCCACTCTATATAAACCACATTACAGACTCTATAAGTACCAAACTCCTAATTTTAAAGCCAGGCAGATATTATGTTCACTTTTTTTTCCCACCTCTTGCAATAATAACGGTTGGACTTGATGATCTTAAAGGTGTCTTTCAACCAAAATGATTCTATGATTCTATGATTCATTAAGATACATTAAATGACAAGAACTTAACGCACATCTTCTCATGGTTATTCACTTACCCTGTTAAAAAGAGTCCAAACCAATTAATTTACCACCGGTCTGAGTAAGTTTAGTTGTTCAGCCACTGACATATCCTGAAGATGTAGTTCTCTGCTTTCTCTTGACTTTTGGAGGTCTCACATTTCGGTGCCAATGTTGTTTCTTTTTACTGTATTTGCTTTGGGAGATATAAGAAAGCTACAGATTGAAAAGTAAATTAATACAATGGGTAGTTTGTGATTTACCTTTCTTTCATGACATGGCCTTCCTACCTAGAATGGATTTTATAGGTGTAAGAAGATTTCCACACACCTGCTTCTTGAAGAATTATGGCAATACCATTTGTCTGTCATTTGCTTGGCCAACTCTTGTTGCCTGACTTGAGAACTGTTTGGTTTTTATAAGACTGATCCAAGGACAGAGTGAAAACAGGATGAAATTGAAGACACAGAAACAAGGTACCAGCTTCTGCCAGCCAGACTTAACAGAATTTGAATGGACCTCAGTTGAGATTTTAATTTGGGTTTTTCTTAAGTTTATTTTAATTTCCAGAAATTTGTGGTAGTCTTTTTTCACAGTCACTTATGCTTCTTTGCAGGGTAACACAGTGTGTGCAGCTGGGTACGGCTATTTCTTTCATCTCTCCCCTAAGGGACCATCCAAAATGCCTCTCCTATCCTTCAGTGAGAATGTAGCTCATTCCTGCACAAGGTACTTGGGATTTTTAGTTAAAGAGATTTTCCTTCAGTGCATGGTAATGCTTACTATAATTGCAGTGGTGAACAGAAAAGGCTTTTCCCCTCCTCTCAGGATATTTTTTTAATATTTTTTTTTTAAATTTTGCACCCTTTTAGGGCTTCCTCTCTTGTAAGCAGAGTTCTCCCCAGCAGAGCAGAATCAGTGTTTGCCGGCAATGTGGCTGGGGCTGTTCTGCAGGGCCAGATCACGGGTGGTTTCCTTAGTAGTTTCAATACAGTCCATCTTCATTCACAAGCCCAATTTGTGAACTTGCAGCATTTCCAGTGTTGTTAACAAGCTCTTCCAATTTACCCCCCGTTTAAATGATCCTGATGCAGTTTAGGGTGCCACATTTAACACGTTTCCTCATCAACCACTTAACAGCAAAGCACTGAAGCACGTGCTCATGTGTTAAATGTAAAGCTCATTTCTAAAGTCTACCAGATATTTTGAGCAGAAGAGAGTGACATGCAGGAGAACACATACATGATTTGTTTCTCACAGTCCTTCTCTAACACCTCCTGCAGACCACCATTAGAGACATGACCCTGGCTTAGGCAACCTGGAGTGGCATTTCTGACCTCCAGATGCTTTACACCATAGCAGCATGAAGGCTCAACTGTTAAGAGTTCAGCCTCTGATTAAGTAGATTGAAATAGAGACGAAGCACTTTGCAGTCCAACAGGATGGAAGGTGCTGTACGTGTGTTAGACATTACATAGAGCAGTTGTTCCCGAAGCACCCAGGAACGGCTGTTCACTGAGTTTTCACCTGTAGTTCCCTAAAGCAGAGGCAATAGTAAAAAATTACATTTTGCTAATAGTAAGTGGATGAAGTCACCTGAATTTTGAGGAAATCTGGGTGTTAATCTGGATTTAAAATCTCTGAGAAGGTCAAACCAAGGGCTGCATTCAGGATCACGTACGTTTGGAATGTACTCCGAGTTGGCTGAATCCGGGATCTAGAAAAACCTTATCTGTCCAGATTTGTGTTGGGCTCATCTGAAGACAACACTGGTTGAAAGCTCATGAGCATGCTGGGGGTGTTTTGCAGTGAGCACCTACCAGTGGTACTGTACAGTGGTTGTTAGCTCTGGTGTGGCTAATTCTGAAAATACTTGAAGGAAGAAACTTTAAATATGCTCTCTGGCATGATTTGATGCTGAAAATAAATATTGCTATCCACCAGTTTCTGATTTTGGATTAAATGATAAAGACTCACACAGAGAACTGTTACGGATTTAAGATTTTAGATATCAACATGATGAATAGGAATATCTGCTCACGAACACATGCACTGTAAAGAAACAGTCTCCTTTGCTCTCTTTCCTAAACAGGTATGGGTTGCTGGTGTACCCAGAATATTTACCAGACAGCCCAAACAGACCTGTACAGTTCAACAGCTTCACAGCTTGGAGCAGCCAAGGTGGAGCACAGGTACGTTTGTCCTGACCATCCTCTGTGATGTTGCTGTGGTTTAACCCCAACCAACAATTTGGACCGCGCAGCCATTCACTCACTCCCTTCCCTGCCCCTCCCCCCCGCACCGCCCTTCCCCAGTAGGGGAGGGAGAAGAGGGAGAAAAAGGAGGAGAAAAACTCATGAGTTGAGGTAAAGACACTTTTAAAGAGCAATAACAGAAGAGAACAATAATAATAATGGTAAAAGAATATACAAAATAAAGCAATCATAGAATCATAGCATAGAACCATAGAATAGTTTTGGTTGGAAGGCACTTTTAAAGGCCATCTAGTCCAACCCCCTGCCGTGAGCAGGAACAACTAGATCAGGTTGCTCAGAGCCTCGTCCAACCCGACCTTGGATGTTTCCAGGGATGGGACATTGACCACAACTCTGGGCAACCTGGACCAATGTCTCACCACCCTCATTGTAAAAAATTTCTTCCTTACATCTAGTTTAAATCTCCCCTCTTTCAGTTTAAAGCCATTACCCCTTGTCCTATCACAACAGGCCCTGTTAAAAAGGTTTTCCCCATCTTTCTTATAAATCCCCTTTAAGTACTGAAAGGCCTCAGTAAGGTCTCCCCGGAGCCTTCTCTTCTCCAGGCTGAACACCCCCAACTCTCCCAGCCTGTCCTCATAGCAGAGGTGCTCCAGCCCTCGGAGCATCTTCATGGCCCTCCTCTGCACCCGCTCTAACAAACCCATGTCCTTATGTTGAGGGCTCCAGAGCTGGAGGCAGCGCTGCAGGTGGGGTCTCCCCAGAGCAGAATAGACGTGCAGAATCCACTCCCTCGCACTGCTGGCCACGCTGCTGGGGATGCAGCTAATGCAATACGATTATTGCAGTGTCTCACCACCCAATGACTGGTTGCCCAGTCTGTCCCAAGCAGTGATTCCTGCCCCCCGGCCAACCCCTATTTATATACTGGGCATGACATCTATGGTATGGAATATTCCTCTGGGCAGCTTGTCCTGTTTATGGTCCCTCCCACCTTCTATGGGAAGCTGAAAAAGTCCTTGACTTAATTAAAGCATTACTTAGCAACAACTAAAACAATATGTTATATCAATAGGATTCTTATAGTAAATCCAAAACACAGCAGCTACTAGGAAGAAAATTAACTGTATCCCAGCTGAAACCAGGACAGATGCTCAGGATCTTTATAAGTTTATCACCTCTACACTGACTTCATCCTTTAAGGCTGCAAATAGGCCACAGTTAGGGTCAAAGCTCTTGTACCTATGTCCACATCCCTCAAATGGAGGTTCTTATTTTGGTGATAAGGTCAGAAGCACAATTCACATGAGCTCTCCTTACTGCTTCAGTGCAGAACCAGTGCTACTTTCACCAATCGCTGGTGTCCTCTGTAATCACTGAGCATATGCCTGCCACTATAATCAGAGGATTGTAGAATCATAGAATGGTTTAGGTTGGAAGGGACCTTGAAGATCATCTCGTTCCAACCCCCCTGCCATGGACAGGGACACCTCCCACCAGCCCAGGTTGCTCAAAGCCGCATCCAACCTGGCGTTGAACACCTCCAGGGATGGGGCAGCCACAATTCCCCTGGGCAATTTGTTCCCATGTCTCACCACCCTCATAGTGAAAAATTTCTTCCTTATCTCTATTCTAAATCTCCCCTCTTCCAGTTTGAAGCCATTCCCCCTCATCCTATCGTTACATGCCCGTGTAAAAAATCCCTCTCCAGCTTTCTTGTAGATGCCCTTCAGATACTGGAAAGCTGCTATAGAGACCATGCAGCCAAAAAAAATCCTCCCAGTGGATCTGAGCTACTCATAAAACTTACTGTTGGTAGAGGATCTGTTACCTTCATAAGGTTAATGGTTTCTGTGGGAATTTGTTTCACCCTTGTTAAAAGTGTCCACTTTTTTGTTGTTTGAATTAGTCTAGCGTCACTTTCCAGCTATTGTACCTCACTATTACTTAATCTGACCTAAAAGTCCACACCACCTTTTGTTATCTGATACTTTTTCCCCATACTGGTGCTCAGAGGCTGCGATCCTCTGTCTGATGACCTGAGGAGATTGTACGTGTTTCTCTGCAAGCCATGTTTTCTAGTCTAACCCATCCTACGGCTCTTCCTTTGAAGGGGTCCAATTTTTCAGTGTTTTTTTTTTCAGACTGGTGCATTCTCTTTCTGGAAAAGCTTATTTGTATGAAAAGAAATAAAACAAAAGCATGTTTTGCAGTTTTCTTTTTTGTTTTTTCGCTGCCTAAGTTGTAATGTCTTTGTATGTAACTGACCTAGCATACACGAATAACTAAGTTTATTCAGCTTCTTTCCACGGTCTCCCTCTAGGAACAGTTTTGTTGCTGTAAGCAATACCTCTGGTTATTTTCAACACATCTTTCTGCTACAAACATTAATTTCTTTACCTTATTATTCTCTCCAGTAATAAAACCACAAATATTTAGAGCACTTTTACCCTATTACTCAGTTCTGATTTTCTTTCATACTGTTCTTTTTCTTTTTAACATGAAAATAAGTTAACAGAATGTAAAGATTTTTGTATTATTAATTGAAAACTAGATATTATGGGGAAATTCTCAAATACTAAATATGCTTTTAACACTTTTATGTGTTTTTGCACTTCCCCTTTCTATTGTACTTTAAGGAACGCAGTTATGAACCATTTTAAAAAATATTATTTATTAATAATTCTTTATTATGCTTTTATATAGATTTTTAGAAGCAGCAACCTTGAAATCCAACATTTCTGGATTTATGCTTGCAAAGACTTCGGCATTGACATTGTAGAAAGCCTGGGAAATACTTCTGTAGCTGATAGCATTTTAATTGGACACATTGGGCAAAAGGTAAGCACTGCAGGAATTATTGCAACATCTCTTGAGTTACACAGCAAATAGGAATTTGGAGAAAAAAAGAAAGCAACCTGAAGAACAGCACCTGCTCCATGGCAGCTTGGGTAAAACTTGGATTTTAAATAGACTGTATGTAAAGACAAATACTGCTTCAGGATGAGGTTTGGACACTGATCTGTTTGCTTAGTCCTCTAGCTGTCTTCTGCTCCTTGGAAAGATGATGTCTTTAGCAGCAACACCTACAAGGGACATTGATTTGGTGATAAAGCAGAGGCACCTGGAGCATTAGTACCACTCTCCCAGTCTGCTGGAAACAAGGATTTTGTTGCTTCTGCTGACAGCAGCAGAAGAGAAATAGCATTTGATCAGCTGGATCCTGCATCATTTTGCAGGTGCTCCATTCATATCAGCTGATGGTAGAGCTGAATAAACATCAGCTGTTGAGAAACTGGAGATCGCATTCTGCAGGAAAATTCAGCATTTCTTCCAAACACATTTTTATTTCAGTATAGAAGTTTTGAAGATTTTTTTTAAACAAATTTGAAACAAGGGCTCTGATATTTCTATTTGAATTTGGAACCATTAGAAGATTTTATATTATAATCCATACTCACTTACATCCTTTATAAAACAACATACAAAAGTAAAAACAAAATCACACTTCTGTTCAACTTAGAAGCTGCAGGATTTTAGTAAGAAAAGCGTTAATTCCCTACTTGTGTTCTTTTCCAACATTGACATGGTCTCAGAAAAAAACTTGGAATTTCAGAGAACCTGAATTTTTTAGAGAAATCATAATTTTTGTTTAAACAAGATTTTTTAACATAAATTCATATATACCTTGTGCTGGAATAAACAGACACCATTTAACCACACACAACCAGGTTTAGTTTAGTGATCGAGCATAATGAGGGAGAACAACAGATTTGATTTCTATCCTAGTTAACACTTTAGTTTCCTCTGCTCTCTCATAACATCATGTGTCCACCTGGAACATAGAGTGCTACTTTTGAACATGAGAATGGAAAATGCCGTCGAAATGTAACATTTTTATTTATGCAGTAAATATGATCTTCTTCCATTATTTCTTTAGGCAGCTCGACAAAGTCCTTTGGGTGCTACCAGGTTGTTAACAGATTAATAACATGGATAACAATGGAATCTCGGTTACAACTGGCCACAGCTGCTTGTTCATGATCTTGACAGCTTTTTTTGCTTTGCTCAGTTTTCTACTGTTGTTTATGAAATTAATTTTCTCTCTGACTGCCAGAAAAACAGTTTTAGATGAGTTTTCTTCAGAAGCTCACAGAAAGAAATCTCTGTAGTGGGTCTGTTGAAAGTATATAGCTCAGATATAATCCTGGCCTCAGCAGTCCAACCTCGCAGCATCCCAATGACAGGATGAATTTCTCTTGGACACCAAAGGGTGGATGTCTTTGTTTTTGCTTTGCAGGATCCAAGGAAGGACTCCGATGTTGCACTTGTTAAGAGATTTAGAGGCGCTCAGCTGTGCCTTGTTTCTTGCAGTACCCCAGGGGGGTGATTATCTTTGATTATCTCATGATAAGAGCCTCCTTGTCATAATTTACATCTTAATTTATGTAATTCTCCCTTTAATAATGATGTCTCTTTAATATCAATTAAAACTTTATGACATTAATTTAATGGGAACCTTGGATATTCCTCTCTGCTAGCCCTTCCAGTTTTTGAAGTAAGTGCTTTAAAACAAGATTGTTTTCTGGAAATATCAGGGCATTTAAAAATTAGGGCTTTGATCAATTAAAACATTAGTGGCAGGGCTAAATCCAGCGCCTGTAAAAGGCAAGGGAAAGACTTCCATTGGCTTCCTACACATTCAGAAAGCCTTTTCCATGCTTTCATAAAGCTACTCATTGCCCTTGTGGAGCCTTTTGAGGAAAAGTGCTTCTTCCTGAAAAAGCAGGAAGTCTGAAACAGGTGACACACACTAGGGAGGAATTGTCATCTCACACCTTTCTTCTATTTGCTATCTATTTAAATAAAATAAATTACCTAAAAAAAGAAAAAATATAGAAATGGGGGTGGGATGGAAGAACAGGCAACAGTAAGCAAAACACCTGACAGTTTTCCTGACCAATTTGTTACCAGAAACCAGGGATTTCTGCTTAGCAGTGACTTGGAAGAAGATCGCCAGGACCATCACCCCAGGTGTTTTGGCTTCAGAGTGAAAAAGGTGATGGATCTACTGTCTCTTAATGAGACTGAAGATAACACCATCTCTTTGAAGTTATAAACTACTTATAAAAGTCCATTTCATTCTCCGTTTTCAATTAAAGAAGATGTTTTCACAGGGGGTGGATTTCTTGATTGGATGTCTACTGCCACTTTTGAGAGTTGTTCCACAAAAGTGTTTATTGGCCCCAAAAACAGCATCACACATGCCTGCCAGCCCTTTCCCCTCCAGGCTACCCACTAGCTCTGAGCACATCCTTCTTCCCAGCCTGTCTCCAAGATAAATTGGCAGAGAGGTGTACACCTCTCCTGTGTCATGGCCTACAATCACCACAAAATCTAGTTTGTCCATTGTGTTTCCCATCACTTGTGGGTTTTGCTCTTCCTTCTCACGTCTTATGTTTTCTCCTGTCTCTTACTGATTTACTTGTTGTTCTGATGGACCCTGATGTCAACCAGAGCTTTGGAGAGAGCCTAGTTTAAATGCTTCCCCCACCCCAATCACACACAAGGACTTTGAATCTCAGCACTCAGGTTTTTCTTAGAAGGTAAATTAGGATGATTAGCTTTGTAGAGTAGAGAACTTTCCTGCCCGCTGGGCAGATGAGGTAAAATAGAAGGGACTGTAAACAAATCTGCTTACTGTGTCTTCCAGGTGGATTCTTTCTTCCCAGGGAATGTGCAGTTTCCTTTTCCTTCAAATGTCCAACCTTAACTAGTACGCAACAACTGGGACAAAGCAAACAAGGCAATCACTGCCCTGAATGTAATACTATCACATACTGCAAATGGTGAATTAAAGAATTTGCAAAGCAACAGCTTATATCTGTCCTTCGAACAGAGTACATTGCCCCACAGCCTTGGGCTTGAGTGCAATCACATCCTTGTGTGCCAGCTGCTGCAGCCTGGACTCGTTAGGCTTGGAGGTTCACATGGTGATATGTTTCCCAGAGCTCTTCATTTCTTCATTGCAGGATAGGACCTGTATGTCAGCAGGACTAAAAACTCCCAAAAGATACCAGCTATTCATCTCCAACACAGCTTTCAGGAACTTTGATGCGCGCACATGCACAGCGATCAGGACTTGTTCTGGCTGTTACCAAGGGCAGGGTGAGTCTGATTTACGCTTATTTACAGTTTGTGGCTTCCTCCTGTTTCAGATTCAGCTGTTTAGAAGTTCATATTTTCCACTGACAACCATTGATAGATATTGCAGCTGAATCCCACAAAAAGCACCATATGATGAAGAGTACTGGCTCCAGTTTTGCTTCTCTAATCTTGTCACTATGTTTGCGATCGGTGTATTATCAAGAGCTAGGATTTGAGGTATTTGCATACTCGCTCACCTTAGGTTTCACTGTATGAATAGTTTTCAAAAGTGTTACTCTCTATGTTTCATTTCCCCAACTGGGACAGACGGATAACTGCTCTTCCCCATTCGCAGTGAGGTGGGACATGAGATGACGATATGTAGATGCAAGATAAATACTGTGTGTTATGTGCAGCTCAGATGAACTGAGAAAATCCCTGAGCTGGGACTCTAGAGATCTGCATAACAACCAGTCCTCAACAATACTCACCCCCTTTAGTGTGTGCATTTTGCTGACACTGCTGATGGGCTGAACCAGACCCTTTAGCTGCTCTACACCAGCTGAAGTTGCGGGTCCTCTCTAATCTATCTTGGAAATAGCTTCATCACTTAGTTGAAGCCACATACCATACATATTTTTAAGACGAAGGTAGCCTTATTTTTGCACTGATTTCATTTTCTCAGTGCAAGGGATTTTTATACACTGACTTGTTACGGCTTCTTCATTTTTGGAGGTAAAATTTCAAGAGCGATGATTTCTTTAATAGCTATGACACAAGCTCGCAGAATTTCACCAAGCTCCTACCTCAGGCCAGCCTAAACCTTAGGTGAATTTGCCTAAGATAACGTGTAAACTAAGCATCCTTCTGAGCTTTGAAGAGGTACCCAAAGGCTCTTTGAAGAACGTTCCAACTGCAATTACCTCTTAAATACATTTATATATAAACGCATACTGCCCTACGATAACGTAACAGAGAAAAAAGACTTTGGGAGGTGAGATCAAAGGACAGGGAGAACAGTAAAATCTGACTCAGAGAAGTTACAGCTGACAATACGATAGCCAAATAGTAACCAAAAGTGGTGCAGGAATGCTCATGTCAAAGCTGACTTGTTATGGTCCATGGGGCAATGATTTTCTGACACTGCTGGAAATATTAATCTGTTCAAAAACTTCCTGTGCTTTAGCCTGCATGAATATTCCTCCTTTGTGTAGCTGTCTGTGTCACAGTAATGAAAAGATCGTCCAGCCACGCTTTTTGGCCAAGGCTTTATTGTGCCCGGTGCTGTACGTATGCACACAAGTATATATAACACACATAAACAGTCCTTATCTCTAAAGGATTTATCTTATAAACAAGGCGGAAAGGATCTGTAAGAATCACTGGTTTGGGGACTGCAACTTTTGGCAGTGGGACTTGTAAAGAAGCGTTCTGTGTCACTGAGGAGATGTTGGTAGGGCCAGCAGCAGCACCTGGATCGGGGGAGAGTCTGTAACCACAAGTTCTGTCACAACAGGGCGCTGGACAGGTGGGACCTGGCCATAGCATGGCAGTGGCAATTCCTACAACCATCTCTATTGATTTATTTATGTTCCTGAGTCTCCCCTTCTTGTTGACTCAGCAGACATTTTTCCAAAGCGAAGGTGAAATTAAGCTAGTCTCTTTTTCTCCAGAGATGTCTTCAGGCCTATTACTTGAAGAGATCAGTCTCTGTTTCTGAAGTGCTGCTTGTTCCTCCCAGGTGGGTTTACAGTGAGAGCTGAACGTCTGACCTTCATCAACTCACCATTCCAAGTGTCCTTCCCCTTTCCTCACTCTGCCATCCTTGAGGATCTCGACGGCTCTGTCACAGGGCAAAAAGGAAGTCATCTCCTCCCTTCCACAGATATCCTGGCAGTATCTTGCACAACCACTGCCAACCTCAGTCAAGCTTCTGGTGGCAGCGTTTGTGGCAGCGACCTTGTTTTCCACCGTATGTCTCTTCATTTGTAAGTAACCATTCCACTTCCAAAAAATCGGCATGGGTGTTGCTTGCTATATTTTATATTGAGAGAGCTGCTGGGTCTGAACCCCTGTCAGGATTGCTGTCTCTCTGCTGGGTCCTAAACAAGGTCAAAAGCCTGAGCACTGGCATACATTAGTCCATGTTGTTGTCCACATGGTCTCTGGCACTGGTTTTGTTCTGGCTATTCGTTCTCACCCAGATAGTTCTCAGGCATGGTTTAAGAGATAGCACAAGGACCACTCCCAACTGTCGATTTGGATGTAGGCATCGTGTTTTTGGGAGGAAGCATATTTGCAAGGAAAGCTTTGAGAATTATGCACGTCAGTTGGCCTCCAGGCCAGAGGACAGTCTGTGGTTTATTTTATTTACTAAATTAGATATGGCCTGCCCAAGTTCAATTTTTTTTTCTGATGTTCTCAGCAAGCTGCTTATCTTTCTTATCTTGGTATCCTATCTATAGTCTCGATTCCTGTCCAGAGGCAATTCTAGCAGTGTTAAGTGGACCTTTAAGTGGAGACTGTGGTGTATTGCTATTTTGTCACTCTTCAAATTACCAGGGGGATATAAACTGGTATTTGTAGAATTAAGAATCCAGCTCAAGGTGGGCACTGATGTTTAAAGTGAGATCGATGGCCATGCCCCAGACAGTCAGAGATTTAGTGGGCCAATTGCAAACTTTGCCAAGATTTTCCGAATGTTGACCTATAAAATACTTCCAGATCATGAGAGAAACACCTCAGTTGATAATAAGATACAATCTTTTTTTAAAAAAAGATTTGAATTTAATTAGATTTTAAGTCAAGTTCTGAGAGTGTTTGCTTTTATGTTCGTTGTAAGAGATTTCCCCAAATGCTCCCAAAACAGAAAATCTTTACAATTTAAAGGTTAACACAACCCAAGGAACCATTTTCATCATGGCAGTTTATATGTCCCCATGTTGTTTTGGAAGCTGAAGAAGTTTTATCTCATGGATATGGCCAGGCCATGCCAGCTGCCCTCAAGGCAAGAGGGCAGCCCACAGCACCAGTTAGCTTATCAGAAGAGGAATAGCCACTGTGTCTGAGTGCTTACACACTCTGTGAGTGGATGAGGCATGGTTTTGTTGGAGAAGAACTGTCTATCGGTGTGGATATAACCACGTCTTACGATGTATAGTACCTGTCTTCCTTGCAGGTATCTCTTCACACTCCCAGTAAATCATGTCTACTATAAGTTTGCAACAGAATGCCACTTTCGATTATTTTTTTTTTAATTTCTGGAGGGATAGAAAATGAGTTTGGAGAGTTCAGCCTCCTGCTGTCACTGCCTCATATCCCATGTTTGTAATAACCCAGTCCTGGGATACAGCCAGGTCTTTCCTATAAGCTTTGGTGGTCATACAGCTCCCAAGTGCTGTCCCAGTTCACTTCTGTTGTTGCACGTGCCACCCCAAGCTGGACTTGTTCCTGCCTTTGAGCATCTGGCAGCTAAAGGGATCCGGTGGAGAAATACTGCTCAGCAAAGTACTGCCACCACTGCTGTTACTCAGGAAGGACACTTGCAAATTCCTGGCATAAAAAAGGGGTGGAAAAGGCTTTTAGTGATCTAAACACCACTCCTGCTTTTCTTCCCATGCTCATCTTAACTTCCCAGGGCCCTCCTCAACATTTTACTTTCTTTTTGAAGTACAAGCCTGAACCATTATCCTTTTTTTTTTTTTTTTTTGCTGTTTCAGGTTAGTAGTACACAGGCAGAAATCCTGACGTGCTTTGTCAGAGGGCTATTAATAATTCATGTCTATCTTATAATTCATGTTTTAGAAGAAGGAGGAAACAAAACACCTTCCTAAATAGGAAAAAAAATAATCACATGTTCCATTGAAGGGGAAAACTATAAGACTTTCAGCTACCTGCAGGCTTTGCATGTGATTACTGTTTCTCATAACAAAAACAAAAGTCTGCGATAAATTAAGAGTTGGGAATCATTCTGATTTAACAAAAAGGGTACTGTGTAGAAGACAAAATACAACTGTGCTAGTCGTCTTTCTGGACCAGTTAACCATGAGGTCTTAGGAAAAACAATTCCCTTTCTAGTCTGAGTTTACCTTGATTATATGGACTGCCAGCTCTTTGGGTCAATACTGTGCAGGTGGATGGAGCTTCTCACAACATTGCCTGTAGTTTGATTTGAGTCTTTTTGGATACTGCCACAATGTAAATGTTAATATTTCACAATAGCTAATGTATTCGCTACACCTCATTCATCCTTGCATCAAAAGGCGGTTAAGGAGTGAGTACAAAGAGGAGTTCATTTGCAACATTGCTTTTGAACTCTGGAAAAGGTTGAGCCCTGACCTAAAATTTGTCTTCCCCAGTAAATTGCTTAAGGGGTTTAGATTAGTCATATCAATGACCAGGCACTTCTCAATCAACCTTTTCTTTCAAGCAAGTCATCTTTCTTTCCGTTCTTTATTCCTCATCTACACGAGCTGGGAGTCAACTTATGTCAAAGATAGTTGGCAGTCTGAGTAGCAGAAGCCAGCTGTTAGCCTGTCCCTTGAGTAACCCAAGACACAGAGAGCATCCTCTTGTGCTGCTTCCACATCCTCTCTCCTGGGTACCTCCTACCAGCCAAGTCACCATCATGTTAGGTTGAAAGACCAAGCATAGCAGGTAGCAGTCTGCATCCAAAGCAGGGAGTCAGAGAGGCTTCAGTGACACAGACAGTGCTCCAAAATGGACCTGGTAGAGGACCAAGGTGGGGAATGAAAAGAACTGGAGGGGATGAAGTATGAAAGTCAATTAATAAGCTATCCACAGCGTGACCAGAGAACGAGGGGGTGAGAGGAAAGAAGAAAGGGTGAATTTTGTCCAGATGTATTTGAAGATTTCTCACAATAAAAAGGGAGTAGTCTAGGATTACTACATCAAAACATGACTAGGAATAATTGGCAGAGGTTGAGTAAAGAGAATCAAAACCAGGGGTGAAAAACAGATTACAAGCCTCTGAGCCCAAGCATTAAGCACTGAAGCTACATTTGCGGATCAGGATGAAGTGATAGCACAAGAGCATCCTCATTGTGGCACGAAGACACACACTGTACTGGGAGAAGGTTTCAGGCAATAGCAGTAAAATAGTCTCATCTGTGCTCAGTATCTTCCTCTTGGTCTAGAGTGGTACCTTCTCTAGAGTGGCTCCTCAATAAAAAGCATGAAGGGCTTGAGATGGTGGGTTTTTTGCTTAGCTTGAGTTTCAGGGATGGACTCCAGCTCCAAAAATCTTAAAGGCTGAGGCAAGTAATGGATTTTGAGAGGGCAGTCCTAGTATGGCAACCTCTGTCCCAGCAACCTCAGTCTCATTCCCTGACCCTGAGGGCAGTTGGCAAGGCGTAGCCATGGCCATGTCATTAACCTGGTTAGTCTCCAAAACATCAGGGCAGTTCCATCAGCACTACCTTTTAGGAAAGATCCCCTGCCTGGGAGCTGTGTGGGATAGGGCTGGTTGGTGCAAGCTAAAAGCATGTTTGAGATCATTTTAATTATTGAAGTTGCAATGTGGGCAACTGAATACAGGTGACTGACTGTCTTTGTGCTGTTTAATTTACCAGAGTGCGTGTAGTGTATTGGCACTTTTTTTCCCCTTAAAGTGATGTTTGGAAAAAATAAGGTTTTTGTTACAGAAAAACTCTAGCAGACTTTTTTTTTATATATATATAAAAAAAGAAAACAAGTATCTTGAGCATTTCATGACTGTCCTGAACTGCTTCACCCAACAACTTCCAGGGCAATGGGGATCCATTTCCAAGCTTACATTGCTGTAAAAAAAGCCTTCTTCATGAAGTCCAGTTAAAAGTTAAACTAATGTGTCACTTAAGCACCCTTTAAAGAGGGTTTTAATGTCTTTTAAAAATGTAATTGAAGCTTATAAAAGTCTTTATAAATTTATATGTGAGAAAGTTATTGAGTAGTCTGAAGAACAGCTTATGCCATGGCACAGCACAGCATGGCTGCAGGCTAGATACGGCTGCTCCAAATGCCACTGCTACCCATATTATCATGAAAATATGAGTCTCTATTAATATTAAAACAAATTTTCATTAAAAAATTGTCATAACATGATTAAGTGACTTTAAAAGTTTCTTCACATTATGCATAATTTTTACAAGAGGAGAGCATTAGAATAATCGGCAGCCAGGCAGCACCTTGCGGCAAAGGGGACTCCAAACACTTTGCGGCTACGCACACCAGAAGGAAGTTTGCCTCTTGTTCCCTTTCATTTGCTTTCCCCTTCTCACTGTGGAAACCTGGGACTTGCTCAGCACCAGTCTTGTAGTTCAAGCCTTTTATTGCTTCCCTCTTCTTAGTCTGCTGCAGAGGAAAAGATTAACTTTCTTCTTTATAGCCTTAATTCTTAAATCTGGTCTAATATCCTCTCCTGTAGTGCATGCATTCAGTTGCTGCAAACCCAGCCGCTGCTGATGGGTTAGTGTGAAAAGAATAGCATACCCCCTACCTCCGTGTCTTTGAGTCTTGAAGAGAGTTCAAATGGTTACTCTAGTTTTGCTTTTCCTTTGATATTTACTTACTGTGGTGCCTTCAGATGAACACCCACCTGCTGGGAAGCACCCTTCCAATCACACTTCTCTCAATGTGCGCATGTTCAGCAGCTCTCTGGTCGTGCATCCTACCTGTGTACATGACTGTATTCACGCGTGGGGCATCTTACACACTCACTTGGCCGCATAACCCAGCCCTCTTAAGGTTCTCGTGGCACAACGTGGAAGGCAAATATTAAATTGTTGGCTGTTGACTGCTCAGTTAACCAACACATCAGCTAAACTTCAGAGGTTCAGCTCTTACTTCACTGTATTTCTGGCATCTGGGCCATCCCACCAAAGCAGCCAAGAGAACTTTGGTTCCCAAAAGTGTAGGACCCCTTTCCATTTACCCGGCAGCCGGGGGTATTGGCAGCAAAGCCAGATCCTGCACAGGTTTATGAGTATGCAGGAGAAGATGTTTCCCCAGGCCTACCCCCTCAACCTGACAGTTCTCTGGAATGTTTCTGGGTGCAAGGAGATATGTTTAGCATTGAGGCAGCATTTGCTAGCCCTGTGGTTTTTGTTAGGTGCTTCCTGTGGGCTGGATAGATCCAAGCCAGGCATGCTAGCTGGGACTCCCTGTCATAACCAACGGATTATTAGCCCTAACAGGGTATTAACTGGTAGAGGACTTCAGGGAGGCAATGAAGGTGCTGTAAAAACACACCCAAAGTACCAGTGTCCATATTTCCACTTTGGAAGCTTCAGAACTCTGCCTGATGTGGGATAAGTGGAGGGACAACATGGTCCTCCACAGGTCTTTGCTATGCTTACACTGCAGAGATGTTTGAACTGCTGGCTTACCAGCCACTTTCCAGCTCAGAATTTGTATCTGATTTTAGTTTTTCTTTAAACACCAGCTTGCAAACTGTAAGAGCTGAGGAACTGATTTAACAACATAGATGAGTTAGGGAGGCAGAGGTAGCAAACTCAAAAACTACCTTAAATGAAGCCATCTTAGCTTGTCATTCACAACCCTCTCTGCTCCTGAGACATCATCTCAATTCTTCTTTTACTTCAGATTCAGAAGACCTATCCCATAGTGGCTACTGAGGATCAGGGACACAGATCTAGTTATTTTCAAAAAGACCCGTGGATGCAAAAACTCACTGATGGCAAGTATTAATAATACAAGGCAGGTCTGAATCATGTCCTTGGTCTCTCAATAAAGACACACACATTTACTGAAAACAGCTGAAAATTCTTAATTCTTGGCAATTAAAATAAAATGAACTGGTTTTGGACACAGCATTGAACCTGTAATTTGTTTGGTATGGTCATAATTTGGAATTGGCCATCCATTTGGCCAACAAGAAATTGGACTGTTGATATAAACATTTGGTGTCGCACTTGAAGTTCAATGCTATATTGTTTCCTGTTTTGGAGAGGGATAATCATGAGGGATTATTACACAAATGTATCAAACAGAAAGTGTTTTGAGCTAAACACAGCGGCTGCCTTCATACACACAGATATGGACCCTTAGGATAAGTAAGTTAATGGTAAACATAAACAGGAGAGTTAATATTTGTTCTACTGATGCTGTTGATTGGTTTAACAAATCCTTTGTGGCCCATCTATGTCGAGCAGTTCTGCACAATGCACTTGAGCTAAATTACATAACGGTTTATACAATCACAATTGGTAAATTGTGGCTCAGACTGCAAAGTCCTATCCTGTAACCCTGCCATATTTCTAAAGCAAATTGCTCCTTAATTGAAACCTGCTTCAATATAAAAATACAGCCTTTTCAATGACTCATCCTTTTTTTTCCCCTTACAGTTTGTAAAGGCTTCCAGCAGTTTAAAGTGAGGGTTAATTTTGCATTAAGACCATTGCCTCCTAGTTTCTTTCAAATAAAGCCAGGGGAAGTTGAGGGGAAGGCTCTTTCCTCTGATAATGAAGCTCTCCACGTTAATGATGCGTGCAGGCTCCCTCGGATCCTCTGAATTAGAAATACCCGTGTGTGCGAGCACCACTCTGCTTCATTAACATTAAGGAGAGGTAGATTGGTGGCTATTTAGGGCACAGTGAAATCGCTGGCTATTTAGGGCAAATGGAAATGGTGCTAATTGTGGCTGGTAATTCCATTAGTAGGGTACTTCCATTCTGGTGTCTGTTTGGCATATAGGTGAAAAAAACCATCACACTGACATCCTTTTGAGGGGAATGTAGTCTCAGTCTCATTGTTGCCTTATACCACTTAACTTCTGCACTGAGCCGCAAAGTTTTTCAGGTTCCCCAAATTTTCGTTTTGGTGTGTTGGCACTCTATCAGGAGTAGGGTATGTGTTTGTGGGTGGCAACACCTCGAGCAAGGTGTTTAAAAGGCATTTCAGCTCAAGGAAATCCCAGAGATTTCAGGCCATAAGATGTCTCCTGCTCCCTTCCCTTCCTGGGTCATTAACACACTTCTAGGTGAAGGTCCTCAGAAAAGTTTGCTGGCATAAAAAAAATGGCATTTTCAAACAAAAAATTCTCCAGTGAAGGCTCCCTGTCTCTCTGTCCTAAAGAATGAGAATAATCAACTGAAAAAGAAAGTCGGTAGTGTCTGAAGCAGTCAAAAGTCCATCCAGCTTTGAAGTCTATGGAGAGAGGACTTGTCCGTTATAAGAAGGCATACTGGGAAAGATGTATTGCGCTTAACTGCAGCCATCTGGAAGTTAGCTGTCTAGTTTAAGACATTTGCTTGAGGTGCCTTTATAAACTCTTATCAAGATTGGTTTCCAGCACAGTTGGAGTCACACTCAATTCACTAGCTAGTGAATTCACATTCACATTCATTATCTAATGAATCTACACAGCTAGTGTGGAATTGTCACCTAACTCCCTGACAGATCAACCAGGTGGCGTGTATCCCCCCTCTATATCCCGGCAGGATTGCCCCTTCCAGACTTTCTTCTCTATCTTTAAAACTTCTTGGAAATACCAGGGAGAAGTCCGTGAGAAAAGTGATTCAAGCTGTCTCATCAGACTTCTCCTGTGATGGAGAGTAAAATGAGTAAAGAGCAAAACCACGTGGATTTACGTTGCACAGAGAACAGGTCTGAGTCTCCGTCACTTGCTGTGGCATTGTGCACCTTTGTAACTCAATAAGGCAATTTCTGATGTGCAGGAGAGTTTAATGTGGCACCACATTATGTGTGGTGTGCTTCTGCTGCTAGAAATGTCTTCCTGAATACCTGCGCAGGTGCTGGTAACAGCGGCAATAATGTGCTTGTTGTCATTTACTTGCTTAATTAGCAGCCTAATATCCTGGTCCAGCTAATGCCTATAAGAGGAGGTTTATTAGTAGTACGAAAGCTGTTTAAGCCTTATAAACTCCTTCCAGTCAGTTTCATTGGTCTGCCAATATCTTCTGGTTGAGTGATTCTTTGCTGATTCACACTTCTCCTGTTTCCCAGTGCTGTTCCTCAGCTGAATGTTTCTGGGTAACCAGAAAGTCCTTTGCCAAAGTGACAGCCACCAGAATAACAAAAAACCCCACCCAGAACTGATTTTAAAAGAGACAAAAAAGTAATCTGCAGGCAACCCTCCTCCAAGATGACTGCTGTTGCAATTATGTATTGTCTCCAAAGCAACAAGGGTTGAAAAACAAATAAAACTTACAAATACAAACAGGCAAATTGCAAGATGACATCAGTTTTAGCACTGTCTGTCTTGGGTAAGTATGCCATATCCAGTCTGGAGCGTTGGGTATCTTGCTGAGATGTCTAGTTGTAGGGTAATACTCCAATATTTAGAAATACTATTTCAGATATGCTTAAAAGAGTGGTGTTTTTTTTTGAGTTTAGCGTCAGCTCAAATGCCAAAACTGACTAAGTGGACTAAAGGTGAAACCGCCAACTTGCCTTGATCCTGCAGCAACACTTGATTCGTGTATAAATCTGCCACATGCATCTTTATGGTAGAATCATGTCCCCAGGGTACCTTGGCAAAGCAGCAAGGCTTCTCTTCAGCTGGGAACAAGATCTGCAGTCCTGAGATGTGTACCCCTAGCAATTCCCCGTGCACAACGGGAAGAATGCAAGGATCAGGAAAAAACGTGTTATTTGCAGTTGTGCAGCTGCAACCCCAATTTTCTTACCAGCATGCCCACTGTTGGCAGGGCCAGGGGTAGGAGATGCTGGTGGTGATGGGGTAAGACCCTTGCTAGAATTTTGGATGTGTCCATCAGAGCTCCTCCTGTGTCTTTAGCGGCATAGCCAGCCCTGCATCAATCCCTTTGCAAGTCAGCTGGGATCAAGCTCAGGGTGGGGAATCATCTCTAGCAGCTGCTACAGAGAGGAGTGTCACGATGAGATGCATCAAATTCTCAGACAAGCTTAGGCGGTCTGTGCATGTGTGTGCAGAGAGGGGATGGGGAGGAGATTCTTAGGCTATGATTTATTCTTCCTGAGTTTTGATATC
This sequence comes from Himantopus leucocephalus, assembly GCA_003993805.1. NCBI lineage: Eukaryota > Metazoa > Chordata > Aves > Charadriiformes > Recurvirostridae > Himantopus > Himantopus leucocephalus. Next base: position 116,869,347 of record RSEF01000003.1, read on the forward strand.
AAATGCCATTTCAAATGTGAAAGACTTGTCACCCAAATTTATTCAGGTCATGGAGAAAGATCAGCTCCCGGCAACATTTTAGCCCACCTCACACGTGACATCCTCTGGAGGAGCTTGCTGCTCCTTGCTGCCTCTAAAAGGAGAGGAGACCTTCCCAGTCTTGTTTCAGATGTAAAGCAGTAACATAGGGTATCTAACCAGAGCGTAGTTTCAAATATGGTTTCCATCAGCTTCGAGAGCTGTTGTAGGAATGCAAGATGCTGAGGACTGGAGGTAAGATTTTTGTTTTGAATGGACAGTTTATGATCAAGTGTCCCTGATCCATCAGACCTGTTGCTTTCAACAAAGAAGTTCCTGAAATCAGAGTATTCTGTATCTCTGGACTTTACCTTAGCCAGCCTTCCATCTTGGGGAAACTGGCAGTTATAGCAGTAAGAGGTTTTCTCTGGACAGATGCCCAAATAATCAAGATTGGTTTAGCACAATTTGAAAAAAGTCTGCGTCCAGGAAAAAGACAGAGCCTGCCCTTGGTGAGGAAGTCAAGGTGAGTGGTTATACCAATCCCAGCTTCACTGTGTTATTTCCTATTTTCAGTAGAGAAAGGTCTCCAGAGGCCTTAAATCTAAAGGGTTTATGCCCACTCGTGATCATAGAATCATAGAATGTTTAGAGTTGGAAGGGACCTTAAAGCTCACCTAGTTTCAATCCCCTGCCATGGGCAGGGACACCTCCCACCAGCCCAGGTTGCTCCAAGCCCCGTCCAACCTGGCCTTGAACACCTCCAGGGATGGGGCAGCCACAGCTTCTCTGGGCAACCTGTGCCACTGTCTCACCACTCTCACAATAAAAAATTTCTTCCTATGTAGAAGTAACAGTAGTAATGATAGAATTACTACTGTTGATCCGTTCAGTGAGGTTTTTTTCTCTAACTAGATTGGACAGAAATTAGGAGTGCAAAGTTCTAGTGAAAAAGGGGTTTTGAGTTCTCATTTGGGGGCTCAGAAGAACTGCTGTGCTAAAAGTTCACCCATTTTGTGAAGGCTTTCATCAGTCTGCAGCAGCCCCAGCTTTGTACTGCACTCCGACCTGGGCACAGAGCAGCTTTCTGCACCTTCAGCCTTGTTGGAACTTTTGACTACTCAAATGTGACCGTGTAATCAGAAAACTCTACCAAACCATTTCATGAAGAGGAAGATCCTAAAAGTTGAACCTGAAGCTCATGAGTCTGGTGGATGGGGAAAAAGCCTCACAGTGAAGGTGTTGGTACCCTGGCTGTTGCCATTGCTCTGCTTTGGTACAAGCTTTGCTCCTCTGTGCTTTTATTTGTCCCTCTTTCTCTTTGTATGGCACTTCAGGAAGAGCTTGTTTCTTACCGCACTTGTAAAGAACTACACAAATGAAGTCACGTTCTGAGAGAGCGCCAGCATATACTACTGTAATTCAAATAAAAGCAGATCTGCAAAGGTTGCAAAATGACAGAGTTCAGTGAAAAAATGTGATTATATTTTTTTTCCTCCAGAAAAGCTGCTCCAGACATTCCCTATAATTTAACTGTGACTGACAGTAGGAATAAGACAACCACAGTCAATTATGTCCCTGATACTTTATCAAACCTGTATGGCTGGATGGTTCTCCTCTTGGATAAAGAGACTTATGCATTGACATTTGACAACCCTTTGGTCAGCAAACAGCTCCAGGTAACATGGGAATTTTTAGTAATTTTAAAATTACATTTGGAAGAGAAAATAATGATTTTATCTTTCTGGGTGAGCAGAGAGAGGAAAAAAGGTGTGAAGTGCGCTGAGAAAATCTCTATAGATTTATAGGCAGGTCTTAGGTATGACGACCTAGTCCCTGAATCTCTCAGTAGTAACTTGGAGCAGGAAGATGATTTTGGACATCTTAGATGAAAGTTCAGTGTGGTGCTTAGGAATCAACAAAATTTGTATTACCTTAAGACATACTGAAGCATGTTTTTCAGAAGATGTTGTGCCTCTGCACTTTTTAAAGGTGATGGAGTTGATTTTTTTCTACATTCACCATTGCCTTCTGCTTAATTTTACACCTCTGTTCCGTGTTTCCAATACACATTTTGCAAAAGAATATGCCGCCTGTGAGAAGCGCCATCTCTTTATCCCTTTATACTGCACTCCGTGGAGTTCTGATCACAGGCACAGGCATGTTTATTTTGGTTCCCTCTTCTCTAGTATTCAGTGACATTTAGCAACTTCACGACTGGGAATTACTTGCTGGTGGAACACAAGGATCTCCCTGCACATCCTGAGGTTGTGGTGTCCTGCGGGACAAGGACTGGAGAGCCCCTCCAATCGCTGCCTTCATACGGACATCATAGGAGCTGTGACTGGTATATTGACAACAGGCTGAGGACGCTGACCTATTTGGGTAAGTGCAATACGAGGGATGAAATGTACCTTTTTTGTTCAAGAATGGTGGCAGAGCTGATGTCTTTTTAATTTAAAACTCCAAACTACATAAGGCCTTAGACACAAGGCTATCTGCCAATGGCCTTTCAGTAAGTGAGAGGTCCTTCAAAAAGATCAATTAAATAGGTAAATGCGTGCACATTGGGTCCCTATTTATCTGATCTATCTACAAAAGGAATGTATCATAAATAGTGGGTGATGTGACATCAGCTGAATTTGAATTGGTGTTTTGGAGAGGAAAAGGCATTAAACTCCACTAATGATCTCTGTTGTCAGCTGGTCCCATATCACATATATCATTAATAAATCATGTGCAATCTATCTAGGCTGACCCCACTGAAGACAATAGGATTACAGGGCGAGAATTTTTCCTATGACTCTAAACTTCCAGAGTTGTCATAGACTTTTATATTCGAGTATGTTGGCTTTGTACAATAGATCATGAAGTGTGGTGGTCATTTTTTTTAAGAAATCCAGATATTTACTGATAGTTATTTGAGTTTCATTTATTCTTTTAAATTTGGGACATTTTCTGCAATTTCCATGCTCAAGCAAATGATTATATAAGGGTCCAAGTTCTATATGTAAAAGTCAAAGTAGTGATTGTTGCCATTATTAATAACAGTAGAACCAGGAATCACAAAAATGTTTCAGTGCCTTTGAGAAGCATAGCTTATCCTTCATGACTGTCATACAGGGAAGCTAAAGTATAAAGATGCTAATTTTCACAGTAACAGAAAATTTTGTCACTGATCTAATCCGTTAGTTTTAATGAATTTCTCTTGATTTGCACTGATGAGATGGCATGCAAATAGCTTTCTCATGTACATGTAGGGTCTGTTTAGGAATGAGCAACTAGAACAATGAGTGGGACGGTAGAGAGGAAAACACAGCTGGAATGAGGGCAGGCAATCCACTGAGCTTAGTCTGACAGCAATGAAAATCATCCAGTGTACATTTGAGGAGAAATGGAGAACCCCATACCTTAACCACCGTCTGAGGGTCACACTTGCTGCATCCATTTCTGGTCCTGCAGCCAACTGGCATTGCACAGCTTGTGTCCATCCAGCTTAACATTTTATCTCCCCAAACAGGCTGGAAGCACCCAGGCTTCAAATTAGGAAAGATCCCTGTCCTGTGCTAACTCCCAAACCATAATGGTCACCATCTGGGAGAGTGCATTGGTCTGGGCTAAAGCTGTGGCAAGAACTTGGCCAGCAATATGACCATGTAGATTACTGTGGTCCAGCTCTTAGTTCCGTGTCCGGGCCCTTTTTAGACATAGGATAGATATAGACTGGCTAGTATAAATCTAGTCTAAGCTTCACCCAAGACTATGCCAGGTATCTATTGAAAGAATAAATATGGTTTTATCATTTCAGTTTACTAACAGTGTAAATTTGTTCTTTCAAATCGAAAAGTCAACTGCTTTTCAGTTTGCATATCCTGAATTGCACTTTGATAAATAGGGCAGCATGTGAAAGCTCAGAAGACGACACCTATGTCTTGGCCTCTTACTACTGTTGAAAATAGAGGAGATGACAGTCTTGGGAAGACTGGGACAAAGTGATCTGGCCGGCACATGTCACTCTTGCATCATAGATGTTTTCTTGTCCTTCTCTTGCCTTCCTTTCATCTTGATTTTTATTATATGAAGAGCTCATTGTTGTTTCTCATTTTAATACAATGAGAAACAATCAGCCAGAGTACATGAGGGGAAATTTATGAAAACACCTAACATGTATAATTCATGCTGTGAACATTTTCAGCAAGGACTTTTATAACAGTGAGATCAATAATTCAGTGCCGGGTACCTAATATCTAATGCTGTTGGTAGGGTAAAAGTCTGAAACAAAGTGAGCGGATTCCTAGCCCTGGTGTGCCATTTAATTTCTCTCCTAATCTCCGCTGTGCAGGCTGAGAGGGTGAGGATAATTAGCCATCAGAGCAGACTCATGGCATGTGGTGGACTTTCCATCACTCAGGGTCCTTAGATGATTCTTGGCCGTCTTTTCAGAGAAATATGCTCCAGCTATACGAGAAGCTATTAGAAACCTCATGAGGCGAGATTCACGCTCCGTAGGAGGTCAGAGAAGGCTGCCACAATAGTCCCTTCTGGCCCTAAAAACTCACCAGTCCACGCACCGATCCGGAGAGGACAACGCTTGAAGGTCTGGCCTTCAGAATGTGTTCCCGCCTAACTCTGCAAGCTGGTTTCTTTTTATTTTTTATTTACATTTAACTATATGAAATAATTAGCCAACTAATTAATCCCATTTACAAGCTTTGTCGGATTCTTCAGCTGTCAGTCATGCTCGAGCCCGGGGCCGGCGTTGAGTCTCAGCTCCCTCCTTCATCTGACTTGGTCTCCATGGCTACAGGCTGCATCTGCTGACACCCCACTCTCTATTTACTGCTTAATTAAGAATTTCACGCTCAGTCCTTATCTGCTGCTAAGAACAAGAACACACTGTTAAGAAACTCCAAATTTAGGCTGCTGCACAAGGAAAGCCTTTCTTGTCGTCCTGACTGCGTGGAGCCTCTTTAACTACCCTCTTGGCAACTGCGCTGCCACCCTTCAATCAAAAATCATTAAATGGGGCAGAGATAATGAGCATGTAGCATATCAAAAGGAGGATGTTTGCTCGGGCTAAGGAGGAAAAGCTATAAGGGCCTATAAGCAGCCGCCACTTCAAAGGGAGAAGGGGCTGATAAAGAGTCATTTGTTCCTGTTTGACTTATGTAAAAGGTCTGGTATGTCGGAGTCCCGTCTCGCAGACGCGGGTCCCCTCTCTCGGTGCTCGTGTGTCAGCAGTCGGGCAGCTGGGCGCAAACAGCCTCAGCCCAAGCATATAATCACTTGACTCCACGCCGACAATGGACACTTGTAGGGGGTGGCGAAGGGAGGGCTGGGGGACAATGGGGAGACAATTATTGCAGCTGCTCGGGAGGGCCATAATTCTTCCTGCAGAAAGTCGCCGGCTCTTGCAGGGCGGAGGGGAGAGCTCGAGCGTATTAGTCATCCTCCGACTTTTGGAAGCCCTTCGCCGCGCCGGTGGGGTTTCGACAGCTGCTGGTGTACCGCCTCTTTCCAATAATTGTACATTCTGGCAGGGGTCAACTTACTTTTGACCCTCTGCTTTTGTGCCCGTCAGAAAGCCTTTTAGGGCAAACGGTGGGGAAGTGGCAGGGGTGCATTACATCCAAAATTAACGTCGGTAAATACGGATCAGATGCCAGCTCATTCACGAGCAGGCTCCTGAATTCACACAGCCTTTTGCTCAGGCCTGCATGGGGGGGGAAAGGGGGAGAGAAGGGGAGGGAAAACCCCAGGACTGAGAAGCTATTGTTATTCAAACGAAACGGGCAGCTGAATGAAGCCACCTTGGCCAGCAGTTTGTGTGGGGCTCAGGCTTTCTCCATGTCCCCCCCGCCTTCCATCCAAAATTGCCTGGCGTCGGTGCAAGTGTTTGTTTATCTTTGGGGGAGAAAAAAAGGGTCTGTCTAACACAAAAGGCACGAAAATACACCGTATGGAGGGGATTAAAGGAGTTAAGTTGCCCTGATGCTTCGCATGCTTGCAGTTTTGTAAATTAGACTTTGGCATGGGACAATGCAGGGGATGCTGAATGGAGAGAAATAATTGTAATGGAGAATGTTTCTGCCATGTGGGCTGCCTGTGCGATGATCCTGTTAACAAAGGTACTCGCTGCTGCCTACGTACATGAAACCCTGTTAACCAACCCATGAACCCCTTCAAAAATAATCTTTTCAGACCATTTTAAAGGAATCAGCATTGAAGGACAGATAACTCCGTGTCCCTGCTGGATGCTGGGTGAAGGGGAGATGAGGAAGCTTGAGGCATCCCATGCCAGTCATGTCTACGTCATCAGCTTTGCTTTGACGTTGTTCAGTCTTCGTAGCATCATCCTGATTTTCTCTGGGACACCCTACATCTTGAGAGAAACGTTCCTCAAAGGTCACTGAGGGGCCCTGAAATCGCTGTGTGTCCCCCCGAAACACTGGTGGGTTGTGGGTCAACCATGTTTCAGGAGAGTGGTCCTAACATGACATGAGCATGCTGAAGCAAAAAAAAACTTATTGCAACAAGGGAGGTGGAAAGAAATGTCACACTGGGACATCTGGGATATTTTTAGGAGAAATATCCTGTGTAATTTACAATAATAACATTATGAGCTTTTTAAGTCTGTTACAAATACGAGCATATGGTGCCACAGCGTGGCACTGCTCCTTGGTTAAGGTCTCTGGGCAATACTGGAATTGGCTAAAAACCAGAGAGATGTTGTTTCCTTTTTGTTCACTTTTGAAATGTTTAAACGATTTTCTTTTGGAATGAAACAAAGCGTAGGCTTGCTTCATCGCCACATTTCTCTTGGCTTTTTTTTCTAAAATTGAAGTGCTGGACACAAACGTTATTGAAAACATCACTGAAAGCATTATCAAACTTTTTATTTACCCCAAATGCATTTTTCAGTAGACACAACTTCTATGGAGATGGGTCATCCTGCTGACTTTGCTCAAGCTACTCATGTGTGAGTTGTTAAGAGGGCCTGAGGCTTTACCTCATATTACTGCTGTGTCAGAAGCAGGTTTACAGTTTCCATAGTTCTTCAAAAAAATAATTTGATTACACTTATTGTCTTTTCTAAATTCCTAAAGAATGATCTCCCTTCCATTGCACTCTGTGGGTTTCTGTAATTGCTTTGTACAGGAGAAAAAACAGGCTCTTAAGAATGTTTGTTTCTAATTATAAAATACAGAAAACAAATAAACAAAGATATTTTCTGCAGCCTTATTGCTCAGGGGTAAAGGAGAATCCTAGGTGAAAGACCCAAGGAATGGAATTAATTTGTTGCAGAGGACTGGTTGTACAGGCATGAGTCTTTTCTTCCAGCTAGATAAAACTCACCCTCTGTCACTGGTTTCAGAAGGTCAGTTGACCAGATGTGGGCTGCTCAGTGGCCTCCATGAAATGAAATGTCAGTTCTTAGCAAAGAGGTACCCTTTGTGATGGACACAAAGAGAAAAATCAACCTTCTCCTGGCGAATGAGCTCCTGTCCTGTCCTGGCATGGCAGGAGATAGACACGAGAATGTAGCAGTTACAGAAATAAGATGATGAAACGCGCTTATAATCCTGTCAGGGACGGTCTTTTGACTATGCAGTCTCTGTAGGAGTTATTTCATGCCTTCACCTCTGCCTCTGCAAATATTAATCTGTTGTTAGGAAGAATCTGTGGCCATTAGCCTGATTTATTTTTTTTAACATCTCTTCTCACTACAGTGTCCCCATGACACTGTATTTCTGGGTACCTCCTGTAACGGATCCTGGTAGAGGATGACAAAATATCCTATCCCAGGTTCTCCAGTTTCTAGAGGTGTGTCTCACCGTGTTGTTGATTGTGCTGTCTAAAACTTTTGATTTTCCTGTGATGTATGTTAGCTCAATTGATGTTAAATAGCATGGAGGTGCTTGTTATTTGTAAGTCAGGCTATTGGACCCATTTATCCTAGTTTCAGCCCTTCCTAATATCCACAGGCAAAATTCCCCGTCACTGCAAAGCTGATAAAAGACTAAGTTGCTCCTCCTTCATGTTCACTCAAGGAGCCCTGAACCAGAAGAAAGTTACCAGGAGTATCATCAAGAAGCCCTATATTTATGATTCACAGCCCAAACATCCAGAAAGAGCTGTAATAAGACAGAAAATTGATGAGCCTTATAAAGGTTTTATACAACTAAACCCTGGAGCCTTATAACTACATTTTGGGAAGCGTCACCTTAATTCAATGTTTAGTAATGACGTCCTTCATCTGTATTGCTTATATCTCTTCCTGTCCTGTACAGAAACAGTGATAACGTACTCGGCAGCAAAGCAAAACAACCAGAAGGACTGTGTCACTGTAGTCTTGATTATTCCCAAGGCCTGTATCTCTCCTCTTTTGATCAGGTTTTAGGCCTATTTGTGGGAAAGGGCAACAAAATACTATGGATTCACAACTGTTGCACTTGACACCCCATCAACATAAATAATTGCGCAAGTTGCAGGGCTGTGGAGAATTCAGCCCCCAATTCCTGCACTCGTGTATAAATGACTTATAATGGTTTGAATTGTCGTGTTCTATGGTTGGATGACAATTAATATGAGAAACTTTTATCCTTGCCCTGACTCTGGACATGACTGTATTAAGTCTTAACAGTTTCTGTCTTCAGTGGGCAAGGGGACTGAACCCCATTATGAGGTCCATGTAGCATATTGATCAGGTTTCATGTCCCCTCAGGATTTAATTAGAACAGATTTTCTCTGAACAATACAAACACCCTTAATTGAATGATTGCACTGTAGTGCCTGCAAAATTAAGCAAAAAACCCCAAACAAAACAAAACAGGAAATTTGACAATATATATTTATCGAAAAAATGATAGTGTCAGGGCTTGGTTCTCTCATTTTTCCTAAGACTGATGTAACACCTTTGACTCCCGATTTGCCCTGCTATGAGAAGAGAAGGAAGGCCACCACAACCATAAAAGTACCCATAGAAGAGTATTGTCTAAAAGCTACATGAACTCTGTGTCAAAAACTTTAAATTAGCAGCTCCATGTCATTCTTTCTCCTCAAAGGTCCACCTTGTGGCCACCCAGGCCCATGATGCTGCTCAGTTTGAGCTCTTTGATACGATTTGGGGCAGACCGACTTGACTGATAAATGGATCAGATCACAGCTACCATTGGGAGAGAAGGTGTCACTGAAGAACAGGGCTGAGGCACCTGATTACTAATTAATCAGATATGAGAAAAACCTCGTGGAATCAGTTTCTATTTAATTATGGAAGCCTCATTTGGCATAGGAACATATGCTGCTATCTCAATCGAGTGCTTTCAACTGACATCAAATAGTAATTATCAGAAAGAATCAAGTTTTTTGATTATTCATACTAATTTATTGAACACTTAAAATTAATGAACCTCAGTTATTTTAAATTTGCTCAGTTGCACTGGGAGAAAAGGAGGGAGGTAGGGAAGAATGGTTCTCACAATTTAAAAGTACAGAGACTTGTTTAAAGATAAAATAAGTAAATTACAATATGGCATGAAATCCCATTGGTGGGTTGAACCACACGTAGGAAAGTTCTCGGCGCGTTCTGGAACTGAGGAAAGTTCTGACAATGGCTTCATTTATACAATTCTTCTACCACCAAAAAGATCTTCCGATGACATTTTAGGGTCAACATAAGGGGTTGGGCCGTGGACAGGAGATTTATGTTTGTCAGAGTGTTTCTATTTTAACCTACGTTTTTTCCAGTCTGGTGACTGAAAGGAAGTGCCACTGGAGGTGAAGAGGAGGTACCCTTTTAGCTGGGTCTGAAGCAGTTTTCTCGGGCTTCTCTCAGTTTGATTCGCATTATCCTGTCCCTTCTCCTGCTGACAATATACTGGCACAAAGGTTACAACTGTGATAATTGCTTCTGACCTCTTTTCACAGTAGAGAACACAGGGTCCCTGTCTTCAGTCTGTAAAGTCCGACTAATTAAAGCACCTCTTTCAGATACCGGATTTTGGCAAAAAAAAAGGAAATCAAAACCAAACTACAAAACAAAAGCTTTAATTTGCTGTTTGAGCCAGTTAATACATTATGCATTCAATGGTGTAATATCGCTTGTGTTAGTGGAACTGCTGTGGATTTATAGTGGGATAAATGAGATTCATGTTTCAGCCTAGAATTTCTGATTGTTGAATGTTTTCTTTTAGCTGTTTCTAATGAGTTGTCTTGAGACCCTCCGCATCTGTAAATTAAAATGTGTTCGTTTAATCCTTTCTCAAAGTACAAAAAGTCAAAACTGTTTAGAAAATATGTATAGTTGTTCTTTTTTTTTTGTTGTTATTAGAAACGTAAAATGTTACCAGGAAATCACACGTAGCAATTGATTTACTACGATTTTTTGTTGTTTTTAATTTGTAAGGCCTTGCTGAAACTCCCTATAATTCTCTGTTTTCAGTCACAGGAGCTGACTTAATTCAGGTCACGCTGAAAGAGAAGGAAAGAGTGGCTTTACCTACCCCAGGTGCGTGAACAGTCTTTCTGAAGTCTGGGAGTCACACCATTTCTTTTTTACTACTTTTTCGGAAATAGATAGCTATTTTTCACTTCATTATTTTGTAGCTCTATCAACCTGACATTGGCATTCATTTAAGCATTTCACTGAGCCGTATCTACCATTGCTCATGATAAATATGTGATTCCACAGCACAGAGGGCTATAAACTTTTGTTAAGAAATACCATAGCAGATCAAAAAGGTCATGGAGAATGTAAGACTACAGTGTATTTTAGTGCTCCATAGTGATCTTAGTTTAATAGTGTGACATTACAGCACAGCTACATGTCGAATCAGACAGAAAAAAATGCACCAGAGACAAGGGAGACTTCCAAAGTTTGATCTTAGTTGCGTAGCTGCCTTGCTGCGTGTTAACAACAATAATCGTTTATGTGGCAATAGGGTTCAGAGACGCTTTTGCAGAGCATTTCCCCCTGAACAAACAAGTAATGGAAAGGCAAACCCAGCCTTAAGGAGCTCCACCTGGGTTTAATTTCTCTGTGTTTCTCTGGGCTGGCAACAGAGGGGTTTTCCACTCCAGAATGTCACTGAGCGGGGTCTAGCCCCCCACACTTCGGCATGAGCTTGCCCTTGTGTTTTTAATACCAAATGAAGACCTCCTCAAGGAAAAAAAAATGCCAGAATTTCCTTTACATGGGTAGGACAGAGGTAGGTGCTTGTAGAGGCCTCCAGAGGGAGGCCCTGCCTGCGTTAGTTTAGGGCTTACTAAACTTAGTGGACAGGATTTCCCCCAGAGGCTTTCCTTCCTTTCCTGATGGCAAAGCAAACTTAGGCAATTAATTTATGAAGACTGGCTCATTATCTGTCTAAAATACAAGTGCAAGGTAATCACCAATGTTTTGCGAACTTAATTTCTCCCAGTATTTTCCTGATGATAAGGCTCAGAAATTCCCTTTTGGACTGAGCTGAAAAATCAATCACTGGGGAACGAGCAGGGGTGGCCACGTGTCTCAGTCAAGTTGCTTTTCCAAGGCAGGTCTTAATGGACCCTTGCAATAGGAAGACTCCTGCTTTTCTGAGAGCTAACAGGCTTGTGAGATTTGTTTGCTCGTTTTTTAAAATCCTTCATACTTTGGGAAAGTGTGGAAATTCCCATACCCTGGGAATTCAATCTGCTTTCTAGAGCAATGGGGGAGAAAAAATGCTTAAGAAGAGTTGGCACTTTCTGGTGGGGTTAGGTACCATTTTGATCACCTGGTTTTGCCACCAAACACAGGTGCCTGGCTTTTATTTTCATTTGTTCATCTTAATTTTGTGTTTGAAGTGTTCAGAGCTTTGGCGTAAATAAAAACAATGAAGCAGTTGCTTGTGAATCATATTCACAAGGAGTGACATAAGTATGACAAACCTCAAGATTTGCTTTGCTTTTGATGGATCCCAAAGAATTTGAATCTGGTTTTTTAGTTATCCCCCTGCCCTTTAACTTTGAAAACATGGTCCTGGGAGAGATCTGTTTTCCCATCAGGCAGCTTCCTTTAAGCATGGAAGATAACAAAGATCCGTTAATGTTGCTTCATCAGTGACAAAAGGAGGATGTTAATGCCGCAGATGCTTGACTATCAAAGAAATGGTAATTCTCCCAGCTACTGAAAATGATAATTCTGCCTTTGTATGTCCCGTTTTGTAGTTCCTTCTGATGCTGTCTTGAAATGGTCGCACCCAGAGACATGGAATGACGTGGGAAAAGGCTGGGGTGGATCCAACCACGGCACCCCAGGCCCTGGGGAAGACGTCATCATCTTACCTAGTAAGGAAGGAAGGAAAGGCATTTAATTTCTGTAGGGGTGCAGGGGTATGTCTACATTAGGACATGTATTTGTGTTGCAATGTGGGCTCCTTGGCACTAGTGTGTGCAGGACACCACGTTTATTCCTCGTCACATTGAAATCTTGGCTACAGTACAAAAGTGTGATTTTTTAGAATAGAATAATAATTTTTCTTTCCATTTACACATACACACAAACACACACACACACTTATTAACCAATACTAATATTCAAGCCTAATTACATGCAGGAACTTTATTTCTGGAGCAGAGAATTTGCAAGACCCAAAATCACAGCTCACAAAGAGCTCATCTGTTGACCCACCTCTGTGTTTTGTGCAGGGAGCATATTTTACATTTCCACAATTATACCACCTTTCATTTTATTTTCCTGTTGCAATTCCCACTATCAATGATAATCTCTCAATCCACTTGTAGGTCCTTTCCAACTGAAATAGTCTATTCTTAATGTGGCCTTTCAGTACCTAAAGGGGGCTTATAAGAAAGATGGGGGAAAAGCTTTTTAACGGGGCCTGTTGTGATAGGACAACAGGTAATGGATTTAAACTAAAAGAGGGAAGATTTAAACAAGATATAAGGAAGAAATTTTTTACGCTGAGGGAGGTGAAACACTGGCCCATGTTGCCCAGAGAGGTGGTGGATACCCCATCCCTGGAAACATTCAAGGTCAGGTTGGACGGGGCTCTAAGCAACCTGATCTGGTTGAAGATGTCCCTGCTCATGGCAGGGGGTTGGACTAGATGGCGTCTAANTACTATTCTATTCTATTCTATTCTATTCTATTCTATTCTATTCATTTTCTGTGGATGCCTCCTAGATATTTTAGCCTATGCCTGTTTTTCAACCTCAGACTTGAGTTACATTAAAATCCCAGCTCAGTTTACATCCTCATTGCATGAAAAACCTTCTGAATTCTAGCAAAAATATTAGCCAACTTGCAATGAAATCTGGAGGAGAAAACTTGTGATAACCTTTTAACCTAATAGCTGACCCTGCTCTGATTGGGATGTTGGACTGGATTATCTCCCGCGGTCCCTTCCAGACATAATTATTGTATGACCTTATGAATACTGTGTGGTAAGTATCTGACATACTGTTGGACCTGGTGCTGGCTCCTCTTCAATTGTTTGAAACCAGATGTGTGTCTCTGCCTACCACGGCTCCACTTCTGGATACGGGGATAGCACTGCTCCATGTCTCTTACTCTTCCAATTGCTTTTGGCTTGTGGAGTCTTTGTGGAAGGAATTTTCTGTTGCTTTGTGTTCGCATTTGGGTGTTGACCCTCAGTCATGGTTAAGACTTCTCTGTCCTGTGTCATTACAAGTAATATATATATAATTTCAGGTTAAACTAAGAATTATGTTCAACCTTAATCAACATTTAGTTTAACCTTCAGTTTTCTGACAAATGTTAAAAAACCCATGTTGTTTGAAATAATGTTTTTCTTTACTTTTTGGGTGGAACTTAGATTAAACTGAGGAGTAGATAATCTCCTTTTTCTGATAAGGTCCCACTTCCCTATCAAACAAGCACAATGTAGTGTTTTTTCTTCAGTTCCATGATCACACTAGTTATAATGCATAAATGTGGTTAAGTGTTTATAAGTTCAGAGGCCAAAGAAGGCACAGAAATGTCCCTCCAGGAGTTCACTTATCTCCTGTAGGTCCTGTGTCCTATGTGCATCTAAGGTAACAGTAAGGACGTATGTTTAGGCATCTTAACCTGTTCCTCATCATTAGTTACTAGAGCTGGAAGATTTACTAAGCTGACCAAATGTGGGTATCTAATGTGAATTGAGTTGTTCTTCACTGATGGTATTATGTAGAGTTCCATGGCTGAAGTGACTTGCTTATATGAAGTTTTATATATATAGGGAAGTTGGACGTGGTCACAGGTGTCCCTTATGTTATATTTGTCAGTCCTGTGTGAGGTCTCAAATATCCAAGGGCATTTCAGATGGTACTAAATGCCTAAATGAATTTACTACGGTGGGAGCTTAGACACCTAGCTCCCATAAGATAACTCAGTTCATGTGCTATACGTTGAAGCCTGAACCTCTTTTCTCCAGACCACATTCAGGAGCACCTGAGATGCAAACCTAACTTGCAGTTAATGTATGTTTTCTGAACCATGATGTGAAGGTTTATATGGTTTATATGGTTTATAAGGTTTGGCGGTGAATGGAGTTAAATCCAATTGGCGTCCGGTCACAAGTGGT
>RSEF01000003.1:116884028-116912776 GCA_003993805.1 Himantopus leucocephalus
TAAAGTTCCCTTCCAACCTCAACAATTCTATGATTCTATGATCTCTTTGCATTGGCAGTATAAGCAACACTAACATCCATATAAAGCTCTTGCCAGTGGGAAGCTGTACCAGAACAGGGACTCATCCCCAGTCTCCAAAGTCCATGTGCAGCACCCAGAACACTGGACTTGCTTCCCTCTTGCTACAAAATTACTCCAGTCATGCCACTGGTACTTCATGTTGAACATGTGCCTGCTTGCCATTCAGAAACACAGAAATTGTCCTTTCTGTCCTGTGCTCCCTGGTTCCTACTCCACTCTCCCCTCCATTGTATCTGACCCCTTATGCAGGCATTAAACACCAGGGTATTTCTCATGTGCTTTGCTCTCTTTCACATCCTTTTGTTACTGCTGGATTTTGCATGCCATTGCGTATTTTGTCCTTCATAGTTCTTTGAGAACCAGGCTGGACACAACACCAGATCATCTGTTTCAATTCTTGGGTGTCACATTATAACCAGTTCACCAGTACCAGCCCATGATTGTCAAAAGCCAAAATCATTTTGGTTTTCCAAACCATATGTCAGATGCAGATATGAAGAGGCACAAGGCCAGGCTGGATGGGGCTTTGAGCAACCTGGTCTAGCGGAAGGTGTCCCTGCCAATAGCGGGAGGGTTGGAACTAGATGATCTTTAAAGTCCCTTCCAACCCAAACCATTCCATGGTTCTATTATTCTATGAGGGTGCCACTGGTAGCCTAAGGCCTCTGCACTGACAGTGAGTTAATTATGTAGAGCATGCTCAGATGGTCACTGGAGGTAAATCACAATCTGCACAAAAGCGGAAAGTAAGAAATGAATTAAAAAAAGTGGCTAAGGATTTTGACTTTTGTTGTTTAGATTAGAATGAGAGAGTGGAAGCTGGATACTGAGGTTCTGATGGTCCTTTGGTGCACTGCAAACTCACCTATGAATAAAACTCCTCTGTGCTTCCTGCAAAGGCGAGCGGAATCCTCTCGATAAAATAACTCATTTTAGCTGCCACCTGAGATATTGACCATGGCCTTTGTCACATACCACAATGCCCTTCATGACTAAGCTGTGCCTGAAGCGTTGCACGTTGCTGTCTACAACCCAGCCCAACTGATCTAATTCTGGGACTGGAAACAATACTGCTGCATCAGCATGCTGGTATACCAGAACTAATTAGCTCTCTGGAGAGGCAAAGCTCATTAGCTCAGGCCTGGCGCTGTGCAGCATGACCGCATAGCCTTTGGGGTCAGAACTAACACCTCCCGAATTTAGAGCAGCGATGGTTTGGTCAGTTTAACAGGGTAATGTTTGCGCTGTGCTAAAGGATGTGGGATAGGGATTCTCTCTAGCATACTGGTGCCTACTGGTTGGGAAGCAGCAGGATAAGGGTTGGAGTATTAGATATTCTCTGCCTATGAGGAACTGGGGGGCCAGGACAATAAAGTTTGCCCAAACCCAGAAAGCATGCTGTTGCCTGAGCAGGATGCGACCCTGGGAGTTCCCAGTTCTGAATCACTGTGTTCAGCTGTTTAGAGCAGAGTGCTCCACAGTGTACAATAAAACCATCTCTGCTCTTCAGAGGAGCTTCACTGAACAGCAAAACCACAACCAAATACTCAACGGTTGAAAAGGAAAAAGGCAAATGCTATGTGAAAATGCACTACCTGCTTGGACGGGTGGAGAGCCATACTCTGTGACTGTCATTTTCCTATCAGCGATAAAGATCTCTTAGCTCCTGTTGCCAGAATATATATGTGTGTTTAGTTGGTGAGCAGAAACTGTTCTCCTCTCCAGTGCATTTCTGGAATTATCCTTCAATTTTAGCGCAAGAACATGGACACAAACATGAACACAAACTGTCTATCACCCAACCTATTTCGAAAGAGAACTGCTCTGTTGCATGCCTGCGCTTTCTGATCATACTCCCTCTAGTTTCTTTTTACTCTCCCTCTTCATTCTTGCCGGCTTGGAGGTGTTGAAACACTTATTGGCGGTGGGAGTCAACAGAGTGCAGGGTCTTAAATTGGAGTCATAGTCGTCGTTGGTGTGATAAGGGCCCTGGGTGTTTTGCTCAAATTAAGGCACCTAAAATGTAGTTAGGCAAGATGAATTTTCAGTCCATTTGTCATACCTTGCTTTGCTGCCACAAGCGTGTATGTGAGTTTCCAGTTGCAAGAAAGTCAGCCCCTTGCTTGGGTCTAAAATCTAAAATGAAATCAACAGTTTTTAAATATATGTTTAATTGTGGCATTTTATGGGTGTTTGCTTTTCCACATCCACTGGCTTGTGCATATCCTCTAAACTCAGAATGACTCCAGATGGCTACAGAAAAGCGGGACTTTGCTCTCGTGACAGCAAACGTTCTGCAAACCACCCAAACCTTGTGCTGCTGTACACACCAAAATAAGCTTTTGCGATTCACTTCTGGCAAGATGCAGCTGTGTCTCACTCTCCACTGTCTTTTAGTTACTGATAAATTCTCTTCTGGGAGCCATTCATAATGATTTTCAGGTTGAAAGCCAAGCTGTGGGCCAACTTCTGGTATGCTGTGCATTACTGGGTAAGTCCTTTCAGCCCCCAAAGAACAGTTTTAGAATCTTATAAAAACAAATAATAGATGCTTAGTGCTCATTTCTAGAGTGAAGCAGTGCAGGGGAAGACTTTGGTCCGGGCCTGACATTGCATTGAAATCTCTGAATGAACACAGTTTCCCAGAGTTCACTGAAGAGCCAGGGCACTGCCTAAACTTAGCTAACGAAGACTTCAATTTGCTTATTTAACAAAATAAGCAAAATTATATTACTAGGGCTCCCTCATGGAGGAAAGCTTTTCACTTAGGAAAGTTTGAAAAGCTAGAGAATACCTCTATTAGAAAAATGTTCATATTTAAACCTAGGGGTTTGTGTCACTGCTTGGTGTCTGCTTCACATTCAGAAGGTGCTTTTTGGAGTGCCTGGAAATTGGGGTTGTGTACTAAGTCATTCTAGTTTTTGCCCTGTTTTGAAAGTGTTGGTGACACTTCAGGAGTTCATAGACTTCTTTGTATCAGGATGAATTTCACTTGCAACAGAGGTGGATCCCTCATGTTAAAGTGCTACAAGTCCCCTCAGTGTCTGGGTCCCCAGCAGATATAACTCTCTTCCAACCCCAGCTGGGAAGTTTTAGCTCAGGCTGCAACAACTTGTGCTTTTATCTCCGGAGGTTCATCCTCCAGAGCCACAGACATCCCACAAGGACCTTTCACATGCGTCAGCCTTCAGCAGCGACACCACCTTGAAAAACAAGCTGGATGAGGTTAGTCATGACATTCTGGCGGCCAGCAGTGGCATTAGCTTCTCAAGCCCTCGGATTTTCAGGGCTTTGGTTTATGGTTTTGTGTGACACGGTCCTGACGCAGCGCGCTCTGGGTGGAAGGAGAACGTGTTATAATTCCAGGCGATGGAATGCTGTTTTGAAGGGTATTGATATGATATCATGTAGCCTCTGGCAATTTCTCTCTTCTTTTTTTTTTTTTCCTTTTTTTTTTTTTTCCAGTGGTGGAATTCACTCTGTTATTCATTTTCTGATTTTGATTTTCTTTGAACTTTTTCTGTTTGAAGAGATGAATGCTGGAGTACTGTATCTCATATAATAGCTCTTCTGTTGTGCCTGATTTCCATTCAATGGCATGCTATGGTGTTTTATATAGCGATGCGGTTGATCAAAGGCATTTTGTGTCATTGCTGGAGTCATTAGTGACTTCTCAGCATTGTACATCTGAACATTAAGACTGTGGCATACCTGTGAGCTTTTGTCTGAAGAAAGTATATGTATAATGAAACATAGCCCTGTTTTCAGGCTCAAAGTACGGTTTGCTGGAAGTGGTTGCTTGCTATTATACGAATGTCTTAATGGGAGAAAAACAACTCCAGTTTGTCTTTCTCTGAAGATAAATCCCTTGAGCTCAGTGACCTAAAGTTTATGATTTTAACCCCTTAGTCATCATCTCCCTCCACTACATAAATGAGTATATTCTGTAAGGACCGTGTAAGGAAGTCTCCTTTGAATCTGTTTGCTTTTCTCCTCAAGTGTGGAAGGACTTCTTTTCCTCAAAGGAACATTCTATTGTTTCTACAGAGCAACATTTCATCCTCCGAGACTTCACACTCGAAGCATCACACCCCAGAGTGGTATTCTTTTACACCAAGGAAAGGATAAGTTTGCAGAGATCTCTCTCTGAATGGGGGAATTTCTCACTCCTGTGTTTCCAGGCTTACATACGTGATGCCGCAGTTGCAGAGCAGTCAGCATTTCCTTTATAAAACCTTTTTTAGAAAGATGTGCAACTCAGCAAAAATATCTGTTCTAGACTGAAACTTGACATATAAATGGTATGCCTAGGAGCGCTTCTTCTTTTCCTTGTAAAAATGTTTCAGTCTGTGTTTGATGAATATACTTATGGCCTTTGTCAACTGCAGCTTTTTGCCACATTCTTGAGCTGTGATTTCACAAACTAGATTCCCCTTCTGTCTGAGAGATATCATTTTAACCACATCTTCCCCCTTATTCTCGTCTTTCTGTTTCATATCCTCACACACTGTGCCTTCACTTCTCAGCTCTGCAGGGCATAGGACTATACCTGTCCTGTAAAGAGATTATAGACAGGAGTTTCTTCATGCCTTTAAAAATGTACAAAGTACTAACAGTATGAGATTTAGGGGAAAAAAAATTGCTCTTGCTCTGTAGAGACTTATTACATCTGAATGCTGTGAAAATTTTGCATGTTTGAAAGATGCTTCAGCCTGAGGATGCAGGGAATTTCTTTTGAGATGGGGTGTTCAGTGTAACCATGGGTTGCTGCAGTACTTGGCGTAGTCCTTGAGAACAGAGGTCTTGGGCTTTCAGGGTGTCCCTTGACAATGTCCAGAGAGAAAGAAGGAAAAAAAAAAATGGGAAAGCAAGAGGTGGGAAGATTGTGTTACAGGGATAGAGTAGGAACATATATGTAGAAGAGACAACTAAATCTTGCAAGCAGACCCAGGACCCTGGACTGTGCAGAAGGTTCTTCTCCCTTCAAGCTGTGAAACTTCAGGACTGCAAAACCAAAGAGTCAAAAGCTATGAAATGCTAATATTAAGGCAGTCTACTTATATTTTTTCAGTCCGTTCCCAAGTGTACTTTGTGTAGTTTTTGATTACATTTCCTGCAAACAGGATTTGGGAGAATTGGCTGACTCAAGCCATTTAGCACAAAGGTTTAAGAATTCTTAAACCCATGTTTTTAGGATAAGACTTTCCCTGTGCTACCTATTGCATGGTCATTTGTGTCTTTATCCAAAGCAGTTGCCAACAGCTATAGGCAGAAGAAAAACTGTGAAGTAGCTGATCCACTTCCCAAGACACTTCATGGCTCTTCCTGTGTTCCACAGCAAAACTGTTTCAAGTTTCACATCTCATGTTTCAAACATTCTCACTGCTCTGTCAAAATCCATTGGAAAATATGGGTGTTCCTTATTCTCTCCTGTTTTGTGTATCTGCGCCTCACAATAAATGCATGTGAGATCAACGTAAGTCACAGCAAATCTCTGGGTATCATTTGGCAGCTGCCATTATGTTCAAAATCCTTATTTTCTGCAAGCCATTTCTATGATAGTCACAACTAGATCATCTCATTGAACCCTTTGTTAAGGAAATACCTTGCTTTTCCTTCTTCCAGGGACATCCACTGACTCAGGGATGCACCATACCAGGAAACTGTTGCTCTTGTCAACAATGAAAGGAGATGGAAACCACAATTTCAGGGCCTGAGCTGTTTTCCAGTGCGATAAACTGAAAAGCTCCCAGTGACATCAAAGAGCGTTAGATGGGCCCTGAGGGTGGAATTCACCTCTGTGGGGTGGGCTACCTCTAAACGATGCACCATTTACGTCCTTCCTCGTGTCCTACTTGGAAAGCTTAAGTGGCATTTAAAAGGTTCACAGGCTGTAGACTTGCAGCTTTAGGAGGCAGCAGTGACGCTGCAATCGTGCTCAATCAACCACAGTCCCCACTCTGTTCTGCAATATAAAAATATGGTCCTTGTTTTGTCCTTAAGGATCTGAGGGAACCGTGCTTCCCCTGGACACTGTTAACTAATTTATTAGTAGGGAATTAGTCCTGTGAATAAAGAATCAAAGAAGTCTGGCTTCCTGCAGATGTGTTGATATAAGCAAAGATTTCCTCTTCGTTGGAGGGGAAGAGAAGGGCTTTTATACACAAAATCTGAGAGAGCAAGGCCAAACTGCAGAGAGGGAAAAGTAGTGGCAGGGAGTCATTGAAGGTGGGTTGTGGTGTGGGGCTTCAGCTTGTCACCCTGATCACTGCTGGCATCAAGGTGGGGACTTGCAGGCTCTCTGTGCCATGCACCACCTGTTTGACACCATTGGGTTTTTTCACTGCCGTCAATCTTGTTCTCTTCAGTGCCATGGGGGAAAAATGGTGTCTGGACACAGCTTAAGTTACTCCTGATTCATTGCATTGGGTGATCAAGATTTACTTTCATAAACAGAGCCAGACTCACCTGGTGAGACTAACATGTCTCTGACAAGTTTCAAGTGACATTTGATGAGACATGAGCATGCAACAATATCATTGTCAATATGATGTTATTATTCATTTATCAGATTAAAGCCACACCATGGAGCCCCAGCTGTAGATGAGGCTCTGGTTGTGGATGCTGCACAAACACACAAGTCCTGCTCCAGTAGTTCTAAGCAAAAACAATCTAAATAAAGCAAAAGTCAAGCAAAGATAACATTTTTCACCTCCACGCCATGCGTTTTAGCAAGTAGCGTTGGTAGGCTGCCATCGTTCTAAACAACCCTGTGCTTTGTTTCTCAGACCGGACCGTCCTGGTGGATATGGCTCTTCCCCCACTTAGAGGTCTCTACATCCTGGGGACCCTCGAGTTCCCCAGCAACTCCAGCAACGTCCTGAGTGCAGCCTGTATCGTGGTGGTGGGGGGTTCGCTGAAAGTGGGTAAGTGAGCAGCCTGTCTTCTGGGTGCCTGGGGTTTATTTCTGCTCTTGACAGACAGATAAATTGGGAGTAAAGACTGTACAGCATTACTGTAAACACAGTGGCCGTTGTTACGCCACATAGCTATCTGGGTATCTGCAATGTGGACACCCAGGATCCAGGTTAAGCACAACGGTTGTCCACTGGAGCTAACTACCTGTTCATTCAATAGCAACATATTACAAATACTGCTACCCTCACCCCACTGAAGTCGGTGGCAAAACTCCTGATGTCATCATGGCTGACATTTTATCTGATATGTGTTAAAATGCTCTCTACTTCATGTGGGGCTGTTTTATGAGACGGTAATTCCTCAGGGCAGGATCTACCTTAGCCTTCAGGCGGTGCCTGGTGTCTGCGGGCATTACTAAGGCATGTTCTGGGTGGCTCAGAAGTATTTAAAGCCAACATAAACAGGGTCACGGAGAATCCCCAGAGTGCCTGGAGACACCACTGTGTCATGAAACTGGCACATCTGGATTCAGCACATTTGTTCCTCTCATCCATCTGTACAGATGAGTGCCAGGACTTCAGGGTGGTACCACCTTGCCCCTACTTCTCGTGGCTTCAGAGTCCCCAGTGTCACTGGGGCTGTTCCACATTATTTGCAACGGACAGGATCGATGTTTTTCCACACAGAAGTAATTACTCACATAATTCCTTTTAAGTATCAAGGTTTCTAAAGCCAGGCATTGTATTTACTTACAGGAATCCTTGGGATGCTGGGATCACATTGTTGATCACCGCTTGACCTTTCTCAAGATTGGTTTCATGAACTTTAAAAAGAGAATTTGTTTGTGTAATCACCTCCTGAGGAAGTCTGCTCCAATATTTGTTTGTTGTTAATCTCAAGGGACTGTTTAGTTAATACAGTACTGGCCAAAAGAGTTATTTCACTGCCTTGTGTTTTTCTTTGGAAAAAGGGGTTTGGAAGCCTAATCTGGGAGGTTAATATATATATATACTTAAAAGGGTCTCAATCATTTCTTACTTACACTCTTTTGCAGTTTAAATATGGTTTCATATTGGTTTTAAGGAAAAGCATGTGTTCATTGCTAAAAACACTTATTAAAAAACATTGAGGCACTTCTTTGCTGCACAAACTCCCCTCCAGCACATCTGTGAGTAGTAATGATATTAAAAGCCAAACAGGTATTTGCAGCTGTTGAATCATAGTCCAGCGTCTTCTGGAGAGGTATCTGTGCTCTAGTTTCAGCTGTGAGATGATAGGTGGGTAGAGACTCTGCAAGTTTACCACATCTTATACTGGCTTCTAAGCTTGTTTTTTTTTTTCCCCTTCCTCTTTCTCTTCCCATGTGTTCGAGGCCTAAAGGTAACTTCTTGGAACCCATCTGTCCAATCCTGACTGTTCCATGCCCGAAGGAAGGTTTTGAAGCCCATCTGTCCAATTCTACCACACCCTAAAGAAATCCTGACACAAAATAGATAATGAGACAGTTTAGTAAACAGATTTAATAGATGTGGACATCAGCATTCAACATTGCCCGAGCAGGATCTGAGGTTGACATCACGTGGACCAAATCCCCAGGTCCTCCCTGTTGTGTAACTTCTCCGTGCCCTGTTTTCATCATCGAAGTCTTTGGTGACATGCCGTTGCTTCTAATTCAGTGGCCTGGGCCAAAGACTTTCTGGTAGAGGCTGAGTATTTTGTTCACTTAAACTGCTAGAGAACAACTGTAAGTTCTACAAACAAATCTTGGACTTTGGTGCCCTTCAGAGGACTTGGCATCCTTTTTCCACAGGGGAAAAAAAGTCAGATGGTTAAAACAACACTAAAAGTACATAGGACCTGTGTGATGATGAGAAATATATATAATAAAGGGGAAAAAAAATCAGTGTAAGTTTGGAATTTATGAAATATCAACCAGAACCTGATTAATTTTATTAAAAAAATAATTTGCAGGGAAACTGGGATGAGAAAACACAGTGACGGAGATTAAACCTCTTGGGGCACCTTTAATCCTGGAGGGTTTGTCATCACTTTCCTCTTCAATCTATGATCACAATCCAGTGTAAATTTTGATCAGCAGAATCATTGGGAGATGTGAGGTGATTAAAACTGTGCAAAGGGCTTCAAGAATTCTGTCAGAGCCCTCGGGCAAGCCAGAAGTGAAATGTGTGGATCTATCCCCACAGTAATTTCTCCGGGTGTTCCTAGCCCTTCAGTGTTGTTGGACCCAGGAAGACTTTCCGATTGCTTCTTCTCTAGTAGTCCTAGCTCCCAGACAAGGAGCTTCTCTCTTTCACTTAAAGTTTCAAACTCTCTTCATCGATGGTGATATTTGCAATAGCATTTTAGAAACGCCATTTATTTCTACCTCCCTGATTTGTGATGTTGTAAAAAAATTAACTATTTTTCCAGTTTGTAAGACAGTTTGATCTTCAGAGAATGATGTGATTTGCTAAATATCATCAGCACACCTGTGTCAGAATAAGAAAGGAAATATTGAGCTCAACATCTCAGAGGGGTTTTTTTTTGATTCTTTGCTAGGATGGTTCCATTCATTTTAACTTGTAAGTCAGCATTAAAGCACAGATGATATGTGGAGAAAGTGCCCTGTTCCACTGCTGAACAAAGCCCTCAGCTCCTGATAAGGCTGCAGAAAGTGCTGAAGTTCATTTTGCACAAATTGATCCATTGGACTCATCCTGAACTGCACTGTACTCAGCTGCTCTTTGCTGGCAGGCTATTTTTGCTTTTTATAGTAGAGCTCGCTAAGTAATTATCCAGATAGAATTTCTCTTTTTAGTCTCAACTTGTCACATTCTTTTTTTTTGCATATCTCATGATGGCTGCGTGTCAGTCATGTCACTCATTTGAGGCAAGAAGCCTAAGGTTATCATTAGCTCATGGCTTGATTGTCTGGAGATGAAACCCCAGACATTTCAGATGTCTTTTATCTTGCTTGTGGTAAGAGAGCTCTAATATGTTCATTCCCCTCCTTTTCAGTACTAGTAAGAACCCCCATATCGACTTCCCAAAGGGTAAATCACTGTACTGCATGAAACGGCCATGTGTTAGTGATGATTAATGCTTAGCTTTATAATGACAATTAGGACACAAGTGAATTTCACCAATTGACTTGTCTTTTCCAACTTCTCCAGTACTTTTATTGTGTGGGTCCCCTCTTCTTTAGCCATGAGCTGAGTGCCATCTTGCAGTCACATAGCATCCCTGCACAGCTACTCAACTTGTATGAAGATGGAATGCTGTGGATGTATTGAGACCAATTTTTCATACCCCATCACAGAAAAAAAAGTTCATTGCACTGTCTGCATCCCCTTCAATTCATCTCTCCTCCTCCATCTCTTTGGTCTTTACCTTTTCCAAGGCTCTTGGTTTCTTTTAACTGATAGTATCATCTAGGGAAGGGATTTGGTTTACATGTTTAAGACACCCAAATTTAGGCATAACAAGTGGACATCAGCATGTGAGCTGGCTGTTTCAGCAGAGATGTATCGAATTCTATCAGTGGAGCCACTGCAGTCAGTGGGACTGACCAGTACAGGTATCTACAGCAAATTACAGTCTACGCTGTATTGTCTGATCATTGTTAGCTCAGACAGCCAGAGAACATGGAAACATCTGCATTGAGAAACCTAAATGTAGGTGTTTGAATCTCTCTGGAAATATGGTTCAGTTGCATAACTATAAGGATTTTGTGTGACTTTGGGCACCCTCAGGTGTCCCATCTGGCCTCCAGCTTCACTTAAAAAGCCATTGTTCTGTCATTGATCACTGTCTTGCATCTGCCGACCTCACAGAGTGGATTGGGAGGGTGCTAGGACTCTCAGGCAGCATTAGACACCTGTATTTAGGCAGCTGAATCCTATCCTACGTGTCTCACTTATTCCTTGGACATTCACCTCTCACTTCTGGCTGCTGGTTCCTACTCCACAGCTCCACTCCTCCTCTCATCTCTTCTGTTTATTTGACATCGCCATCTGTAAGAGGCAACCCATGCCATGGCTCTTTGTTTACAGGCTTCTTTGCAGGGTGCAGTCTGAACACCTGAAGGAACAGCTCGGGAAGAAGGACCAACAATAGATGACTATCCAGCTCTGACCATGAATAAAAACTCCTCAGGCTTTCTGGTGACAATATACGACAGTTTTCAAAATAACTGGGCAGGTGGAGTCCAAGTAGTTTTGGATTCAGGAAACACAGAGCTGACATTGGAAATGGTCACAGCAAGACACTCAGCAAAATCTATTTGCCAATGGACGGGAGGGGATCTTCTCTCAGACATTTCCTTGCTCTTACATGCAACAGCTGTTGCGGAGTTTTATGTTGTAAAGAAAGGAAAGGCTTGAAGGGAGGAAACACCCACTATTCTAGGAAAGAATTGAATGGCTTTTGCTTTGGAAAAAGAAAAAAAAACACAACAAAAAACTGTCAGGAAGAACATCTGGAATAAGACTGAAATATGCAAACAATGGAAAATGCTTTTGAAACTCAAAAGTAAACTTGATCCAGACTGCAGTCCTGAGTAAGTGAAAATCTGGGTAGAAAAAAACACAGCTCTCTTTCTGTTCTCCCTGTTTTGTTTTCTATTTTTGCATAGTAGGGTTTTATCCTCTCCAGAGGTTAGACCTGATGAAGGGTTATGAATCAGCTGAACCATTGAACTAACAGATATGTGTGGCAATCCAGGCATCTGGACCTCACACTTCTTCAGGAAAATATGTAATCTGTGGTGAGTTTATGAGCAGCATAGGTTGTTTCTTATACATAGGATTATCATATATGGGTTGGGTTTTTTTTTTTGCACTGTGTAGTGCATGCATTGTGGTGCCAGCACTCCCTGGAAGACTGTCAGCTTTAGATACTCCTTGTAGAAGGCCACACACCAGCAGTGAGGCCATTTGATGTGACATCTATCATCAGACAGACGGGAAAGGCACAAACTGACCGTGCAGTGCCTCTGCAGAAAGTCCAGATCGTTGGAAGTTGCACAGACGCTGCGTACACACCAACAGATTGACCTGTGTCTGCACCAAAGAAATACCTGAGACATCAGAGTGGACAAACCGCTGCTTACGAGCACTGCTTGGGCTCGCAGATACGTGCCAAATCTGGACAGATGAGCA
Organism: Himantopus leucocephalus; assembly: GCA_003993805.1. Taxonomy (NCBI): domain Eukaryota; kingdom Metazoa; phylum Chordata; class Aves; order Charadriiformes; family Recurvirostridae; genus Himantopus; species Himantopus leucocephalus. The sequence goes on from RSEF01000003.1 coordinate 116,896,187, forward strand.
AACCCTTCAAATTCCAGATAAACTTTACAGCTGGAAGAAGATGTGTTTGGGGAAGCCCTGTCTATTTTCTGTGTATTCTGTCTTTAGTCCCTGCTGGCCTTTTCTGCACATCTCACCAGACGTTTCTGCCACTTTCTGGTTGCAACTACCTTTTTTCTGGTTCTCTGCCAGCAGAGCCTTACAATCTCACCTTATGATCAACCAGCTTGCTCATCAAATTGGTAAGCCTTCCAGTTGTAGTAGGAGTATGAAGTGGGATCCATTTCTGCGCGTCTCATGCATGATGGGTGATTTGACAGTTTGATGTGATCTCATGTAGGACTTGTTCACCATACTAAAGTGGAGCAAGTAACCTGAAGTTTTGACATCCAAAGTTCAGCGACAGGCACTTAAAGCCCAGATCATTCACATACGTGTTGCAGAATGATTCCAGTGTTTACGGCAACTTGGTAGTTTTAACAAAACTGCTTATTACAAGAGCTGTGATTTCATGTGCCAGTTACTTCAGAAGGTGATGAAACTTATCCAGCCCCGGTGACCCATGTGCGTTAACTATTTTGGATTTCCCTATGAATAAGCTGAGGTAGCTGCCGTTTCCATATCTTCGTTTTCATGAGCCATTCTGTAGGGCTGTATTTAGATTAAGCAAAAGTGCTGATCTCAGACCTAACTCAACTTTTCCCTTTGTTTTTCTTTGTTCTCCATCCATTCACAAAGCATTACTTTTCAAGACTTGTGGTCTTATATTTTGAACGTTCATCACTTTCTTTCCTAATTCTTCACTTCCAAATTATTTCTGACTTTGCCGGCCCATCTTTAATTTCTTCTTCCCATTTGTGTCAGCTTATCAGCTTATTTTCAGTATCTTCACACTACTTTGGGCCGTTTATAAAACGTTGCACATCACAGGGCTTGCAAGAGCGGACCTGTCTGAGTCAATGGCCCCGTTCTAGTCAGTCAGCTTGTAAATTAATGTGTGCCATGTTCGTGTCGTACCAGTGTAGTTTGTTAATCAGAAAGTTTTGTGCTACTAAGTCAAGTGCCTTGGAGAAGCCAATTATATTATATCAAAGCTATTATCTTTATCAACTAAACCTGTAATCTCATTAGAAGATGATAACAAGGAAGTTTCACAGGACCTTTTTTCTACAAAACTAGGTTGATTGGCATTAATTATATCATCCACCTTTAATGATTTATTAATTGTGTTCAGAGTTGGACATTACATTTTTATTTATTTTTCCTCTAGAATCAGTGTCAAGTTGACAGGCCTGTAATTACCTGGGGCTCTTACTTTTATCTTTGTTTGAAATATTGGCACAATATTAGCTTTCTTCAAGTGCTCTGAGACATCATGAGTGATCCCAAACTTACCGAAAAGTCCTCCTTAATAGTCCAATGAGTTTCTGGGCCAACTCTTCTGTAGCACTTGCATTCCAGTTACTGAAATCTATTGATTTAAAACCATAGAACTATTAATGGAAATAAGCAAGTATTAAGATTATTTTTGTTCTAAATACACTTAAAACAAGTCTAATTTTACTACTAATAGATACCTCCTGTGTTCTTTTGTGTCATATACCATTTACAGTTTCCTGTCACTGAAGCATTTCTGTGAACATTACCTTCCCACTTTTTCTTTTCTTTTCTAAGGATTTAATATAGTGATGAGCTATGATGAATAATTTTGTTATAACTTCTTTGTTTCTCAGATTATATTCTTGGTTTGTGTGTTTGTTTTTTCTTTAACAAGGGTAACATTCCTTAACCTATTGTTATGCTTTTTAGATTAAAAATCACAAATTCTAGCTAAATGTTGTTGTAATTCTTTTAAAGGAGTGATAACTTCCAGTTCAACCCTTTAGAATTTGCATTTCCAAGCATTTGTCTGTGGTTGTTAAGCCTGGAAGCCTACACAAAAATGGTTTTAAAACTGAGCTGAGAACTGGATATGTCACATAGCTATTTTTAACTGACTTAAGTAGAAGAAATAGTGAATGCTTTGTAACCAGTGGTAAAATAATAACAACAGTAATTCATAATGATAATTAATAATAATCCCCCACTTTAAGGGGACATCATCATGATTAAGAAATGGTAATTGCGAATAACGTTGTAAGACCAACATAAAGGACTCCCAATGTTTTTGCTGAGTCTTTCTTTTGTCTTTGGTGTAGCTAATAACTTTACCCCAGAGGGTAAGGTTGACCTGAGGATTGGGAAAGGTATGTTCAGGCTGAGCATTTTAAATCACAACTTGCTGTGAGGGTGAAGCAGGAAAACAATCACTGTGTACAAAAATAGACACAAAGGCCTACACAGCTCTTCTGCTGCTCCAGGTGGATATTTGTTTAACCCAGTGCATCAGTGATGAAAGCACTTATCGCTACTTTTGCTTTCTGAAAGTAGTATTTAGTTACAGCCCAATTCCGGGATTCTTCTGTTCAAACCACAGTTATGGGAGTTTAAACAAGAAAGTCAAAGATGGTTTGGATGGACGATGGACACTGTAAGACTGAATCTCCTCCATGTCCCCAGAGAAGATAAGAGCTCACATGTGTGAGATACATTAGACGGGCAGCATGCAAGTCTTGTACTGTTTGTCTTTTACCCATTTAAAAGCTGTATAGAGAATTTAAATATCCATAGATATCAGTCAGACAATGGTGGGGAGCAATGAATTTATTTATTGATGTCACTTAAATAAAAAATGCTGTTAAAGAGGAATGTTTCTTTAGGATACAAAATCAACTCTCTTTTCCAAACTAGTAATTTTTAAATATTAAAAGAACATGACAGGCCAGCTAATTTTGTACAGATATGTATATATTTTTTAGTTCTACATCTGCTGCAGTTTTCTGTTGCATAATTGATTTAATCTCTAATTTTAAAGGAACGCTGAACTCTTTTACTGGACTCCGCATACATTTCTCCAGGGCAAAAACTGTCCTACTTTTTCCTCCTCAGTATCTGTTTAGTGCTGGGCCATTTTCTTCTGAAACTGTAAACTACCCTTGGTGAAATAAATGAAGTCACAGTTGGAATACAGTTTACTGTACAGACATCACCACAAGATAAGAGCAACATCATGCACACCAAAACTTCCTGGGCATTTTCTTCTCCCCTGCTCTTTTCCTTCAGTCTTTCCATTGGTCTGAAAGACCATTTCACCCATCCTGGCTGCAGAACTCATGATTACCTGGGAACTGGTGAAATTGGAGAAGAAAGACAAAAATATGCTGAGGAGGGAAATGATAGTTCAGCCATTTAGACCTTTAAATTTGGACTCATGCACCTCAGTTGTGTGTGTCTCCACCTCCGTCCTTGTCTCCCCTCCCGCCCCCCCCAGTTTCAGCATTTCAGAAGCATTGATACCTCTGTGGTGGGTTGTTGTTTTGTTTGTATTGCAGGTTCTTTTCAACATCCCCTAGAAAGGGATTTAAAGTTGCTGGTCCTTCTTCGGGCATCTGAAGGGATTTACTGTGATCGTCTGGAGGAAATACATGTCCAACCAGGGAGTATTGGTATGAAACATGAGTTCACCTTTTCATAGGAAACCAATCTTATGCAATAACCAAATGCACCGCTGTTGAGCGTGTTACTATGCCATAGAGGAAAACATCCAACAAAGGTACACACATTTTTTGAGCGAAATTTTTTAACTTTCACCAGGTCAGTTCCTGAATTTTCTGTGGAGATTTTGTTTAGGCAAAATTTGGCAGAAGTGATCAACCAGGTGTCAAATCCTGAGGTCCTTATATGAGAAACTGGAGAGGACTTAAAAGGACTACATGTACAAGGGTTTGGTCTTGGTTCTAGATTTGAGATTTTAAAAGGTGGTTGTCAAAGTTGAAGGTATTAAAACTAAGATGACCTTGTTGAGTGGTGAGAAATGCACAGCGGGTATTTGGTCTCAGTTACCTTTGGTCTGTCTTAGGATGAACGGAATTCCCCTCAAGTTTCTATGCTAGGATGATAAGCTTAAACTTGTATCACTATTTTCAAATGCCTAACTTAAGTGAGGTGAATTACATCCAAGAACTACTGGGTGGATCCAAATATACACATTTAAGTATTTCCAAACATCTGGACTCATAGAAAGACTGATAAAAGGAGGTTTATGTTAGCTTTTACATCTCCTCATCTACTTATGGTTAAAGAAATAAGTTAACTTTTCTTTTTCCATGTCTTAAAACAAGTTTTTAAACAATACTTGAGAATTGCAATACTTCGTTCATTGCTGAACTTTTGTAAAGACATCAGAAATTCAAACTGCTATCAAGAGAAATTGCCTCGATCAAGATTTGTGGAATATTGAGGAAATTCAAAGAAAAAACAAATGAACAAACAAACTAAAACCTCCAATTTGTTTCTGACAGTGACACTGATAAAATATTGCATATATTGATCAAGCAGTTACAAACTTCTAACAGATAGCAAAGTGGAATGTTTGGAAGGCAAGACAGAAACCTAATTGATTCTGGATTCTGAGGGGGGTTTTGAGTCTAAATTACTTAGGAGTTGAAACATAACAGTAGCTAGCCATTTGACTTCCTAGGATTTTAGAGGCTAGAAGAGAAGATGGATACATTGCTGCAGTTTAACACACTATCATGGATAAAACGAGACTTCACATCTGTTCATGCTATTCTCTTAAACCACAGCAAATGGAAGATCATAGATGTTCTTTTGAATGTCCGTCTTGGTAGGATAATCAGGGTTGCATTACCAATGTTTGCTGCAGTCTTCTTCTGGACTATAGTGACACAGCAAGTCATGGAAACAGTTGTCCATGGAGGAGATTGGACCAAACAGTAAAATGAGGTCATTAAATACTTGAAGCACAACTCCTCTGAAGCAGTGTGTCACTATTAGAGAGGCAGAACAAATGTTGAACTGACTCAAACTGAAAGATTTCAGATCAAGTCAGCAAACTGAAACAGAATATTTCAATGCAGGAAATTGGAATTTTGTCACACTTCAAATGTAATCTTCTTGCAACACATCACCTATATGAAAATTTTCTATATGTTGGCTTTTTGCTCTGGTTCTGGACCCCCTTTCTAGAAAAAAAATAGTGAACTTTTCACAGATCAGAATTATAAATAATAGCTGAGCAATTTTTTGTATCTTTCATTCCTGGATTTTTTACTTATTTTATTTACTTAGGTAGATTTTTTTTTAAGGCAGACACTTTTGTCTACAATTCCAGTTTGAGTTAAAGACACCTCTATGATGCAATTCCCTTTGTTGCCTTTACATGTAATGGTCATTTTACTTTATTAGTGATTTCTTTCTAGTTCAGTTTGTATTTCCAGTGGAGGTTATGTGTTATTCTTACAACTTTTATAAAATATAGAAACAGGTTTTAGTAAATATAAAGATTTCTATGTATTTGGTTATTGGCTCGGTTCTTCTCAAGTCTCTCCCCTAACTTTTGATCTCATTCTTTCGTTTTTTTCAGGGGTTTATGGAAAGGTACAAATTTATAGCGCTTATCCTAAGACGTCTTGGACACATCTGGGAACTAACGTTGCTCCTGGCAATGAAAGGTGGTATTTTGCCCAAATATGCTTCCAAATATTAAGTTTGGGCTCCTGTTCATATGACTTGTGTTAATGTTCCTATGACTTGTATTACTCTCTTCCTTTGTGATAGTCTCTGTTTAAAATATGTCTCGGCAGAAGAAGAACAACTATGTTACGTCTTGCAAGAAAATTACACAATTTTTAGATTGATTTTAATCATAAAGAAGAATGAAGCTGAGATTTTCTCCTTTCCTTCTGTCCTTCCTTCTTTGCTTACTTCTGTCCTTTCATCCCTCTTCCTTCCCTCTTTCCATCTCTCCCTCTGCCTTTCTCTTTCTTTTTAGAAGGAAGAGGTATACTCAAAAATGAGTAATATCTTGGTGAATAGGATTTTCATTTTGGTTTCAGACACCTACATTAAAATGTCATCTCTGAATTAAGCAAAACTGGGTTATGAACCATGTTCTTCAACATCTTAGATCTTTATGAAGTGGTTTTTGGAGTATAGCCTGAAGAGTAAGGTTTCTGTCTGGGATGTAAGCCTTCCAAAGTTTTTCCCTTTATCTTGGCAAAAATAGCTTTGAAATCCTACCTTCCCTCTCCCCTGTTGCTGCCCATCCATAAGCTTTTACAGCCCCTGCAGCTGACTCATCTTCATCATCATTTACCCATGAAGTTAGTCTGAAGGTTTAGCCAAAACTACCCAGGTAAGTGGAGCTGGCGCAGATGCATGTTAAGGGAATAGGTGTCTACGGCCTGAAGTTAAAACCTTTCACCTGAACCAGAGAAAGTGGCTGCATAAGGATCTCCCCTGGAAGTGCACTGACTATGAGTCAGTGTGTGGTGGGCACCTACTAGCTCTCTCTGGAGCTCTCATTCTTGACTCTGCCTTGCACAAAATTTTAATTGCCTTTTGCTGTAATTCTTCCAAGTGCTTCATTTTAGACCAAAATACTTGTATTCAAAGAAAAATTTCTATCAGTCAGGCCTAATAAAAGCTCACTAGAAGAGTTCCCATCTGGGTAGAGGTGAAATATCAGCATTCAGGGAAGGAATTCTTTGGAACTTCATTGTAGAGATGGGCAATGGAAGCACAAAGACCTCACAAGTAGGATTTGTCTGTTGATACCTCTCACACCGTTGAGTGCGTAGTGTAGATTAATTGTTTAGGATTGCTGTATAGTCAGTGGAGAGCCCGATACTTCCAGATGCTGATTCAACCCATGTGACATTAGAATCACCCTCTGGAAATTCTTCTCTTTCCCTGATTAGGATGGGAGTTCAGAGTAAGCAGATTCCTGACTGAAGCATGACAGTTAAATACTTGGATGAAATGGATCCAGGCTTGTATTGGTCTGCTGCGCAGATGTTTTATATGAAATATCACGAGGTGCTAAGATGCAAGTATTTGGAGTTCGTTCATCCACCTTAAATATGACACAAAGAGTTGTTTCCATTGTTAAAAGAAAGAAAAAGAAGAAACCCAAAACTATTTATCATGAAAATTTTACTAATAGCCAGCTAAGAGTTAATGTAGTTAGATACAGAAAATAGGCAAGTCAGTGCTAGAATGCGAAAGCTGAAGGAAGTGGCTTTTTTATTGACTGAGAGAAGCTGCTACATATATTTTTCAGCATGAATCAGCACATGAGATAGGGAAGGACTTATGCTTTCAAAAAGAAGGAGAGAAAAAAAAGTACTTATTTACTTGCAGCAAAAACCTAAATTAGTATTTCAATGGAGTAGCATCTTACAAAATGGTAGACTTCTCTACTGAATGTTCACAGGTGCTGAAAACTGGAAGTACTCATCTTGAGCCTACTCATCTTTGAAAAAAAATGTGAGATGCGACACTAGGAAAACTTGGCAACACAGCTTGCTAGTTACATCTCTTTAGGACTTTCCTTTCTCTCTGCACTTTGGTCATTCTTGAGTGCATGACGAAGCATTCTCTGAATTCATTCAGAAATTTATTTTCTCAACAATTACCTGAGGAGTATAGACAATCACCTGGCCAGCACCAGTCACCCTGTAATAGGACCCTTTGGGTGTTTATCAAATATCTATAAACACTGAGCATTTTCAATTTTGCTTTCACTAGATGTTTTTATCATCTGTATGTGAAGCTAAAAAAAACCTGAACTAAAAATACAACTTTGAATGCAAAGGGGGTTCTTCTGTTCAAGATTAAAACAAATAAATGTAGGGATCTGTGTGAAATGTTGAAAACGGTGCATGAGTTCCCATTCAAGGCAGTGGAGTTGTAGGTGCTGGACCCTAGAGGGCTATTCCACTGCCAGGCTCAGATTCAGGTATATAAACATAGGTTTTTGTCTCATCTGAGGTGCCTTTGGGTTCATCTGAGATGCCTTTGAATCCCCTCCATGGCTTCCACCTGCGTCTCCAGGAATGCTGCATGAACAAGTCCTATCATATCTACGAGCTAATGTCTTAGGTATCCTGGAAGACCTCAGATAGCAAAGGGCCCTCTTGCTTAGGCAGTCAAATCCTGTTCTGTGTTCCAAATTCAGAGAGAGCTGAATTGCCTTCCACACATCACTGACAGTACTGATCAACTGTAGTGGAAGCTTAAATGCCAAGTGCACACACACTTAGCCCTACACACAGACACCTACATTTTGGTGTCTAAGTCCAAAGTTGACTTTCAGCTCTGTAGGATATTCCTGGCACCAAAAATGGCCTGACACATCTTTGGTAGGTGACTTATTTGAGCCCTGTAACTCCCCACTGGAACTGTATCCCTTGTTAATCAATGGCATAATAAAAGTTTCAGGATGAAATTCCTCCCACGTATTTTAGACATCTGTTCTTGCAGAAAGCCCTAAAGGGGCTTTTCCTAGAGCTTAGCCTGTGGATTCTTTCCGAGATCTGCCTAGGCAAAACTGTTGTTCATTTTTTAGGAAATCTGAGAGCATAACTCTCATAAATGTAATGACATTAACTTAATATCTTGGGTTTGCAGGATTTTTGTGGAAGATGAAGTGGATTGGAATCATGGTGGAGGTATTGTGATCAGCTCTTCCTCCTACGAAGCCCACCAAGCTGAAGCAGTTACACTTAGAGAAGTCAATGGTTATAGCATAAGAACTCATGAACGCCTTCTGCACAGGCATATTGGTAAGGAATCTGCCTTTCCATTGGAGGGGGTTTTCTTCTGAAGCGTTGACTTTCCATTTCAGACCTCACCAAGATTAATTCTAGTTTGTTGAGGTACCTTCAGTTCTTTTTCCATATGCTTTTTTCTTACTGTTTTCATATTGAAAATGTGATGTTCAAAATTGCACAGGATAGCTGGTTCTAACACAAATTTCTGGGAATAGAATTAATTCAGTGCTGAACACTTTCGGAAAACTTCCTGGTGTTTCACATTTTAAGTAGAACTGGTTAACAGAGAGAGAAAGTAACTGAAATTTAAAAAAATACCCTAAATGCAAATTTTTTTAGGCCATTTACATAATTTTTGCGGTGTGCCAAAAACTGAAAAATTTTAAAAAATCATTTTTTTTTCAAATTGCAAAATAGACTCATGGAGTTTCAAGTGCAAAATTTTATCAACTCCATGGCGTGAAACTAATGTAGTTGTAATCTAATATGTAAATAAACATAAAATCCATATATAACTCTATTTGCAGCGTAGATTACATGGGATCTGTATTTAACTGGAAAAGGAGATGCACTGTTGATAATTTATTTAATTTCATTTCAGCCTATAAAGTAAATTTATTACCACCTATTTTACAAAAATAAAAGTCTTGTTATTAACAGTTCAAATTCTGAAGCTCCAAACCCAGAATTTTTTTCCTGTGCATGGCAATGTTTTTTTTTAATTTAACCTTTATTCAAGCTAGTAGGCACAGAAGTTAGTACGATGGATAAAAAGGTTCAGAAACATTGTGTGTTTTAAATGGCTGTACCCATGCTAGTAAACACAGCTTCGCTTGGAACTGAGCCCTGTTCTGCGATTATCCATAGTGTTAATTGATAGTAGCCCCCATGGCACAGTTTTGTATGACAATTGCATTTTCCAAAAAAAAAAGCAGTTTAAAGGATAGCACGTCTAGACCCCATTTCCAGTAGTTTATGCATGGTCTTTCTTTTTTTTTTTCAAGGGAAGGAAGAAACCTGCCAGTCAGTCGTGGGGCCAGAGAATGTTTCTTAACGTATTTTCTTTGTTAATGTAGATATAGTAAGTGTATCCTGAGATGAAATGATTATATACACATTGAGTACTGCAGCACTTGTTGAATATAGCTGAAAAAAAAGGACTGATGGGAGAAGTAAGATTACTGGCATTCACCTGAGCAAATGTAGATATCTACAGTAAATATTCACACGAGCTAGTCACTCTGAGCTCCCTTGATAACCAAAGCAGAAAAATACATACTGCTCAATTGTATTTCATGTCCCCCTAAAGCAGATGTATAAAACAGATAAAAAGTTGCACTTGAGAATTGCCTATTGCTCTCCATTGTACATAAAAACAGTCTGGATAACTAAATCATATCTGTAGATACCTAAAGTCAGCTGAGATGAATTCCAAGCTAGACACCTGCATAAACTCTCTCAAAAGTCTCATTTTGAAAGATTTTGTTTTAGAAAACACTAGCAACCAAGACTCTGTAGCAAATTGTTCTTTTAGCATTGTCATTGGTCTGATCCTAGCGAGAATTCATGGAGATCAACTCTGCAGTGTACTGAAGAATAACCCCAGCACATATAGCTTAGAAAAAATGAAGCGTGAATCTCTTCATTGATTTGGCATCTGTACACCGCAGGGAAAAGATTTAGCACCTTCTTCTTCTAAAAATGAAATATGTTGGTAAAATATAAGTGCATGGCGAATATTTGATGGGCAGGTGGCCTTTCTCTTTTTGTGTTGATGCACGTAGATTGTGCTGGAGGAAAAACACACCTGAATGTCAGTGCAGATTCTGCAGAGAAGCTGTGCATAAGCTGTCAGGCTTTATGTCCCTCAAAGCACTGGTTTATAGGTATGATAGACACTTATCACATTTTCTCTCTCGAAACTCCCCAGGGCATTCCCATGACACAGAAGACGGTAGACGCATCCCTTTGGCTGCAGAGGTTGGACTCCTGACACGCAACATACAGATCAAGTCTGATGTGGCTTGCGCTGGGAGGATGCTGGTGGGACGTTTTACAGACTCAAGTGGGACAGAGTTTGAAGGTAGTTGGGATTCGTCTGTCCTCGTCCACCAGACCGGTTCAGCCCGAGAACGGACTGTCTAACAACAGATGTATCCATTCACATGTGCGAATTCTAAGCAAACTGTGATGGGGTAACACGTATCAAACATGATTACTAGTAATGTTTCATAAATAATGGAATATATTTGAGGAGGGGCTGTTCTGCAGTTAGCTGTTTTTTACTATACCTTTATTTATATTTATGAACAAATAACTATTGCTGGCAATACACTGGCAAAGATTGCCTGCCATTTATGCCCGAGTGCTGTTTAAATGAGCGTCATTCTTACCAGTTCTTAAGTACATTTGTAAGCTTTTATTTCACTGTAGTTATCTCATTGCAGGTGTCCTTCAACTCTTAAATATTGAATTTTTGAACTTTGGGCCTCCTCAGCTTTCTGCCATTGAATTCAGGAATATAACCCAAGGGTCCTCGGTGGTGTCATCCAGCATTAATGGTAGCTGCGGAGTTGGCATTAAAGCAGTCATGAGTAACTGGATCTTGTTGCATGATAACATGGTGTTCAACACAGTCGGACCTGGCATCGATTTGGAAGGGCAAAATCATTCTCTCATCAGGAACCTGGTTATTCTGAGCAGGCAGCCAGAAGGCTTGTTAAACTGGGTTGCTGGCATCAAGGTGAACCTCGCCATTGGTGTCACCCTCCGTGGCAATGCCGTGGCAGGATCTGAGCGAATTGGCTTCCATATCAGGGGTCAAGACTGTTTGCTAGATAGACAGTATTGCAGCAAAAACGTGGCTCATTCAAGTCTCCATGGTATTCATCTGTACCAGGGAGATGGATTTCAGACTTGCACTCGAATCACAGGTTTTCTATCCTATAAGAATTACGATTATGGTGTTATGTTCCACGTTGGAAGCAGCGTCATTGTGGACAATGTGGTGCTGGTGGACAACACTGTGGGTCTCATGCCAGTAGTGTACTGTCTCTACGCCAAGCAATGCCACACGGGGAAAAGATTCATAGAACTTAGAAACTCCGTCATTGTCGCAACGAGCTCAGCTTTTGACTGCATCAGAGACAGGATCAAGCCTCACTCAGCTGATCTAACAGCCCAGGATCGACCACCGTACTACCCTCTAAGAGGTCGTGTTGGGATTTTATGGCCTACATTCACCACTGTTCCCAGCCGAAGGCCAGATAACCCATGGCACAAAACTGGGCATTGTCCAAAAGTTCTGGGACTCATGAAGCTGAAAGGTTGGTCTTCTGTGTCCACTGGCCAGACTATTCTGTCACTGTTTTGCTTCACTCGTTACATTTTTCCAATTGAAGTCGCAGCCTTCCACACCCGCAAATGGATGTGGTGGGGAAATCTGAGCCTCAGTGGAATTAATAACAGAATTCTGCTTCAGTTTGACACAGTTCAATTAAAAAAAAAAAAATATTTGGTACTTTTCACTTCCTGAATCTATTGCAATATAATTATGTCATGTGCTAATGTATGTGTTTTACCGCAAACATACCTGCCTTCTGTGCTGTTTTTCCACTTGATTCATCTCTCTGATCTACAGTTACCGCTAGCTAAATAAACATACCAAGTTTGAGAAGTGAATAGCACACTTTGTATAGAATTTGCGTGGAACATAATGACTACAGCTGCACAGAAACAGTTATGGCTTTTATTGTTATAGGGGATTGTACAAGAGGGATAAAAGTCAGTTATATATCCTGCATCTTTGGTTCAAATGAATTTTACAGTCCCCAGAGTAATATTTGCATATAGCAGAACCTAGATAGCTGGTAGCCGTGGTGGGATCTAAATACTTCACAATTTTTAATGTCTTTATCCCTCACTGCTACCTACTTTTGTAAGAAAAGATATTATCCTCTTTATACTGAAGAATAAGGGAGACAGAGAAAGACAAATAGACTTGCCCAGGGTCTCACAGAATATTTGTGGCAAAGCATGGATTTTGTGGCTGCGCAAGAGTTCAGTGCCAGAGCCCAGCACGTGTCACCAGACCCAGCTCATCTTATATTAACATCTGGCAAGTCGATAAACCATCCAAGGAAGGTTGTCATTAAACTGGTTCTTACTGATTCAAATGAAAATGTATTAATCATTCTTGCTTTTGTTTCTTTCTCACTAGTTCCTTTGATTTCATTTCCTATGGGCATGACTTGGTTTTTGTCAACTTAACATATAACTTGGCTATGGAATATTCTAAAGCCAACTGAAGATCTATGATCAATGCAATTAGTCTGATTTTATAATTATTTGTGTACATATATATATGGGAGCAATTTAACATGGAAAACGTCATCGAGCAGAGCCTTTCTCTCTCTAGTTCTGGCACTCCTCTAACCACTTTTCCTCGCTTGATTTCCTGTTCTTCCCTGCAGAAGTCACCTTTACTGGTTTTACAAAAAGCTGCTACAGTGAAGACAGGGATGTCTGCATCATGTCAAATGCTGACCATTTAGGCATCTTGCCTCTTATCACAGCCGAGAGATCAAGGATGCTACATGTCAATGAGAAGGACAAGTTTTACTTTAACCCAACAAGGTAATATGCTTAATTTTGAACTATCTTTTTCAATGGTTTGTGAAAAAAAAAAACAAAAAAAAGCATCTACATTTTTGGGACTATCCTCACCTCTGTTTGTATCAGCTGTCTTTTTGTACTGACTTACAAAGAGTTTAAGCAAATGGTTTAGACTGGATGTCTAGCTGCAGAGCAGTCCCATGCTTTCTCTCTGTTTCTGCTCCTGTCTGGCAAAAATGAACAAGCTCAGACATCAAACAAACATGCACATAAAAAGTTGAATCCGGAAAAAGGGAAAGAAAAAGACAACCTTAGTTTCGGGCAATTTTTTAAAATTTGAGGTTCAGATTCTATCAAGGTGCATCTCCAGACCAGTCCTCTTGGATTTCCCCTTTTACTGACATTTGTACAGCAAAGCAAGCTTCACATATCCCATTTCTTAAAACTCCATCCTGACCATCTCTGTCTTCTCAGCCTCAGGCTTCGGAAAATGTCAACACCTCTGGCAAAAAAACCCTGAGACAGGGAATGTCCTTTTGGTCGGGGAAGCGGAGCTTGATTTTTGCCTGCGAGATCACATCAGAAATGTTGATCAGTACCAGACAGGCTGTGAGATGTCAAATTATTGCCAGAACTGCTCCTGCCCAGGGAGAATATCATCTGCGTGTAGTGGAACATGGAGGAGGGAGGGCAGAGCTTTGTCTGTAACCTTAAGTTATTGCTGGTTGCAGTGGTTTAAACATACCACATCCAATAGAAACCACGTGCCTATTTATTTATTACAATCAGAGAACACAATACAGGGGCTATGTCAGGAAAGCCTTGAAGTAGCAAAAAAAACCCAGCACGGACTCCACTTGCCAGTCAAAAATAATTGGAGGTGTCCCACACTGCTATGTTTAGAGCCCCTCCAGCCTTCTGCCAGAATTTTTATTTTATTCTATATTTTTGCTTTTTGCTCTGGGCATTAGTTTGCGTGTAGATTTCTGAGACCTGTCCAGCTTGTCAGCTCCCATTATGTTTCACTCTGGTATCCATCCCACAATATTATGCTACTAGCGAGCTGCCGAATACGCAGTCCGCTGCAAGAGCTGGTGATTTTCAAACATGATGAATACACATGGATTACCGAATGCTTTCTTAGTCTGGTAAACCTCTGAGGGAGATTATATCTCTCAGTGCTCCTCGTGCATTATCTGCATGCATTTATTTAATCCACTTTTGCAACCGCTTGATCCAGGCTGTGGCCGCACTGTTCTGCTTCAGCATCCTGAAGGGATATCTTGATGGATATGTCCTGTCAAAGAGAAGGTGAGCACTGCCTTAGAGCAAGAGAGGAAATAGAAACATCAGGGAATATGGCAAGACCATGAAGTACTTTGCTTGTCCCACCGGTAGACCTCACCAGCTGAAATGCTGGATCTTCTGAGAGATGTTCAAAAACTGAATTAGCTGCCAGCATCAGAGGAGCTGTCTGTCTTCTCCACCTCTTTTGACCTGTGTTAACTGGGGGCACTGGCCCATTTGTTTCTCTGCCCTTACTCTAAAACGCTGCCCATATCTGTTTGCCTCATTCAAAATGTCAATAATTGGGTTTTTCCAACCTAAGCCCAAGAAATTCTAGGTTTTCTTCAAGACTTAATGTAGCAATCTATAGATGTTTCCATGGTCTTTGCTGGATTACAGGTCATTGTATCTCATTGTGTTTTGTAACAGGAGTGCTATGGCCAGTTGGGTAGTTCCTTTAAGCTGTGTTAAACCTTTAGTCAAAATGCAGTTAAAAGCACTTAAGACCCTCAGTATGTGATTCAGCCCACTACACTTCAGTGATCCAAAAATTAGACGTGCAATCTAAAGAAAACACAAAACTCATTCTGTAGTCACTAGAGACACTTGTCTAGGAAATTATTTTCCTCAACTGTCCTATATATTTCTCAGAAGAGGTGAATTTGCCTCCAACAAACTTGTCCTGTTGCAGATACCTCTCTCTGTGGAAGCCAGTCTTTAATGATGTACAGCAAAATTTATAGGTTTTTCTGGCTGTTTCAAGCCACTAAACTTATAATTTCCTCCTGAGAGTATACTGATGGTAAAATTGCATAAACTTATTTGAAAATTAGATGTAGGTTGCTGAGATACATTATTTCACCATCCGAAAAGAGCCTTGCTCTACTTTGGCCTGAAGCTCTGAAACTCTCTTACCTTATTAGTATTGTTCTCAAGTATGGTTTAATTCTATTCTTAGGACCTGAGCCTGTGATGAGAAAGACAGAAATAACTATTCATTGTCTGGGAGACAGTACAGGTTGAGTTATCACTTACTACGAGAAATGCGTGACTGGGTGATGAAACCCTGGCTCAGGCATAGCTTTGAGGTGAGATCTATGTACACTTCACTTTAAGCCCATCAAATCCACTAACATGACACTGAATCTCCAAACCCAAGTTTTTTATTAGAACACAAATTAGGACAATAATCTTTTCAGATGCAGTTCCAAACACCTGGGTATGAAAGAAAAAAAAAAAACAGAACCAAACAAACAAAACAGGTTTATAAACATATTAATCCTTATGCACTGTGTCCCATTAGAATGGGTTTTCTCTTTCAAGTTTGCTTCTACACTAGCAATGTTAAGGGACTCCTTGACCTGCAACAAACTTCTCTGAATTTCTAGCAGAAGTTTCTTTATTTAGGATGTGTGCTGCCTGCTGGCTCCCTCTCTCATACTTTCTGCCATTTCACCTTCCTTCATGCTTTCTCCTGCATCAGCTTAGGTGCTCATGGGAAGGTGCAATTTTCTGACCCCTCAGAGGGCTCCCCCGTTCCAGAGTGCAGTGGTTCGAACAAGGCAAACAGGTACTACTGGGCAACTGATGCTTTGTAACAAAATACTATGGACAACACACACCAATCTGGAAAAAAAAAATAAACAATCCATCACCTGGCGGATTTGAACAGAAATGCCTGTGCCATCATTTACCTGGACTTGTGCAAAACATTTGACACTGTCCCACATGGCATCCTGGTCTCTAAATTGGAGAGACATGTATTTGACTGATGGACCACTCGGTGGATAAGGAACTGGCTGGATGGCTGCACTCAAAGACTTGAGGTCAATGGCTCAATGTTCAAGTGGAGAGCAGTGTTGAATGGCGTTCCTCAGGGGTCGGTACTGGGACCAGTACTATTTAACATCTTTGTTAGTGACATGCATGTTGGGATGGAGTGCACCCTCAGCAAGTTTGACAATGACACCAAGCTGTGTGGAGAAGTCAACCTGCTGGAGGGAAGGGATGCCATCCAGAGGGACCTGGACAGGCT
>RSEF01000003.1:116912876-116940214 GCA_003993805.1 Himantopus leucocephalus
AAAGATGGGGACAAACTTTTTAGCAGGGCCTGTTGTGATAGAAGGGGTAATGGCTTTAAACTAAAAGAGGGAACACTTAGACAAGATACAAGCAAGAAACTTTTTACACTGAGGGTGGTGAAACCCAGGCCCAGATTGCCCAGAGAAGTGATCGATGCCCCATCGCTGGAAACATTCAAGGTCGGGTTGGATGGGGCTCTGAGCAACCTGATCTAGTTGAAGATGTTCCTGCTTATTGCAGGAAGGCTGTACTAGATGACCTTTAAAAGTCCCTTCTAACACAAACTATTCTATGATTCTATGATATCAGCAGTGCATACTGCAGCAGAGCTATTCCTGGTCACTCGGTGTGATAGCTACTACAGGCTTCATTAGCCATACATCAAAAATTAATGGCATATGGATATTGATGGTTGATTCACTGCAGTTCCTCAAATCAGGAGATCCAAGAGACAACCAGAGATATTCAAGCTGCAACTTTATAGCTGGATCTAAGGACCATGATGGTCCACACTGGCCAAAACAAACCCCAGAGAGGAGGACATTTGGGGCTAGAAGTTATATTGGAAAGAAGATGATTTTCTCTGTCCGAATCCAGCCAACATTTGGAAAGAGAGGATGTCAATTTGGGGTTTTTTTGTCAGTTTGGATACAAACATGCCAAAATATAAATATTGCTACAGAATTTCTTTGAAAAGTATGCCAAACTTCGACTGAAATACTTAGGTTTCATTCATTTTTTACTTATTTTCTCTTTTTTTCTTTTCTTGGGCGTGTGAATTCACCTAGTAAATATCAAGATGCTGCATGTATGTGCAGAAGTGTTTGTTGCCAGTGTAAATAAATTACAGGCAACAGCACAATATTTTTCCTTTGCTCTCTTCTTCATAATAACATTACCTCTCCTACCTGTCAGTGTACAGACCTCTGAAGACACTATGTTCACCGAAGAGACATGCAAAGGCTCGAGGAAGGCCCTTTTCAAGGATTTGGATGGAGGTGTCCTGGACCTAGAACCACCTGTTTCTGTTTTCCCCAAGTCAGAATTTGAATGGACAGAGTTCTACTTGCAAGCTGGTAAGTACCTGTGCTATCTGGAGTGCTTGCAAAGTCATGCATACATTTGAGCCTTGAGGTGTGAGTTTACCCCAGGCTTTCATCTAGACCCACCACTGAGATTGAGATGGTGGTGGTCCCAGACTGTGTGATGCCTCTCCAGGATGGAGGTAGTGAATTACAATGTAGAAGTCTGGGTGGTGTCATTGCACAGTTCTGTGTCCACCTGTGCCTCTCTGCCTTCTTGCAGAATCACGTCACCTGGTACCCTTAGCCCCTTTAGAATTTAATTCTTTCATTTTAAGACCAGATCAGAACATACCTGCCCTTTGCAGGTATGTCATAGAATCATAGGATCATTATAGTTGGAAGAGACCTTTCAGATCATCAAGTCCAACTGTTAACTTAGCACTGCCACGTTACCACTAAACCATAGCCCTCAGCACTACATCTACCTGTCTTTTAAACACCTCCAGGGATGGTGATTCCACCGCTTCCCTTGGCAGCCTGTTCCAATGCTTGATATCCCTTTCCCTGAAGAAATTTTTCCTAATTTCCATCCTAAACCTCCCCTAGCGCAACTTGAGGCTATTTCCTCTTGTCCTATTTCTTGTTAGTTGGGAGAAGAGACTGACCCTGCCTCGCTACACCCTCCTTTCAGGTAGTTGTAGAGAGCGATAAGGTCTCCCCTCAGCCTCCTCTTCTCCAGGCTGAACAACCCCAGTTCCCTCAGCCGCTCCTCATAAGACTTGTGCTCCAGACCCCTAATCAGCTCTGTTGCCCTTCTCTGGACACGCGCCAGCACCTCAATGGCTTTCTTGTCTTGAGGGGCACCCTACAAGCCCTCTGAGAGCATTAAGTAAGACATGCCATGTAAATGCTACGTAAGTGCAAAATAATAACAATAATTGGCCCAGCGAGGATTTTCCTCCATACCCCACTGAGGAGATAATCAAGCTGAAAACCCACTCCAGAAGTTTAAAGACCCCTCTCCCTGGTTTAAAAAGGCCCATTCTGCTCGGTAACCACTTTCTGAAGGTTCACACAGCAAGGCTCCGTTCTCATCCTGATTGAAACTCTGCTCTCTGATTCCAAATAAACTCTTTAATTACAATTAGCGTTTCCTGCGCCTGCTGCTCGTGGCGGCCATTTTGCTGAAAAGGCGCATCATTTGTGACTCCAGCGGTATGGGAGACTGATGGAAGGGACTGTAATTAATCCTGTTTTCCATCCCACTCTAAAACTGATTAAACACGAGAAGAACTTTAATCTTTAAACAAAATGTCTAATGTGTATCCAGTAAAGGCTTTTCCTCTAAGGATCCCGCTCTAACTGGCTGCTTACAGGGCTGATTAATGTGTTGTCTAGATGCAAACACACTGGTTTTCACTCTACCTTTTCTGCCCTGATTATGAATCACATGCAAGAGCTAATACCCGAGCGGTGCTATCGCTTAGCACCTGCACATTAATGCGCACGTACTTTTGCATACAGAAACCCGGATTTTATTCAGATTCACACCATTTTCTAGCACGCCCTGGCACACAGTCGTACGCGTGCCAGGAATCCCCACCATCTAAACCGCACTGACAGTGCAACCTGCACTCCACAGGGTTTATCTCCTCGTGTAATGGAGGCGACAGCATATGGTAAATGCTGACTGCCTCTGAGGCTGTAACAAAATTGCTGTGTTTTCTTCTTGCTGCCCAAATATGAATGGGAATTTTTTTTTCCCCCTCCTTTCACAATTGTGTGTTTAATTCCTCTGCATTTCTCATTCTGACCTGCAGTTCCTTTCATCTTGAGGTTGACATTTGGAAAGGCACAGCTTGATGCTAAGGTGAATTCATGGTCGTCTTCCTCCCCTCTCTCCTCTCTCCTTCTCCCTCTTGGAAGTTGTAGCACTGAGTATTTTGCACAGAGCAATACAGGCTCCCACGCTAGACAGACAGGAGAAAACGCTGGTCTTTCCTGCTCCCACAGATCTTCTGTGGGGCCACATTCCCCCTTGGCATGACAGTGCTTCAAGGCCAGCGATGATGGTGGTGTTATGTGTCTGTTAAGAAGGGTTTGGCCCTTGGGGTTCTACCTGTCCTGAATCCAGATGAGCATTTGATACTTAAGTTATCTGGATAGTTAAGACCCACCCGCTGATCCTCTCATCTGCGCATCCTCCTGGTACCCTGTTAAACCTGAGTAGTTCTGACCACCTCCAGCAGCTTCATCAGAGCACTGCAATGCAGCACTTAGGGCTCTGCTCACCTGACTAAGCACAGAAACAGGAGATGATAGTCTTTTCAGGTAGCTATGCAACATCCGTGCCACTTTCACAGTTCAGGGTTACAAGTTTCTCTGAGTCTCAAAAGCTGTGGCTTTCCATATCCTCTTGATTGCACCTTCATCCAGATGCACGTATATATGCCCTTTAAGCTTCCAGCTTGGACAATCAGCTTGAAGTTATTGGCCCTTAGCCATTTCTAGACATTGTGATTACTCCAGGGGGAGCAAACCAAAACACGCAATGTGCTTCAGGGACGCAAAAGCCAGGAAGGTGTTTTCCAGAAGAACATCAGAGGGAAGAGGCTGTCAGAGCTGTAACTGGGGCACAGTGGATCATTCAGTATGATATTAATGTTCCTGAATTCATATGATGTCTTTTATTGAAGACACAATCAATATAGGACATATGTAATATATTATTTGTGTATATATATGTGTGCATGTATGCAATAGGCAAGGAGGAACCGCTTGACTTCCTGAGTCCTGACCACTGCAGCCGGGCAGGAGCAAGCCATGCAATGTATATTTAATAACGTACCCACTTTTTTTTCTTTTGTCTGTGTGCCTGATCTTTTACCTCCCATGTTAGCTCTTTGGGTCACAGATGAGCTCTTTTTATTGTGGCTTTCTGTAGAAGCAGAGTTGTTCACATAAAACTGAAGTTTTAGTTTTCTGGATTAACCACAGAATTCAGAAAAAAAACCCCAAAACAAAACACTCAAGGAGGAATAGATCCAAGATTTTTGTTATTATTATTTCAACTAAGAGAAAAAGGAGCAACAATAAAAGTGGTTTTGAGTCAAACAAAGCATAATTATTTTTTAATCTAAGGGTACTTTTTGCTCTTTTTTTTTCTTTTAAATATAATGCTGCAAAAGTTTAGAATGAATGTTTTCCAACACCCCTTGCCCCTAAATCATTTATGAGGAACTTTCACAGTATCATTTTTCAAATTATCCAAAACAATTTAATGAGTTTAACATGAATTTGTAATTATTTTAATCTCTTTGAGCTGCCATTTTTGGATGACAAAATGTTTTTCTCCCAAAACTCATCTCTATACTAAACCTCTTACAAAAGAGCTTGGGGCCAGGCCTGGAGGACTAAATTCTACCACGATACAGGAAATACCAGCATCAAAAGCAGTACAGCAGAATTAGCTATAAACACGAGAGTGTCTAGCTGAGGAATGAAGGATAAGTGAACAGTTCATGTACTCAACGGATTTCTGTGTCCAGGTTAAAACCACTGTTCCACTAAGGATTGCTGATACAGCCATCGTCCTGTAGTTAAAGTTTCAACCATTTGCTGGCTATCTGCAATAATTTTAAGACTCTGTTATTGTACTGCCTCATGACAATGTCTGTAACCCAACAATAGCCAACTCCCAGAAACAATGAAGTTCATTTTCTTCCCTCAGTGGAAAGGTAGCTGAGGACCAGAGGTTGGTAGAAGATTCATCTGACCTTGCTTCCATTTCCTCCAATGTTCTCTCTGGTGAACAAAGAGAGATTCACATCTTAAAGGCAGAAGTGATGTGGGCTGATACATGGAGGTCTGAGAGATGAACCCAAGTATTTCAAGTCGCACTGGAACAAATTGCCCAGGGGAATTGTGGCTGCCCCATCCCTGGAGGTGTTCAAGGCCAGGTTGGATGGGGCTCTGAGCAACCTGGTCTAGTGGAAGGTGTCCCTGCCCACGGCAGGGAGTTGGAACTAGGTGAGCTTTAAGATCCCTTCCAACCTAAACCGTTCTATGATTTTATGATTCTAAGTTTTAATCTAGAGTCTACAAACACACATATTTTATTCCTGCTGGCAGACACATTCTGGGCGTTTTTTAAAGCAATTTGGGCTGAATAATCATAGAATCATAACACAGCCTAGGTTGGAAAGGACCTCAAAAGGTCATCTGGTCCAAACATTTGTGGAAGGGGAGCCTTGATGAGATTATCTAGCACACTGTCCAAGTGCATCTTGAAAACCTCCAGTGATGGAGACTCTATCACATCCCTGGGGAGGTTGCTCCAGTGAATGATTGTTTTCACTGTATAAAAAAAATATTTCTTATAGCAAGATGAGACTTCTCATAGTGCATATTATACCCTTTGCAACCTGTCTTCTCCATGTAGCTCCTTGTAAAGAGAGAGCCTCTGTCCTCTTTGCAGCATCCCTTTAAGTATTGGAATACAGTCATGAGGTCCCCTGAGCCTTCTCTTCTCCAGGCAGAGAAGACCTAAGTCCTTCAGTTGTACCTCACAGGGCAAGTTCTCCAGCGTTTTGATCATCTTTGTGGCCCTGCTTTTGACCCTTTCCAGTCTGTCCGCATCTTTCTTGAACTGTGGGTACCAGAACCGGACACTGTACTCCAGGTGCAGCCTGAAAAACACTGAGTAGAGTGGGATGATCATGTCCCTGTGTCTGCTAGCAAATCCAAAAGTGGGTCCTTCCCATTCTTATTCTTCCCCTTTAGCTTCAAATTTGGTCAGAAGAATAACCTTTTTGTGTCTCATGAAATTGTTAATCATAATTCAGAGTTCCCAGTATGACTTCCATGTTGGTTTCTAAAGAGATGCAGAAAGACCCTTAGGTTTGCATGAAAGCAGTATCTTTGTGTATCTTATTTTATGATAGTGTAACTGGTGGAGTCCCTGTTCTGCTTTACTTTCATTCAATGGAGTAATTCTGATGTACTGAAGGTTAAGGAAGTTCTGGGCTGTAGGATTTAGCTATTGTGCAAAATTTTCTTCCTGTTTTTAGTACATTCTCCTTCTATTTATTGTGAATAACTGCATTTATTTCCTACCTTACGCAAACCTGACACTCCCTTGTAAGTTCTCTGGATACAGTAGAAGCATCAGTAAAATTTAGGTCTGTAATACCCTTGTGGGATAGGCATATATTTTGACTGTAGCTTCCCAGACAGAGGATAGAATTTGTGACTTGCCCAAGGTCAGTCACTGAATTAATGCATATCCTTCCAAAACCCTGACAGACAGACTCTTAATCTAAAAGCACCCCACCTTGCTTAAACAGGTTGAAAAGTATGGTTGCATTAACTAGAATCAGCCAAAAATGTATTTTACATTCTACTTTGTTATTAAAAAACATGCCTGGGGCATTTTTTGGAACTTTATTGAACACTAATACTCTGAGTGTGGTTTTAAACAAAAAAAATCCCCCCTTTTTTTTTTTATTTTTATTATTAGCATTTCAAATGCTGAAGAAGTGTTTTATTGAAAAAAAAGAGTCAGCTTTAGTGGGAATCTGTTGGAGAGAGGATTAGTGTGCTGTGGACAGTTGATCTTTTTATCTGACCAACAGATAATTGGGACTATATTTTCCTATATTGTTGTCAATCTAGACAAATCTAAAGCTGTGAAATGTCTTGCTTGGTCTCTAGAGGTAATCAGTACATTTTCTAGATCATAAAAGGGTAGGTATTTCGTATGTAACTGCTTATCTGAAGAGACTTGCACAGACATTTGAACGCTCGGTTTTGTCAACTGCTATTGTAAAAAACTCTCTGAAAGATTGCGTAGCGTTGAGGCTAAATATCATATATGAATATGCAGAGGTTTGCTGGATTTCATCAAAAATAAAATAAAATGTCAGATCTAGATGTAAACAGCCCAAAATTCCCAGGGGTGTGGATCAAGGATTTTTGGGCAATCTTCTTTCTTCTGGTAATTTTTATTATTGAATAAAATTCGCAAATAATAATTATGGGAGCGTATCATTTTGGCACACAGCCTGCCAGTATAATCTAGGGCTAAAGCTGCGAGAAAATGTTGCACCATATATATTTAATATTCCAGTGACTATGATTAGCTACACCTGCTATGCATAATCATGTGTAGTAATTAAAGATGTTTGAGAAGAGAATGCAGGTTTGGTAGATTTGCAAGGAATGAAACAGATGCAATATTGGCTTGAAACATTTATTGTTTTTCTCTGAAGATTTTTTTATCTTTTTGTTCTCAGATAGAAATTTGCTTTTTCTGCAATAAATGGCCCATGCAAAATGGGTTGAAAGTGGCAATGGAGGAGATTAAAAGAGCTGTTACCAAGTTATTGTTTTATAAAAACCAAAGATAATACGGTCAGAAAATGCCTGTAACTTTTACTTAATTTTCCTGAAAACGCGTCCCTGGTAAAGATTTCAGCAGACCTTAATTGAGACCAAAGTCAAGAACAAAGTTGGGAGGATTTTTTTGATGTTCATGGGAGAACAAGGTTTAAAGTAAGCCAAAGGGAAAATAAGTTATTTTTCTATCTTTGATACCTATGTGGTGGCTCGTGAGGTGTGAGAGGGCTGAACCTGCTGAATTAAAGGATCAGCGCTGCTCACTGAGGGCAGCATGACAGAGTGAGGGACATCCTTGGGTGGTGAATCCACCAGCTGGGAAAGAAGGCCCACAGTTCATCTGGATGCCACCGTGAGACTGTGCCTCAGCTCTACCAAGGCAAAACACTCTTCTGCATAATTTGCTTTCATAAATCATGGAAAATAAACCAGAGCCTGGTTTGCCCCAGAAGGGGCAAAGTGGGTCAACATTGGGGCCGATGTGGCTATATGACATTTCTGTTTTGAAATACTATAAATTACTTTTCCTCAAACTCATCTATATCTCAGCCTCTAATAAATAGCTATTGCCTTTTTTCAGGGATGTTATTTCCTTCCTGAAGGTAGGACATAAGATGAATGGCATTCTTCATTGTCCATGCGATCAGTAAAGAGAAATGCATATATACATACATATGTCTATCTACATGTGTAAATGTATAAGTCTATCGTACATTATCTTCTTATTGTCATGGAGAGCATCAAATGCCTTTCTTATGATGAATCCAAAGTACCTTGGCTAAACCCATCCATTTTGCATGTTCATCTCTGTAGATGGAGTTTAGCTTTTTGTACCACTCTTTCTACTTCTTTTCTAAATTCTTCAGGTGCTTTTAAACAGGCATACAGCGGTGTTCACCTGCATAAAATGTAAAATATGTGTATGTATGTATTAGGAATAATGAAATTTGGAAAAAGTGATTGCAAAGTCAGGTCCCTGACTATGGGAGACAACCTTGGCCCTCGGGATAGCAATCATTTTTGAAGACATGCCAGCGAATAGTTTGTGCCTACACTTGCTATCAGAAATTCTTGGCTTCTCCTTTTAGCCTTAATCTCTGAGGAAAAAACACCAGATTTGCCATGTTCAAAGCTGAACTCTTGTATTTAAGGAGCTATTTAGAAAAAAGAAACCATTTTTAGAGTTTGTGAAATCTTGGAGAGCTCATTTGTTTCCCTGCGAGTTGAAAAATAGCTCAGTGCCCCCAAAACACCACATCATGTTCATTTAGAAGTCTAGTTCTGGATTTGATATCCACCTCCCTACCTTTCTGTATATCAATGTTGTCTACAACCTGAACATGAGCTTTTTTATCATTGACATGATGCAGCTACATTTCAGAGTAGTGTTTTTTAAGTTGTGATTTATAAAGCGTTGGTAGTCCATGAAACCTGAGTAACTGAGACACACATCACCCATGGATTAATTTAGGAGCCTGTCAGTTAAAAGTGAAAAGAATCATTAGGCATCTGGAGAACAGAAGGTAGGAAGAATGGCTGGCAAAGGTGGGTGGCTCAGTCTTGAGGAGAAGAGATGGATGAGAGATTTAAGAACTGCCTTCAAAAATATGGAAGAGTCCTGTGGAGTAGAAAGACATAAATTGCTCCCCAAGTCTATAGAATCAGAAATAATGGGCTGAAATGTCATCAAAGATAATTTTAGATGTGGGGGAAGAAATGTTAAAACAAAGACAGCGAAACCCTGGAATAGTGTGCCTGAGTGGGTTGTGGAGTCCTGTGAAGGTTATGCAATGTCCTTAGATGATCCAGATAGAGATGATCTTTTCCTGGGGGGGTAGGGGATGGGGTGCATGAAACAACTTCAGAAGGCTCTTTCTGGACCTACTTTCAAAATTTGGTAAGGTTGCTCAGTGGTCTGAAGGAACCTTTGAGATCTGACAGTGATTTATGGGTCCAAAGGCCAGGGTGTGGTAGTGGGAAGGTCTGGTAATTAGGACTTTCTAAATACTGCTGATGAAGACAAAGAGTGACTACTAAGGAGGTAATTAGTGCAGTGAGATTCTCTCCCAAGCCATGTGCTTGGTCCCTCTCAGCCAGTCTGCCTGTTCTTGTGGAATGCTAATGCGCTTGAAAGGTTGTGCAACACGTAGGTGTAGAAGTTGGTCCCATGGAAAATGGTGTACAGGGTCTGAGCGGAGTTTCCAGCACCAGGGAACAAAAACTGAGGCAGGTACCCTATCTGGGACCTCTCCTCAAAACTCAGTAGCTCAGACATCATACCTTTTCTTCGGAGGCACTGTTTCGCTGTCATTTATCATTTCTACTTTACTGATGCCCATAGATGTGAGTCAGTAGCTGGATTTTATTACTGTTAGATGCCATCCTGAAACTTTCCAGTTACCTTCTGGAAGAAGCTGCTGATATTGATACTCAACCCAGAAGGCTTCAAGAGAAACAGAGGAAGGTGGAGAAGTGAGTGAGGGACAGAGCTGAGGACGGCAGGTTACGAAGTCGTCGTACAGCCTCTCTAGGCTTGATGGCTGTTACCTTTAAGGAGACTAGATGCCTGTGTTGATGCAATTAAAAAAAAAAAAGAAATGTGAATTGCATCCTGCAAGTATAACTATATTATTTTCCTTAGATCTTAGAGGCATATCTATAATCCAACCGAACTGCTGAGTGTTAGTTTGCAGAGCTTTACAGGGGAAGCACTGCGTTTTGCAACAATTAATTTTGCAGAGGAAGCAGCCTGTTTAAAGGCGCCTGCAGCAGTCACTAAAATATGTGTTGTTTTTCAAGGCCACCAGACACACAGTTGGCTAGGTTGGCTAATAAACAAAACAACAATGCAAAAACCCAGCCTCGTGGGGTTTGCAGGAAGAAGGGATGAGAAATAAAATGAATAATGCTTACCTGCTAGGGGTGGGTGAAGACTATAATTGTTTAGCCCCCAGCAGATCCCTGCAAGGGTTAAAAATGACAAAGATATTAGTTGGTGACTGCTAAGATTGTTGGTTTGAAGCTCTGGGCAAAACACAGACTGTTATTTACCGGACTTGGTCGATTTACTTCTTAATGCAATAATGACCTGTGAAATGAAACGTGAGCTAGACAATTGTTCCTCATTGTTTCCAGTAAAACATCCTTTCATACCCCATTAAACCACCATTAATTCCATTTGAAAGAGAAGCAGGCACAAACACCAAGGGATATCTCTCTCTTTTCCTCTTTTCCTCTCTTTGTGGGACTGATCAAGGCCTGTGGATAGCAAAGCAGCTTTTTTATCCATTTTAGAGGGCGTAGCGCAGCCTCTGGGGGCCACATTTCTGAATGAGTGCCACAGAGACCTACTGGATTGGCGCCCAGCGGATCACATTCCTGAGTTTTGCAGAAGAGCATATCAGCTGACCCGGCAAACACAGCCAATTTCTTGATGTCATTCCATCACATTTCTCTCTCTTTTTTAAGTTGGCTTCTTCAAGCGTGAGATTTATGTGATCATGCAGTGTATGTGCATATGTATGTGTGTGCCATATCCCACCCAGTAATTTTTAACCCATTTTCAATTTCAATCAAAAGTAGTAGATGGATAAGTACTCGAAGATGGTAGATTCCAACAGGTTAAAAAAAAGAATTTGCTCTGGGAAGAAAATCACTATCAGTGAACCCTTGTGTCCCTCCAAAGGGGGATATCCCTTGGTATCCATTTCTTGGATACCAAGAAATGTTCTTTGGAGAGAAACTCCAGTTTTGTGTCCCAGCTAAAAGGAAAACTTTTGCACATTGGTAGGTGCCAGGGAATCCAGCCACAGCTCTGTAATAAAGCATTGGTTCCACTTTGCATAAGTCTGGTTTCTTTAACTCCTGACTCTCCTCTGCTCTAGCATATTATTGAGGAACTACAAAAACATGGAAATAGAAAACTGGAACATTTAAGATGTTCAGATTTTATCCGATGATACCAGATCAAAAAAAACCCCACCAAAACACCTAAGATTTTTTTTTTTTACACTTGAGCAGAGCTCTAACATGAAGGAGAAAACTAGCAAGCCATCTGAATCATGAGATATGAATGTTTTTCTTCTGGGAAACATTGGTGAATAAAAGCAGGTAGAAACTGTTTTCCTGCTAGAGTTTCCTTGTAATATTTTTTTCCCATTAAAAGAAAAAAAAAGTGTTTAATGCTTAAAATATTTCAGCCAAAATATTTTTTTTTCTTCCTTTATTTGGGAGGGACACACACAACCTGATTTTAGTCAAAACCCAGTTTTCTTTCAATAACGACATAGAAATCCAACTTCCAGAATAAATTTTCAGTTAGCTTTAATCACCGTCAATAATTCAGAAATATTTGGGATGCATTGTCCCTCAGTTATACTGACAAAAATCTGGTAGTCCCCCATTCTATCTGAAGGTATAAAACTGGGGTTACAACGTTTTCCGTTCGTGTGTGTGATGTTGTCGTTGGGCAAACAGTATTTCTGAAGGTAATGGATCAACTGATTTATGATCTCCAGTATAAGGAAAAGAGGAGACACTTGGGTGGGACGTTGTGTTAGAGATGTCTGTTGCTGAGAGGGCTTCGGTAATGCTTGTTTCATACAACACACTGATAAAGTCTCCTTAAATTCAGCTCATCTGCATGTCGAGTGGTGTGTTACATGCTGCACAAAAGGAGAGGAGATCTGAAAGGGGTAGAAGTGGGGACAGTTCTGACGAAGCCCAAAGTCTAGCACCAGAAAGTCAAAATCTCCTGACATTAAGCTAGCCTTCACATCACCAACGCCCCCCAGGACCCCCAACCTCAACTCCCTGCCTTTTTTGCTCTTTCATTCTGCCTGACTTTTCGAAGATCCCCAGCCCCAACACACATTTCCATCTCCACAAGCCAGGACCCCTTACCTCCTTTATCTCATAGGACCCCCAAGATCCTCTAGTTTCCAAACCAAAACTCTGACTGTGTCACTTCTTTCTTCTTTTCTTCTATGATTTACCATGTTCTCCACAAATCAGGGGTCTAATGCCAAACCCCTTAACCTCCACAGCCTTCCCAATCAGCAACCAAACTGTCTCCTTGCTGCCGTAGAGACTTACCTGAAACCTAGACTACGGCATTTGAGCAGCTCCTTGGCAGGTGTTGTCCACCTGAAAGGATGTTACCACAGATCAATGGCTTTTATCCAAGAACACCACTGAATTTCATGCAAGCCGTAGTTTGACAGCCCATATCGTAACATGTTCCATCATCATCCCTGTTTTTCGGTTGCTTCTACTTTTTTTTTTTTTTTGAATACTCTATACTTTTATGTTATTTGCTACGCTTGATGCCTTTCTTTTCCCATGCTAGATTTATGCCTGGAGTAAGATTTTGTCTATAAGTTTACTCAGAAATGGTTCAGCTGCAAAGAACAAAATGGAGCGCTTTTTTTGGTGTATGTTAGAAAACAAATCTCTAAACTCTAGAACCGATGGACTTGCAGTAAAGGATTGAAGGTTAGCAGGGAAACAACTTTGAGGTCAGTGAAATGTTTTCTATCTGCTATCCCCACAAAAGAAAACTGTGTCCAGAACTATCTATGAAATCTATGAAAATAAACTGCAGAGATTCATTGTCTTCCAATGTGCTGTGAAAGATCTAAGCTTTGACTATTGCTTGTGAAAATTTCAGTTCCTGCTCTGCCGCGTTGTTGGAAGTACAGACATCAAATGCTCTCCTTCTTTCAGTCGTCTCCAAACTACCTGAGTATTTGGAGCCTCAAATCCCATGTTCTAGTTCCCTTGCATAGCATCTGCTAATTAACAAAAGAATTCTGGGCGCTTCATGACCCTTGTTGCTGCCCAAGGCGCTGTGTCTCAAGGAGGCGAACATGTGTTGTGTTCTAACTTTACAGAATAGGTCAGTTAGGAGCCAAGGGATTACAGAGAGTCATCTGTGGCGGAAGGGAGAAGAGACCTCAAAGTTTAGTCATCAACAAGTATGCCATCAACTGCAACATGCTAGTTAGATTTTGATTAACCAGCCTTATTATGGAGGCACCTAGCACAGTTTACTTTGTGTAGGATTGAGATTTTTTAAATCTGTGCCTATCTATGTCTCAGTGACTGTTTAATTATAAGATAGAGTGTCATTTACAAAAAAAAAAAAGGATTCTTATGGATGGATTCAGTTGCAAATCTGAAAAAAGACAGAGAATGAGCAGTGCAAAAGCCCTTGCCATGCACATGAAGAGCAATGGCCTGGGAAAACAAGTCCTTTTTTTCCTTCCCCTTGTAATTCTTTCTGCATAGCAGTATTCTGAATCAGAGAGAATCACGGCTGTATGCTTGTGTGTATGCAAGTGTGTGTGTTTATACACACACACGCAGGCACTGTCCTCACAATTGCACTTGGAAGCATTTCATCATTTTTTCCCCCTTATCTTCCAAATATTAGCATTTAATGAAATACACATTTCCTTCATTTATTTTGAACCTACTCCAAAGCCAGCAAATACCAGAACCTCAAATGTTATGACAGGATAGATTCTTTATTGGTTTGTTTTCTTTTCATTCTTTCTGTTTTCACTGTGATTTTTTTTTTTTTTTAAAAGATTATAGACCCTTATGTTCTAACTCAAGGAGACTGGCTTCCAACTGAGGTAGACAAATATGTCCAAAAAAATGTCCCTGAGACCCATCCAATGCAGACAGCTGTGCAGCAAACAGGAAATTGAGGAAGTCAGGTTCATCAGAGACACAGGATTTCCTTCGTGGATGTTTCAGATAAAGCATCTTTAATTTTTCCACGTTGGTTCGGTGCTGTAAAAGAGCCATGAGAAAAGCAGTATAAATACCGCCTTGTGGCTTGAAGATAGTGATGTGAAAGCAGAACGGAAAGACAAGTTCTTGTGGGGACCGTCACACCTTGGCCATATTGACGTGACCTTTTCCAAGCAAACTCAGGCTTGTCTGTCTGTGGTCTGGGCTGAGAGGACATCAGCCAGCTCTGAACCAACGGCTGTGTCACACAGACACAGCAGGGTACGGCTGGCTGGGATGGGCACATTTCCATGTCAATGTGGTTACACAGCTTCCACTTCAAGTTGGGCATGGCCCTTCTAGTTCGAACTGTGGGCAGAGCAACCTCAGGTCTACCTCTAGAGGCCAATTTAAGTGTCCTCCTAGTTTACAACATGCCATGCTAGAGGTTTCACTGCTGGCAGACTTGCATGTAATGCAAGGAGCCAGCAGGGTCAGCCATTAGTGAGACATTATGCGAGGAGTCATTTACTGCGAGAGTGACAGGGAAACACAGGCTGCTGCAGAATCACTCAGCAGATCTGAGTTCATTGCAGAACTCTGCTAAAACCTTCTCATCTGAATTTGAAGAAGTCACTTGATTATGCTGTCAAATGAGGTTAATCTTCCTTTTTCCTCCACTCATTGGTTTGTGAGTGTCTATGTAGCATCTGGTATGATGTGATCCCAAACTAGTTTAAGGCTCCTATGAAACACTGGGAAAAATTCCATACCAGCAATTAGCAGTGTCCATGTGGCATTACTAAAGCAAGCAAGCACTTAGATGTCTGCCTGTATGACCTCAGTTTGCCTTCCTCTCCTATTTGAGTTTTTAGGTTTTGACACAGTCTTGCATTGTATGATCACAGTAACAAACAAGCGGTTTTGACTCATTTGGTCCAAAACGTGATTGTTCTGGACTTTGCTCAGGGCTGTGTAGTACCACATGTTTGTATACAAGAGCTCTGCCTTATCTCCTGGAGAAACAGAAACATGTGGGATGAATAAGGGCTGGACGAGAAGAAAGGAAGGTCTCGCAGCACAGGTGGTTGCTAAAAGCCATCTGAGGAATAGGGCAACATTAAACAAGTCTTTTAAACCAAACCATTTGCCCACAGCCATGTCCATGTCCCCATAGCATTTCATCTCTTGCCTAGATCCAGCCATGCCTGAGCATGGTGCTGGAGAGTGCTAGTTGCAGAGACCAAAACTGTGCTGGGGAATACAGTAATGGTTGAAGTGTGTAGGTTATCATGAGCCAATGCGTGAGATCACATGCTAACACTGTTTGGTTTACTGGTGTAGATGTGGTCTGGGTGATAAGTACACCACAGAAAAAAAGCAGTAAGTGCAGCAACCGTCCATCTCAGTTTCAGCCATAGTGCAGCCGGGACAAGGACTCAATAGGGCATTTTACCTCATGAAACTCTAAATGTTGTCTAAGCCTGGACCAAGAGGTTGCTACACCCCAAAACCAACTTTTCACATGGTAATTACTGAGCCAAAACACGCAAGATCTTAATTTATAAGGCATATCTTTGAATGGATGTCATCACTCTATCAAAGTTCAGCGCACACACGGTTGACACAATGAGCACCTTGGGGTGCTCAGGAATGAGGCATGACCATTAATATAACTATTAGTTAAGATAATTTGTTGAAAAGAACATAAGGATTTCCTAATGCCTTTTTGGAGAAACGGATCAGTGCTTTGGAAAAATAGTCAATTCACTAGCATTGCATTTAAGAAACTGGAAAATAAATATTTGCATCTCGGGTAGTTACAGCAAATACTCCTTCTAAGGTCATGCCAAAAACATAGTCAATAACTTACTGTATAAAACTTTATATGCATTTTAATATATACATATATAAATATATAAGTTTATAAAATCATCCTGCATTCTCCAGTTGCTGGGAAAAGAGAGACGCAACCAGTGAGGCAGTTATCACACTGAAGCGTCATAAGCTTTTCTAGTACATCTTTTCAAAGAAAAAGTGTTTGTTTTTTTCTTTTTTATTCTGCATTGTAAGCATGCTAAATTAGCAACAGTACCTCAACCTGTCTTAGAAAACAGGTTGTCCGGACCGGGCAACCTTGCAACTGTAATCTACCCCTGAATGGGGGTCACGGACCTGAGTCGGATGTTGGTCCTGCTTGGGACTTTTGTGTCTTTGGTTTATTTCTTTGTCTTTTCTATTCTTTTTCACAGTTCTGGGTAACTGCCCACTAATTTCAGTTTCAAGAGGCCCTATTTTCTGGTTGCTTGGATAAAGCAAGTTGAATTAAAACTTTGGCATAGACCTTACTTGAGAGACCAATAGAGAATTTAACTTCTGTGTTTGACAAGCTAATTGGCCAAGGTTTAAACCCATCAGTTATGCAATAAAACTGTATGTAATTAATTAAAGGGAGCTGATTATTTTCAGTTGGGCTCTGTTCCTGAAACATCCTCCTACTCACTAATAAACTTTGTTCCTGCGGTGGTTTCTCTGAAATTAATAAACAGATTGCAAAACTAGAGTAAGTCTGCCTCACTGTTTTCTTCCCAGGCTCACTAGGACACAACAGTTACTGAGCTGAAAATGAAGTTTCATCCCTATAAGGTCCATACTGCAAGCACACTATTTTTTTCCCCCTGTGGGATGGATAGGAGGTTGGAGCATTAGCTGGTCAAAAGCACCAACTGGGTTCAAGGTTGTACGAAAAACAAATATGAAAGAAATAAAGGGTACACCTCTATTGGATAAATATTCAGTTGAAGAAGATACTTGGTGAAAATAATTTTCCTAATAGCTGAGGAGAGCCCTTGGCTCTTCCTGGACCTCTGCTACCGATTTGGTGTGCCTTGTGACAAATTACTTAAACTTTCTGCCCTTGTCTGGCTCTGAGGAGTGACCATAGTAAAAGCATACCTCACACTGGACCAGGGCTGGGCTGCAATGTCTCTGGTCCCTGGGCCTTAGGAGATGGGCACGGCTGTTTTCTTTCCACCTCTGGAGAGGGAGCTAAGAAATAAAGCAACAGGATGACCTGTCAGGAATGAAACCCAGTAGAGCATAGCTTGCTGTGGGGCAGAGGAGTAGATTGCGTCACTTGTTGAGGACTATTCCAGCCCTCTGACTCTAAATGCTACGTGTTATTATTATAAATTATTAGAGGTGTATGTAGAACCAATAAAAGTCATTTTCTCATTGCGGGAAAATGATACGATGTCTCCCTCACTGTTCAAAACCACAGTGTAAGACATCTAAGTCAGCTTTAGAGAACATATTTTGTCCAGCTCCCTTTGCAGCCTGCTTCAGGTGGCTGGTTCAGACCATCGTGCAGTGAGGGAAACCTGCTTTGCCTCTCTAGGGCCCAAGGAGACAAACTTCCTCACTCACACAAACTCCTGTCTGAAGTAAGAAGGAAGCCCAATGGAAGTTGGTGACCACACAGAACCGAAAACATCCTTTCCTCTTGGAAAGCCTGAGGCTCTCTGGATAAAAGATCTGACTGTGTGTATGGCTGTCCAGCATTCCAGAGAAAAGAACCCCAAACTGGCCAGGGCTCAAGTACGAATGCAGTGCTGCCCACAACAGTGTCGCGCAAACAGGAGTCAAAGCCCACACAACCCCAACACCGGCTTTGAAAATCAGGGTCAAAGTTTAGCGTGTTTCTAGTGTCTCGTTGAAGGCGGTCCAGTATTCTTTGGGAAGAATATTAAGCATTTATAGGCTGACTTTTTTTCTCATAGCCATACCTTCCAAAGCAGCCGTTCAAGGACAATTTGACCTGAAAGCAGATCCAATTCCTGGGCTATTTGTTGATGTATCTTGTCTCACCCACTCTTTTAGCCATTCTAACCTCCAGTGACAAAGCGTCCTGGAATTTGTGTGACTGACAACTTCTGGGCACAAGGTGATCTTTAGGGATTAATATTAATAGCAAACAATACCTCCATGTATGGCAGACTAAAGTCACTCGTTCTCTAACACATTCATGTTGGATGCTTGCAGTCTTTTTTTTTTTTACTATTTCTCTGCAAAGTGAGTGTGGGACATGATTCAGTAGAAGGCAGTGTAGAAGCTAACTTGTTTACTTTGACCGATTTTACTTGTAGATTATGTTTCCAAAGAAGCCCTTTGTAACTAATAACTCTTCACTGCAGCCCTGAAGGGCTCACAAGTTATGGGATGGTGGATTATAGAAGAGGGTGGGTGGGAAAAAGTCAATAATAATACCAATAAAAAAGCCATCTTTCTGATCAAAGCAGAAAATGCTTGAATAAAGATTATATTAAAAAAGAAAAATGTAGAGGTCTTGTTAAAACCTTTGGGTTACTGTCCAGTTATGTGGATTTTCCCTCTAGTGCTTATTCTGGCATTCATTAAACCCTGATAAGTTACATAGAAACACTTGAAAGAATGATTAGAAATGCTATGTGTGAATAATAGAATTGCTTAAAGGGAAATGGAAATTCTTAAAGGGAAATGCATACTGACATGGAAAGTGAACTTGTGTAATTTTCTCATTGTCCAGGGTTATTATCTTATTCCTCTTTTTTTTTTTGTGGGTGTTGAATTTGTATGCTTTTATATTCACAGTTTGGGGGCTGCTTAGGAAAATAATATTGCCTTTCACTTAGCTCCAGTGGGAGGCAGATGTGTTGAAGGTCTTTCAAAAAGCAAAGACTCTTTTTTCAGGTGCCTTCCTTTGAAAGGGTTAGGCTACGGTTTGGGGGTGAAGCCAAAAAAAAAAAGAAAAAAACAAAAAGAAAAAAACCCAAAACAAGGCAGCAGCCCTAACTCAAAGCTGACCCAGATCGTTCTTCAAAGGTCTCCGTGTGACCCTTTGCAAGGAGCACGTGGTGGCTTTGCCTGTGCTCCCAGTGTGGAGTGAGCATGGGGCCACGTCTCCTCAGCTGTTTCACGTCTTTACCTCAGTGTGAGCTATTCACCAGGACTCAGTGCCAGCTTAAGCTCAGCTGCTTCAGCTGAGATCATCTAGAATTGAAGTCTCTAGAGCAGCTTTCCAGTATCTGAAGGGCATCTACAAGAAAGCTGGAGGGGGACTTTTTACAAGGGCGTGTAATGATAGGATGAGGGGGAATGGCTTCTAACTGGAATAGGGGAGATTTAGAATAGATATAAAGAAGAAATTTTTCACTATGAGGGTGGTGAAGCACTGGAACAAATTGCCCAGGGGAATTGTGGATGCCCCATCCCTGGAGGTGTTCAAGGCCAGGTTGGATGGGGCTTTGAGCCCACCTTTGGTGGGAGGTGTCCCTGCCCATGGCAGGGGGGGTTGGAACTAGATGGTCTTTAAGGTCTCTTTCAACCCAAACCATTCTATGATTCTATGATTTTATGAAGTCAGGATGACCTTGGGTCTGCTGGTGAAAGACTGTTCCCTGGCAAAAGATATGTCTAAATCTTAAATAACTTTCTTAGGAGTTGAACACCAGGCACCTAATTCTTTGCGTCTCTCTGGAAATCTCAGTCTGTGACTTGGAGCGTCTGGGGAAGGTAAATTCTTCCCACCAGTTAGATGTGTTCAAGAACTTGAACATATTAGCAGAGGTCTGATGGAAGACCTGGGAGAAAAAGAAGTTTTGAAGTGAGAAATAAAAGTGGATTGTACCACCAGCTGAGCAACCTTAATGCTGGATTGCTTGAACTGCAAGAGTGAAAGTCCAGCATGCAACTCCTTTTATTGATGCTCCTCAGCAGTGCCTCAGTCTCTGTGTGTTTGAAGCTTTTTAAGAGCTATCATACTGCAGCAAATGGGAGTGGAGATCCTAGACACCATCATACAGCCAGAGATTATCCTGCTGTGAGGAATTTACAGCTCTAAATGGAGAAAACAAAGGACAGGAGGGGAAACTGAGGCACAGCCAGGTCTGTGGGTTTCGAGCAAGTCCATGGCAGAACCAGAAACCTTGCCATGGTGGGTCTCGTCTTGATTTTCCTCTCTATCCTCCAGTGCTCTCAGGGTGAAAGTCCTCATAATTCAGTTCTAGACTCTTTTTCACAGGTTAGCTGTTTCGTGGTTGGCAGGTCCAATAGGGTCCATCTTGGCAGAGCAAGGGCATAACCCTATTTTGCCAACAGGACTGATGAGAGAACACTTTGTGTTGCGAGAAACAATGCAGCCAGCACCTTTGGGAAGCTTTTTGCTTGAGTAAGGGTTTATTGCTTGCTTACTTGGTGTTTCTCTTTAAACAACCAAAGTGTTAGCGTGCGCTATGTCAAGCACCGGAAGGTTAAATCAAAATTAACTTGTTGCTGCAAGAACATGTTATATTCCTTTTCTTTACTCTTCATGTTACAGAAATAATATATTAGCACTGCAGAGGCTCAGGCAGAGGGGAACAGAGCTGATCTTGTGGTTGAATTATGAAGTCAAGCTATAAAAGCCCTAATCTAAACTGTGGGATAATGAGATGTGAGAGGATTTTCTGAGGTCCACTGCTGATCACATCATGTTTGTTTAGTAAGATGGGAGTGTTTTCACTGAGATAAAAGCATAGATTTTGTTGAGAGAAGTTTCAAAAACCACCTTCAATACTTTAAGCCACAGTGATTTAACGGGACATGGACAAGTATTTTTAAAGCCATTCTGAGGTTTTTTGCTCTACATAAGATATATGTGGGTATAACATTGACATGCCTTTTTTTGCCAATGTTATCCAACAGAATTTGAGAAGTATTTTTTCCTTGTATTTTCTTTTTCAACAGCGTGGTCAAAAAAATCTCTAATTCAGAGGATGAAACCCTGCACCTCTGAACTCAGTGTCTGTGTTGACACAACCCTCAAAGAGGGATCTGTGGAGAAACTCAGGGGTTGGGGAGCTCCCAGATCCATCCACATTTCATCCCCATAAAGACCACACAGGCAGATGGTGTCAGGGTAGCAATACCTGCAGCCTCCCATGGACAACCCGTCCAGGCGTGCCTTGCCATCTACGAAGCTTTCAGGCAGACTGAGGCTCACTTCATCGCACGTGCTCTGAAAGTTGGTTTTCCCTTGTTCCTGCAGCCTTTCATTGTCAGTTTATTGTTGCTGTGGTCTGTGGGTCAGGTCTTGAGGGAGACCTCATGGTGCACTAAGAAGAAGGCATAGGTGTATCCTGAATGTCATGGTTAGGGTTAGAATAGCTTGATTTTCAAAGAGAGATTCAAGTTCTACTCAAAAGATTCATCTTGCTTAATTGAAATAACTTATCTCACCCTAAAATTGGTGTCTAAGATGCATAAATTTCCCTTGCAAGGTGTCGATTTCTCTCAGCTGAAGGAGTCAAGCTCAGACTTAGATGTTCATGTCTAAACATTTAAACATCTAAGCTAGATAAGAAGTCAGACCTCGGTGACTTTCAGAAAGAAAGAATTGCATGGAGGCTATTTCTCATGTGGTCAATGAGGATGTTCTCTGAACTGGTTTTGTAAAACTCCATTGCAATTTAGTTGATGAAAATACACTAATGCAAAATCATGGCCTTCTGATGATGGCACCGGCATCAAGACTGGGTTTTCCAGTGAGATCTAGAAGAGACATTCACTCCCTCTGACTGAAATTTCTTGATAGCCAGTAGCTGTCATTGAAATTTTGTCAGACTCACTGATAGATCTCCCATCTAGTGGTGGATGTGAAAGAAAAAATATATGGGCAGTATAGCAGTGGTTCTGATTTTTTGCCTCGGTCATTATGTGGCATGCATGTTTTGTGTAGTCTGTCAATACCTACATTTGTGTAATTTTAGTGTTGGGGTTTTTTTAATCTTCTTCAAGCTTTTGAGATAAAATTTAATTTTTTCCAGTTTTATCTAGAAAAGTGCATCTATTTTGGTTTTACACGCAAACTCGAGTTTTCATCTTTGTTTCCCTTGTCTTTTTTTTAATTGAATGTAATAGTAAAAGGAATACCAAGATAGCAGTCCTACAGATATTATTTGAAATTAGATACAAGTGATGATCTTAGAATATTTATTTTGTTAAAAAATCGTAAAATTGAATATTGATGTGAAATTTTTTAGTTTTCCAAACTAGGAGATGGTCCTCTGAGCATGAACACTTGGGAACTGTAATTTCCTCTGTTTTTGTATTTTGTGACTGTTTGATGATGAAGACATTGAAAGCTCTGACAGAATCTTTTCCTTCAGCTTAAAAACTTGAGGTGGGAAGGAGTTTTGCTATTGAAAGATGTTTTTAAGAGATCTCCTCTGACCACTTTAAGTGAAGATGGTAAGTGAACCAAAAAGTGCTAGGATACGTGAAGGGGAACACATCTATGGTGTAACTGCATAATCTTGCTTCCACAAGAAATCCAGCAGACTCATTTTCAACTAAAAGAGGGGAAAAAAGGATTTCAATGAAAATAACCTAAGATTCACATTACCTGTTTTAAAATAACAGAGCACATCACATCCTAACATAAAAACGTGTCTGTATTTTTGAAGGAT
The DNA here is from genome assembly GCA_003993805.1 of Himantopus leucocephalus. Taxonomy (NCBI): domain Eukaryota; kingdom Metazoa; phylum Chordata; class Aves; order Charadriiformes; family Recurvirostridae; genus Himantopus; species Himantopus leucocephalus. The sequence goes on from RSEF01000003.1 coordinate 116,935,520, forward strand.
TGACATGCCATCCCTGACCTACATGTGCTCTTAACCCCAGCACTGTCCTTCCTCCTGTTTTACAAAGCTGAAATTACATGTAGTGTTAGAACCCAGGTACGACTACACCCCGAAATGAGGTGACTTTTCATCTGAGGAAGCCTCAGAAGATGTGGTTTTCAACCTGTTCCCACCCACAGAGCAGACCTAGCCACATGTCTGTCTTGACCCCGGGGATATCAGAGGGAAACCTCACAGTGGGTTAGAGGCGTGCAGGTTCACTTATGTCTGCCTGAATCTCCCAGACAGAAATCGTCTGTATCAGGGACTGTGTATATGACCTGCAGCCAAAGAGAGTGGAGGTTCCTTCCTGCAAGTCTTTATTTTATTCACCCACTGTCTCTTTACTTTCATCAGCTTGCACTGAGGCTGTTAACTGGTTTCCTTCCCATCACTGGGGCAAGCTAATTGAATGAAAAATTTTAAGTAGATTCGGCTATTGCAACGATGCACTGGGTTGACTGGTTGAACTGAAGAAAGCTCATGCTGGTGCCATCACATTTATGCAAAAGTTGAGCAGCATTAAATAATTCTACTCTCCATTTTGTAAACTGGTACCATTCTTAGTTTTTCTGCAAAATATTGCCAAAACTATGTGAAATGTGTATATTAACTGAATGTACACATGATATGTCATGTGTTTGTAATACGCTAATAAAGTATACATACATATATATACATTTACATTGTAAGGTAATAGCTGGTGGATGGATAATGAGATTCTGCTGTCTTTGGTGTACAGACCACCAAAATAGCAAAGACATCTCCTTCTTTTCTCCTGCTGCCCCAATCCCTTTGGTCACCGTCACCCCCCTTGCAATCCAGTGATCTAAAAAACAAGGACTGGTGGTGACAAAGCATCAGGGGAAGGCTAAAATCCGTGTGGCATGTGACATAGAGAAAAGGTCACATTGCCCTGCATCAGCCCTCTCTTAAGTCAAGTTAATTAATGGTTCTATTTTTTTCTAATTCAACTGGATGGGCCTCCAGGCAAAGTGCTATTTGTAACAGCACCACATTCTGGAGTCACCCAGCCTGACGCTGGCTGTGCCCCTGCACGTCCCCATGTCTTCAGGCCAGGAGCAGGCATCCACTCAACCCTCCACTCACTTTCCAGGTGTGCGTACTCCTCCCAAGTCACCTGGCAAAGGGTGATAATGAGCCTGATCTAGGTGGCTTTCCATAGAAAATCCAAACGCTAGCATGAACACCATGGAGCAAAGCAGACAGAAAATGCAAAGAAGGTCTCAAATGAGAGGTCACAATGATTTCAGTCTTCTCTGTGTGGATGCACAATGGAATCCTGTCCACAGCAAGCAAAAGAGCCACCAGTGGATCATCTAAAGAGGAAGGGAAACCGAAACACATGGCCAAGACATGTCCATGGTCCTTGTGAGGGCAGTTCTCAGGCTGGGCAGCAGTACCTGCCTCTCTCGTCGGCTCTGCCTCCACCTCCGCTGGGAGATGTGCTCCTGCCCTGTCCCTTGTGTGCTTGTGCACAGATGTATGTTGGCTGAGGTGATATTCCTGACGCTGGACCTGGTTGGGGTCCTATCAAGAGGGCTGACCTCATGCTCCTGCTATTCTTTCTCTCTGCAAGAACACAGCCTCGGCCCATGTTTATGAGTCCTGCTGGCATTGATGTCTGCTATGGATGAGCCCTCTCTGTCTCTGAGCCTGTGCTCAGAGTAAATGTTTCTGTGCACACCATGCCATACGGTTAAAAGAAACAGCAAGAGATTTTGCTGAGGTTCACAGTTCTCAGCCAAGCAAAGGCAGACAACAGGTTGTTCTCTCCAGAAACCACTGGTGGTGTAGCCACTCTACATCTCATCCCACTCTTGCTCCTGTATTTGCTCAGCGTGTCTGTAGGAAGGATTTCCACAGCTAGTTTGGTTTTTTCGAGGCTTTACTCACACACATTTCACTTGTTGTTTCTCAGAGTATCTTGGTTAGAGAGATGCCCATGCGTGATGAGTTGAGGAGGGGGCTTATTTGACAGCATCATTCATCAGACTGTTTCCCACAGTTACATGAGGCCATAACCTCACTGAACTCAAAGATTAGGACAGACTATTAAAGACCAGAGTTGGGTGCAGCTGCATCAGCCCAGAGAGACACTAGCTGAGTAGAGACAGGAAATTATTCCCAGGTGTGCTCCTGCGGTGACTCCAATCCTCCCAAATCCACCCTCCCTGTATTAATTAAGGTGCAGTGGGTAGGCATGTCTCCCTTCAGCTGCTGTCAATCTATTGCTCATTTCCAGCAGGGAGATAACAGCTAGAAGGTGACTAGGTTGTCCCTTTCTCCTCTTCTGCTCAAGTTTGAAGCCTGCTCTCGTGACAAACAGAAGGCAGACAGCAACAACTTTGTTTCCTGCCTCACTAATAATGAGGTGATAATGATCACCTCAAATTGTTTTTCTCCACTTAAAATATTTTTCTAGTGTAAGAAAACTTTAGCTCCAGCCTTGTAAACTGCTGAGTGAACAGCAATAATTTGTTTGGAACAAGTATGCAACAACTTAGAAAGATCTAAGTGCAAAAAAATTCAGCAGCCTCCAACAATACCAGGAGAAGGCCAAATATTTCAAACAGCGCCTGCTTGGTCTTTGCCTCTGGGTGTGAACTCTTGCCTTGAAGGTGCCCAGAATTAATGCTGGCTGCAGGTTTCCCTGTTCATTTCCTTCGGCTCGAGATACATCCCTAACTGACGTGGCCTGTGCCCTTCGTTAAACTTTGCAGGTAATTTTGTGGTCACAGCAGCACTCTCCAGGGGCAGACGTTAACGTGGATAGGGGCTATGCCCATGCTAAAATAAATAAAGCGGTGGCAGGCCACAGACATGGAAACACAATCCTCTGCTCTGCAAAAATGGTTACAACAGCCCCTGGCATGCTTTTGTCCTGGGCCAATTAACGCTCTCCCAAATGATTCTCGGGTGCAGTCTGGGAGTTAACGTGTGCCAAGGAACGTTCCCAGTTGGTCTGTTGGATGAATCCATCCTGTTTTGAAAGCTGAGAGAGTTTAATAGATGAATGCAGCCAGACCATGTCAGTTGGCCTCGGTGTCTGGGAATACTCCTGGGCACATTTAATTTACTAGTGAAGATGTAGCCAGAATGTCTCTTCAGGACCATTCATTACTTATATATCTGTGTTGAAGTCGATGTTTTTTGCACTAGTCTGATTGTATCCCACTGCCTCTGGTTTTAAAGCTCTTATTTTTACTTTTGGCTGCTGTAGCTGATCTGGGACGTGATCTGCTGTCTTCATAAATCTGCGCTGTGTCGGTTTACTCGGTCTTCAAAGATGCTCAGATTCCAAGAACTGCTGGGTTCTTTTTTCACTCTGAGGTGATTATGCAGCCCTGATTATAGTCCATTAAAGGCATCCTTTCTCTTTTGCAGCCCATGTGTTAAATTTTTTGAACAGTTTTTTGTTCTTTTCTGCCTTTTTTAGTTACTCTCTGATACATTTAGATAGTCAGCACAGTCATTGCTGACTCTGTATGAGTACGGATAGTTGGTTAGGAAAAATCTGCTTGTGGCCATCTCATTTTTAACTCTGTGAGTGCTCCTGAGCTGCTTGGAGTAGGATATTTCTCACAAGAAGAGTGGGGAGCATGGTGGTACTGCTCTGCACAGTCTGGCTGCAAAGATCTCAAACCTTCTGACTACCTTTGCGCTGGTAAACTACAAAGCACCAGAGCCCTATGGCCCTAGGGTCGATTTTCAGTGTGGCCACATGCCTAATTATTAAACTTTCTTATATTCCAGACCAGACTGGTTGCATCCAAACTGGAACGGTTGCAGACCACACTAATCCTCAGACAGCTCCCAGACAATGTTTTGGTCAGTGTTAGTTGACCTAGACAAAAAAAACATGCCAAGCACTGTTTTAGGAATGTAAACTATGTGTGACTGAGTACCAGGACTAAGGTATAAGCCTTCACAAGTGTAGACATAACCTCAGTGAACCTCTTTTTAAGGGTGATGGAAAACTTCTGTATCCCACTCTAGGTAGAGTTGAGCCTGGAAAATGTATGGTTAAAGGTTTTGAGATTTTTCAGCATGGGCAGCATGTCTACCATGACATCCCTACCCCAACCCCAGATGAAGAAATATTTCTGTGGCAGTTCAGACATCTCTTCTACTTGTATTTTTCTGTCCTCTGTGAAAGAAAGAAATACAGCCCACCAAAATCTCAGACACTGTTGCTCCTGGTTGTGATGTTCATAGCTAGGTTCTGAGATGTTTTGTCCCTCTTCAGTCCCCATTGGCAGCACTAAGGTTGAGAGTGATTCCCACACAGGTTTGGTGTCTGAGAGTAGAAAGACTCTGAAAAGTTTCAGTTTCCCTCAAATCCTTCCTATTGATCTGTCAGATATGAAATAGAAGAATAGCATTAACTAAAAATAACACCTGAGGAAGCAAAGGAAAGGGTTGAGTGATTTCTTCCCGTTCTTACAGTGATATCTGTTGGTTTGGCCAGGGAGAAGACAGATTTGGGGAATATGGGAGATGCTTGGACAGTCTTCAAAAAAGTAGTTTTCATTGATGCTGCTTGCTCAAATTGTATGTAAAAGTAGAACCAGAATTATTCTTGTTCACAACATATTCACGGAATCACGGAATCACGGAATTTTCAGAGTTGGA
>RSEF01000003.1:116940314-116963702 GCA_003993805.1 Himantopus leucocephalus
AAAGTCCCTTCCAACCTAAACCATTCTGTGATTCTATGATTCTTGTAAACCTCTTTTCACTAGTTATTAAGTGGACAGAATTGATATCTCAGTTTTGGTGTTTATTCCCAATCTTACTGTGTATGGCTTGGGATTACCCGGCAAAATACTAACCATCTGGGTTTGAATTGTATGAAGAATCTGATAATTACACTAGGCTGTAGCTGTCAGATCCTAGGAAACCTTTGTTCCCAGCAGTGAGAGAAAGTGAAACACCAGGCTGGATTTGAAGGCTGGACCTGGTGTAGGTACACCCTCAGCTCCCAGTAGGGCTCAGTTCTGAAACGGTAAAGCTCTCTTTCTTTTCCTGTGTTGTTTCAGCTCCAAGCTAGCCAAGGAGTGTCTCGCTGTCAGCCCTTTTGGAACATATCAAGGGGGGGGTACCATCTCCACAGATCCCTGGCCACAACACTTTCCAGGCAGATAATCTTAATCCATCGTTGCTCCAGCCCAGCGCTGTCATTTTGCACAGATCAGCAGAATGATCAGTAAATGGTGGTGTAAACACTGTTACGGTTAACCGCGGTGCACTGATCTTCCCTGATCATCCTACTCGCTACCAAGATGGCTGATAATGCCTGGAGTTAAAATGTGATTGTCGTGCCTCCGAGATGTGGTGCAGGCTTTGATGATACAGATCTGATCAATGTCCATATGCCCCTTCAATGACTGCTGGATGCTTGTGCAAAGGTCAGGTGTCTTTAGTGCTCTCCCAGAAGGTCTTTAATGGAGTGAGCTGCTAGCTTTTATCCTTTCTCATAATTTTATGAGGCAGAATCCCCCCTCCCCCAGGCAAGCAGCCAGCCTGCCACTAGCTATTCGCTTTAAAATTATGATGAAGCTTGAAATAAAACACAGGCACGGACTGAACCCACTAACCCTCAGTCCAAAGGTATTAAGGCTGCCGGTTGATAGAGACAATATCGAGTTCTTGGAAATGTTTTGCTTCTAGCACCCTGGATGATTAGGAAGAGAGGACCAGGCGAAAAAGATAATGATTCCGTATTTGCTGTGGAAATGGCAAGTGCAATTAGAATTGCCAACTGAGTTGTGATCAAAATTCTGATTAATTACTTACTGCTATTTCACAGAGAAGAAATTAGTGCGTATCTAATTGGCGTTACTGAAATGTATTCTGTGCCTCACTTGCATAAATTAAATGTAAAGAACAAATCTACCGCATGTGAGAGAGAGAGAAAGAGAGGGAGCAAAAGAGAATGTATGATACTGGGCAAGATCCTCAGGTGATGTAAATCAGGACCGCTCTGATTAAGTCTCTGGATAGTGAAGCTTGTACCCGGGATGCTAAAAGAGGTACTTTGATTTAGGTGTTTGCTGAGGGTCTGTGCTATATAAAAAGAGGAGGTCAGACTAGAGGATCATAGCAGCCTTTCTTCTAGTCTTATCGAATCTCACTCTATCAAAACCAGTCACAGCAGTATCAAATCCTATTTTCAGCTCATGAGGACATGGCACCAACCCCCACCATACCATCACAGGCTTCCTATCGTATGATTTTTGTTTGCTTATTTATTTCAATTTCAGCTCTGCACATGCTCTAGGCACATATACAATAATGGCAATTACACATCGTACAAAGCACATCAATAATTTTAGTATGAAAGAGAAGGAAAATGCAGAGCTGTGATTCCAGTGCTTTAATCGGCAGGACCACATTATGTCAATGAAGCAGGGACACGGAGGACTGATTAGATAAATTCCCCCTTGCAGTTCCAGCACCCGGCACTGAAGTGCCCACCATGTTCTGAAAATGAAATGTATGCATTAAAAATGTATCTGCATTTATTTTCCCTCTGGTGTCTTTTTGGTTTTTCTAACAAACAGAATCTTACGGAAAAGAAAAGAAAAATCATCCCTACATGGGAGCTTTGGCAGTGCATTTGCTCTCTATAAAGAAGTCAACTTGGTACCTTGGCAGAGAGGGCTGTCGAGGTCAGTGGGGATTAGATGGGCCTCCTCCTCTCCCCTTCTGCCCCTCAATTAACTTTTAGTATCCAAGCAGAAAAGGGAGAAAAGTTGCAGAAGTGGTGAAGCAAACAGACCCTCTAATTTTTCTAATCTGAGGAATTTATTATTACCTTCAAAGAGGTTATTTTCCCAAGCAGGGGCCTAATTCTTCTTGCATACTGTAGGTGTAGCTATACTGAATTCAAAGGGTCACTCCAATACTCCCCAAAATTGGAGTGAAATCAAGCAGCGATATCCATTGCCTTGCAGTGCCTTGCCATTATCCTTGCTTTTCCTCACCTTTTTGCCTATCGTCGTTACAGTGGCATGGAAGTATATGTTCTAACCATAAAGTATTCTTTTTTCTTTCTTATTCTTTTCTTATGAACTGGTGTCCCATCTCTTAAACAAATATTTCATTTCTGCCCACTTGAGCCTGAAAGGGCACAGCCATCAGGAGTCAGCTGTAATGTTCTTTCTTTCTTTCTCTTCTCTTCCTATCTCTTCCTCTCTTATCTCCATGATCTTCTGTTCTCTGTCTCCCTCCCCCTCCAGACAGCTTTATTAAATTCAGATCTCTACTTCTGAGGCCTCTGTGTCTGAGCTCCCGTTCCATGTGCACCACCGAAAGCAAAAGAAAAAAAAAAAAAAAGGCAAGATTCCCTTATGTTCCTCCTCCCCTCAATGTCCTTGGCAGCACAGGGATCTTTTCCACGGCACATCCTTCTGGTTGGGTATTCAGGTTACAGACCACAGTGCTGCCAGAATTATTAACCCTTTTTGGACCTCAGGGAAACATAACGTGCAAGAAAATGTGAATTCATTTTTGACAACTGACAACACGTGCTTGACATAACGTACCACCCTTTTGGGGCAGGATTTGGGTTGGAAAGTGAGATATCTGCTGAAAGCTCTTCCCCAGGGAAATAATACATAAACAGAATTCCTGTGGCTTTCATGGAGAGTGGCTATAGCCCAGATGTCTTGATAAGGCAATGCAAATTTAGAACTGGGTTGGACCAATTTTCTACCTGCTGGATTAGTCTTAGTACTTAGTACTTAATGCTTAGTATTTAGTACTCAGTACTTAGTGTACTCTGACTCTGGAGTGAGCTTTTCCATGCTAGCGGGATACAAATATGAGCTACAAGGCTTCAGCCTGGTGCCCCTTCTCGATTGCCAGACGAGGATGTGAGAACTGAGCAAACCCTGCCAGACTGGCTCTTCGTAGGGTCTTCAAACTGGCTTGGCTCTTCATGGCATTCCGGGAGCTGAGAGATGCTCTGATGGCCCAACCCAGCAGAAGGGCCCGTGAGGGTTCCTGCTGAGAGGCTACCAGCTAAGCTTTACAGTTGGTATGCCCAGAATATTCTGATATATATTCTGATACTGTTGAGTCATAGAATCATAGAAGCGTTATGGCTGGAAAAGACCTTTAAGATCATCAAGTCCAACCATTATCTAATGCTACCAGGCCCACTTCTAAACCATGTCCCTAAACCATCCATATCTAGATGGCTTTTAAATACATCCAAGGATGACAATTCAGCCGCTTCCCTGGGCAGCCTGTTCCAGCCTTTGATAACTCTCTCAGCGTGGAAGTTTTTCCTAATGTCTAACCTAAACCTCCCCTGGCGCAACTTGACACCATTTCATCTTGTCCTATGAGTTGTAACTTGTGAGAAGAGACCAACCCCCACCTCTCTACAACCTCCTTTCAGGTAGTTGATGCCAAGGAATAAACAAGTGGAAATCATGCCTGTGCTCATTTTATGTATCTGTCTGGCAACGCTGGTGTTACACCAAAAAAACAGACCCAAAATTGTCCATACCTGTAATTCTTTTCATAAAAGTCAAATAATATAGACTATTATGCGTGAACGGCATCCTTCAAATACCGGCAGGATGCCTGAGCTAAACGGCCTTTGGGAATTCTATATCACTCTGCCCATCTTCATTCTGTTTCAGTGCTCTTTTTTCCACCGGTGCTAAGGCACTAAAGCATCTCAAAGAAACAAATCTGCTTAATGCACCTGCCCGGTTTCTTGTGCACAGCTAGTGTGTTCCTACATGATACCTTTGAATTAAATTTTGTAGCAATTGAGTATTTGTATGACAACCACATATTCAGGGCAATGATAACTAAATATATAGTATCCCAACACTAAGAGTTTCAAAAATGTTATTGACTGTCGTATTTCAAGGACTGAGCATGAGGTAAGCACCCTCAATAACTTTTTTTTTTTTGTTGTTTCCACAACAATCTGAAGGATTGCCCCATGTAGGAATGCAGCTTTATAATTTTACTCTCAGATAGGGTCAAAACGTCAGCTGTTTTATATTGGCCTAAGCATCAAGCTGTCATCAAATAGGCCACCTGGGGAAGTGGCCTGCTGGGAATGCATTTTAACCATCCAAACAGAGACATCCAAACCTTTGCAAGCTCAACCACCAGAAATTACAGGGAAAAGCAGAGAACAAATGGGCTTCGGTTTTAGTCCCTTCAAGCACCGTATGATGGGCCGTTACTTCTCTTTTCTGTTTCCCATTGCAGGCTGGGATGTTTTTAGACTAAACAAGTTCCCGTAACCTGAAACCCGGCCATCATTTATGGAAGTACCCTGTGTGGCATGGTTAATAAATAAAAAGTTAAGAAAAATAAAAAGACAACCTTTGCACTACTAACAAAAGACTCTTCAAAGCTATTCTTTTGCTCTGGGCTTTTACAATAATAAGCTGAAAAAATACATTAGAGAGCAGACTCTTTTCTAGCCACTTCATATTTCATTTTGCCTCTCACTTGTCTATTTATTTTCACGTCTTTCCTGATTACTTCTCAATTGTAGAAAGACAACATTAGGCACAATGAGTTTTAAATATACTCCCTGGCCAAAATAACTCCAAGGGCTGTCTGAAATTTCAAACAGCTCACTAGCAAGTCTGGAATAAAATGTAAAGGGAGTGATGCCTACTGGTTAGAGCAGGACAGTCAGGACTGAGTGGGTGTTTGCAGTGCTCCACCAGTGGAGTTATTCTTTTTCTCCATGGGCACCGTACCACACAACCAGGATCAGCGGGAATCTGAGTGCATTCACATATGAAGATGAAGAATACTATCTGGTAAAGCACAAGAGATGCTCCAGCTCCAAACCTGCTCTTTCCCTGTCAGAGCTGTCCAGTTGACTTTGATGGGACAAGGAACAGTCCTTGGACTACCTAAAACAAGCACACGCAAGTATAACAGCTATTTGCAAAAGTAAGGCTGAAAGCTTCTTCAAACCATCTTGCAAGTGTGTGAAGTTATGTATGAAAGTGTCATTAGCATCACAGGTCTTCTTCAAGTCATTTGCAACCCTGGCAGCTTCTCTGGACATACTCTAAACTGGGAGTTTTGTCCTAGTAACCATGTAAAAGCCTAAAATGTAGTTTTTCTATGATTTCTGATAAAGCCCTCAGAAGCTTGATCTCACTTTGTAGTTAGCCTTGCTCTGAGCAAGAGGTTGAAATAAATGACATCCAGAAATCTCTTCTGACCTATTTTTTCCTAAGATTCAATGTAGGCATGGTATTTTAGGACTTTGCCTACAGACACGTTTGATTTTCTTGTAAGTGGTGTTTGAAACCTGTCTCCTTCTACACCTGCACCCGTGTTGCTTCCAGAGGTTAGAAATTAGTTTTTTAGGCTCTCGTTGTGTTTGCTCAGATGTCTCTTTTGCAATAAATTCTCTATTTCTGTGCTTTCTAAGGTATTTTGCTCAGTGCCCCCTCTCTTTCTTGTGGGAGCTGTACTGCTCAGGAGCAGAGCGAGCTGTGGTCTGCAGGGTGACTGCACCAAGCTTAGGTGGGAATATCTGGATCTGTGGCTTAGCCATCATACCTACAAATGCTAAATGCAGAGTTTGATTTTTTCAAGGTCTTTCTCAAAAATTTTTTTGCAGTCTGCTTAGATCTCTGTCGGGGATAGAGGAACTTTCTTATTTTCTAGATTAACATGGTAGTGGCTTCATGTCCCTTCTTTCCATCTTTCTCCTTTTTTATAACGTAAGAGGGTTGCTTTAGAGGTGTGTACAGAGCGATCATTTCCCCCTTATTTCAGAAGGGGAACAGCTATTACCCTTGCTGTTCTGCAACCCTCGTTGACTACATCATTAGGAGTTGGGCTCATTTCACCTAACTTCAGCTGTCCAAATACAGGCCTTTAGTCCGAACTGGACCAGGCGAGGTTTATGTTGGATATTAGGAAAAAATTTTTCACTGAAAGGGTTATCCAACATTGGAATAGGCTGCCCAGGGAGGTGGTGGATTCGCCATCCCTGGAGGTGTTTAAAAAAAGGGTAGACGTGGTACTTGGGGATATGGTTTAGATGTGGTTTTGCCAGGTTAGGTTAATGGTTGGACTTGATGATCTTAAAGGTCCCTTCCAACCTCAACAATTCTATGATTCTATGACCTGGCTCTCCAGGTTTCCCATACAGCCAGTAGAGACAGATACCACCAGAAGTGATATGATGCATCTAAAGGAAAGCAGGAATGAGTGACCCTTAAAACTCTCCTCTCTCTCTCTCTCTCTAATGATTATTGTCTAGATGAGCAGCTTAGACTAGACAATTAGCTTAGACTAGATGCTTAACATTTAGGCAGCTAAAATTAATGTGATGAATCCCATTCTACGTGCTCAGATAATGACTCTAGCCTTTGTATCTCAAATTTTAGCTCTTCAATATGTTTTCATAGGTGTTCAGATTCTGCGCTATGCTTTCAGATTAATTTCGACTTCTAAGGCTTAAAATACTTGCCTCCCATTACTGTTCATTGTCATAAATATGTCATGGCATAATATAGCTGTCTGTACCTATAATGAAATCCTTCTTTAAGATTCAACTCCATAGCCCATACAGGACTAATATTGCTCAAAATCACCCTAATAATGTCACAGGGACTCTTGTGCTTGCAAACCTTTCTGTCACGAGCGCAGGCTCTAGGACTGTGTCTTCAGCCAAGGCAGGTACAAATAGGATTGGAACGTTTTTTTTTAACTTACTGGTGCAAATAAATAAAGAAAGAACGAAAAAGAAAGCGGACACAGGGCTGCCGATAAAAAGATATTGGTGGCATTGAGCAGGATGGGGAGAGAGCTCAAGAAGTCACCTCACCCATCCATTTACTCCAAAGTGGTATCTATACTTACACTGCTCCTGAGAGAAATTAATATAACCTGCTAAAAAAATTCTTCAGTTGTGTTAGTTCCACCATGTTCCTAATCAGTTTGTTTCAAGGCCTTATTTTATTTTTTTTTTTTTAACTAGAAAGATATTTTTCTAATTTCCAACCTAAACCTTCCTGCTTAAAATTTTAACACTTTTTTTTCACCTCTCTGCATTGAACATGGGGAACCAACCTTCCTTCCTTCCTGATAATTTTTATGAAGCTTCTACAAATTGATTGTACCCTTTAATATACTAATTGAAGTGTCTGCAGTCTTTCTGGGCTGAACTTGGGATATTTGAAATATGTTTGTTTAAATGATATATCTGGAAAAAAAACCCCAGCTTTTTAATAAAATAGTTTTACAGAAAAACTTTACACAGTCCAAAAATATTATCATTTCTCAGGTAAAGCTGAAAACTTAGTAAAATTTTGCTATTTAGTCAAAATTTTGATTTGTGAATGAACTAAAAAAAGGAAAACAATTTCAGGGCAAATGTCAGACTCTGTCCTGTCTTCTCCTTCACCTATGTCTTAGAAAAATAATTTTCATTTTTAAGCTTAATTCTAACCTCAATACTCCCAAAACCTGCAGGTATTTGGTGTTTTCCTTTTGGCCCGCTTCTAATGGAAAATTGTTCGGTCTCTTTATGAGTCTGTTCCCAGGACCAAAGAACTGTTCTCATTGGGAAGAAATGATAATAATAATAACACTAAAGTGGAGTTCCCTGCAAATTTTATTTTGAGGCAGTTCATTTTATCCCCTAACTTTATTTTTGCAGAAGAAAAGGATGATTTGTCTTCGCAGTGACTGCAGGCCAAGGAGGGAAAGAGAAGCTGAGAACCTTCCTGTCCATAACAAAAACTGGCAGCGATGGTCTTAATAGAGTTCAAGTTTATTTGACTAATTCTTTCACCACTTGTCAGAGAACATACTTTTGTTTGCGGTAACAAACCGAGCTCTTTCCTCCCCCATTTCTCCAGTGAGTAGCACAAGCACTTGTGTGGAACACACATTACCGCTAACCGTTATGATGTTTGCTGTCAAACTCATTTATTTATGCAACCGCTGTGGAAAGGCCTGGGGCCCATAAGCAGCCCTGAAAGATTTCAGAGCCCTGGTGTGGGGTCATGAAAGGGAAAGTGAGGGGGAGGGCGAAGCCTCCACTGGTTATGAGAAAGGAACTGACACAGGAAATGGTCACATATGGCACAGATTTATTGTGTCCGGGACTTCCCATTCAAAACTCATTATATCCACAGCTCAGAGCAGTGCATGGCACGGCCACATTCGTTTTTAAGTCTGGCATCTGATGAAATTGCCGTTCGGCTGTCGGGTGGTGGTGGTAGTTTTATCATTCCTTGGCCAGAGAGATGGTGAATGGAACTGCCTCGGCAAAGGCTCTGCCGCTCGTTGCCCCTCGCCTGTATGTTGAGCCCCGAGTATCAGTTTGACCAAAGCTTCAGTCAATGGGGTTGCTGGTCAGGAGGAAAGAAAAGTCCTTCTGGGCTTTAAATACACCTAAAGGAAACCAGGATTATCTTAAGGGGAGACATAATGGGAAAAGCTTTGGTAGTGACATAAGAAACAAATTGATGCTTGCAGAACAGGCTGTTTTATCGAAGGTGAAATAATTTGGACCAAAAGATGTTTCTCTTTATGTTTTTCTCTTTTAATCATCATTCCTGGGAGACAGGATCCCTCTCATGCCCAGCTATTGGCTCTCGGAGTGATGGTTAATGACTCCAAGAGGTTTGGGGGAATAGTTTGTATTATCTGTTTCATGAGAACATCTACAAGCTCCAGTCAAGGCCCTGGGTCCTATTTTGCTAGGTGCTGTACAAAAAGCCATCATTTCCACCCTTAGCTGTGTATTGTTAACCCTCAGGAAGGCTATGGAGACCCAAATTCTCTCACCTATGCTGTCCTATGAAGGTTCATTCTGTACTGTTCACTCCAGTTCCATGCCACACTTTTGACTATGTTACAGTAGGGTTTGAGGTAATGACTTCTGCATTCTCCTTCATTCAGGGTTACAATTTAAGGGTGCTTAATTTACCGCACTTTTTAGCACTCTCTAAAAATGCACGGAATCATGAATTATAGCTCAATTACGCTGTTTAATCCTTTTTGTCCCCAAACGCAATACAATGTCAGGTAATGCTTCTTTTGTCACTGTCGTGGTTTGAGGTAACCAAACCACGACAGTCACCTTATTATATTTATCCCCTAAATAAGCATTATGGGGAACTTTGTGTTGTCAGGATGGATAAAATAACTAAATTTTCCTACTCATTAATGATAATGGGGACAAAAATCCTCCCTAATTGTGTCTTTCTGATTAAGTTTAATGAAATGATAGACAAGGTGCTCTGGGGCAGCGCTGGCAATAGCAGGAATGGGCCCGATGTCTACCTCTACTGAGTCAAGCAGCACTAAGGTACGGACACTGGAGATTCCCAGTCAATCCTGCTACATCAAGAGAATAGCTCCAATCCCAGTTTGGTCCCAGGCAACCCAGCAGTGTCTAAGACAATTCCTGGGCACTTTCCAGAAATTAGCACAAGTCAGGAGCCAGTCCAAAACGGCAGTTTGGAGGTGGCCGCTGTTTTTTGGAGGGTCAGTGACTTTCACACTGTGGGAGTGCCATGCCAGCTGGCCTCAGGGACAAGGAACTGGCCTTGGCACTGGTTATGTTATTACTTTTGATGCATGAAATGCCGTAGCAACTCAGTTCCAGCTGAGTCTTCTGGGTACAGACAGCCAAGGTATTTCCAGGTGTGGTAACGTTGCGGTGGCAGCAGGGCATTTGAGAAGTTCTGTGGCACAGTGAGTAACATCCCTTAATTCAGCCATGACACAAGGCCTGGGCTGGGCAACCTCACTAAAGGGCATTTCAGATTTACCGCCCCACCTCCTTTGAGAGGGCTCAGGATACATTCTCCTGGCTAGGTTATTCTCCTCCCCATCTTTTTGAAGATTTGTCAGACAGGTTTGATATTTTTCTCTCAAATACAAAAGACCAAAGATGATCTCTCTGACATGAAGAGGTTCCTGACCTGTAAAGCACTGAAAGTCTTGAAGAGCATTTTGGGTGAACATTGGTACCCACGTGCTTTGTTCCCACACTCTTTCTAGGTGACTTTTCGATCAGTGTTGGAGAGCATCTTGGCCTCAGTGGGCTTCTGGTCTCTCTTGTTAAGACTTTACTTGTGCTCTTATGCTTTAAGGACAAGAATGAGTTATTACTATAGTCTCTGGGAACTAGAAAACTACAATTACTTGTTCATAACTTAGAAAGATATATTATCATCTGTAGCATACGTGCCTTACCTCTCAGGCATGAGGGAGCTCTGAAGGGTTGGTGCTAGCATAAAAATATATGAAAAAAGATGCAAATAATGCTTGATTTCACAGCGAATAAATACTAACAATGTGTGTGTGTGTATTAATGCATGCAAATAAGGAATGCAAGAACAAATGTTTCAAGTACTACACCTGTTTTACTATGGGTTTGTGTGTGAAAGGGAAGGACCAATGCAGGTCCTGTGGTGTGTAAGGAGGGTGAGCTTACACTACAGTTTTTCCTTTCAGTGGGAGCTCTAATAACTGTTTTTTCTCTACTTGGGCACCTACTTTCGCAAAACTTGTAGGAGCATAGTATCTTTGAGTCCACAAATGTGACTGAAATTGGCCAGGGGCTTCAAAGTTTTTTATGGAGGAACGATAAACAGGAGAGCATAAAAACCCACACAGTGTGATGTTATGAGACTCATTTCCTTCTAAAATCATTTTCTCTAAAAGAAAGAATTAACAGCCTAAAGCAATCACTCTATTTTTATTTACATGCTCCCTGCTATGAGTATATACGCGTGTGTGTTTCTCACACACGTACGTACACAAATGCACGAGCAAGCACACATGCCACCATGCATTCCTATGCGTGTGTTCCCAACGCACACCGTGCGAGAAACCGGCCACAAATAAGTTACTTGCCGTTGCATATCTGTGTGTTTATTTCCTATGGGAACATCGCTAAACTCCATTGAGTGATATCCCTAATTTACAGCCAGTGGGATTTCTAAAAACGATGCCTTGTTTCAGCATCCGCTGAAGCTGATGGGTTTGTTTTCATTTACCTACGTAAAGATTTACAAGATCAGCGTCTGTGGAGCCATTGCTTTCAAAGAACGAGTACGTAGACATCAGGATCCTGTGCCAGGGATTAGACAGGAGAATAAGGGCCAAAACTATATATGGGAAATATGTGAATGCAAGAAATGTAGAAAACCTTTTGTATAGAAAAACGACTGACCTCAGAATAATTTACCTTTGCTAGATTTCTCAGGTCCTATTGCTGGGCTTTTTTTTTTTTTTTATTTCACATTTGAATGTCAGCAGGTCAAAAGGAACAGTTAATGCTGATGAATATTTCCCCTTCAGCAAAGATACGTGCTGGCCAGCCCAAGGCCAATGATTCGCAATTTCTAAACAGTGTCCCATTTATCTCTCCCCTCCCCCTTCCTCCCCTACTCGCTTTTATATTTTTGTAACTATAATTGTAGTTAAATTAGAAATAACTGACGGGCAAATCCAGTCGGATGGAAAGAAAATTGCGGGAGATTTATTTTATTTTGATAAAAAACTGACATTGCCTTTTGTTTTTGTCAAAAAATGACTATATTTTTCCTTGTACCATGAATTGCGAAATCTATCACGAAATGGGTAAAAATTATTGAAGGAAATGGTGGTGTTAACCTGAAGGGGAAAATCGTTAATGTTGATGTATTTCATTCAATTTTAAATGTAGAATTTATTTTATTTTATTTTATTTATTTGGCATTGGGGAACTAGGGAAAAGGCAGGAGACTTGCAAAGGACTCTATGTGCCTTTAAGTCAAAACATCTATTTTAAAAATACTCTTCCCTCCTTCCCTCCTGCTCCATTTTTCTAAATAAAGGATATGAGATGTTGTTGGTTTGTTTTTTTTTTCCTAAGCAAAGAGGACCCCCTCGGCGCATTTTTCTTTTCAAATGTGAAATGAGGTGGAAAATCCTCATTTCACGACAGGAAGGACAAATATTGACACAAAGTTAATATTTGTCAAGAGCCCTAGAAGCAACCTGAGTGCTAAAATCTCATATAGATATATGTGTTTGTGTGACTTCGTGTGTATGTGCATGTATGTAATTAAATAATAAACTTGACTTGATGATAGGAGGATCTGCAGAAAGCAGAGTCTGCTCTCTAAGGATGAGGAAACAGCTGGAGAGGGTGGACACACACACTCTCCACATATTATTTCTCTCTCTTTCTTGCACCGAGTGGGACACACACCCGGCACATGTGCCCATGCGAGTGCCAAATACACACACACATGCGTCCTCTTCCTCCGCTGAGGTGCACACAGCCCCTGGTGTGATGTTTGACCTCACCTGTGCACGTATTACTACAGATATGATCATCTTCTCCATCTTTCTCACCCGTTCGTAGGGTGACTCACGCTCACCAGGTTTCTTTTTCTTTTTTCCCCATCTTTTCCCCCACTCACACACACGTGTGTGCAAACACACCTGCGCGTACAAATATAACCTGTTTAATCTAATTTCACCCTTTGTGAGGGGATGCTTCTGGAATTTATCACTGTTATTCTTCATCGCCAATGTAAATAGCACATGTCAGCTCAATATTCAGTGGTCACTCAGTATTTATTAAGTCCTGTCCACTCTGGCCTTTTTTAGAGGAAAGCCCCGGGGCAGATTAGCTGCTGGCCCTGACACGCCGTGTCACTTATCTATTCGCATTGATTATGAGAGTCAGCTGTGGCCAGGACTCACTTTTTCCTTCTCCTCTCAGACCCCTCTTACAAGCACCCCTGCTTGGATTTTCATGAGGAAATAATCAGATTAGGGCTTCAGCAGCGAGTTCATATGGAGTTCTCTTTCTCCAATGTGCTACTAACTGAATAAACGTGTTTTGTGGTAAATTGTAAATGACATTATGATTACTAAGGCCAGCATGGGTTTCATTTAAAAGTGATCGAAATTGCAGGCTGCAGAAATTGTGACTGGCAGATAAGGCCATTTGGAAGGAGACAAGCAACCATACGTGTGCGTGCAGGGGTGTGTGGACAGGAAACCAAGCAAACCCACTTTGCAAGGCAGGCAGGGCAAAGGAAAGTCCTGGGAAATCACAAAATATCAGCAAATCCTATTTGTAGACAAGAGAAATGTCACCGGGAGGAGATGGGGGGTTTCCAGGAGAGCAGACGATGAGATCTGTCAGCCTTTGTGGGTTGGCTGCCTGCTGCAGGGTGCGTCCTCCCACCGCTCCAGGACAATACTCAACATCTCCGAGTGCAGCGTTTCCACTTCTGCTTCTGAATGGAGTTGCTGCTGCCTCTCCCTTTGCCCCCAGCGCACGCCGACAGCAAAATACTTACACTCATAAAGTGAAAAAAAAATAAAGGAAAGGCAAGAAAAAGGGAAAGAAAATGGTAAGCTGGTGTCTAAAAATAAGGGCTTTTGCACAGAACCTGTCTGACTTGGACATCCTCCCTGAACAAAGCTTGACATTTATGTAATTTCATTGCTTTCCTCGGTGACGGGCAGAGCGAGAGCTCATTCTGGGAAACGCTCGCAGACCTGGGTAGCGGTCTGCACATGAGGAATCCCCTTCTTGAAATAAATCATAGATAACTGTCCACAGGATCCAAGCATCGAGATGTAGCTATAAGCAGAGACCAGACTGATTTCTCATAGTTTGTTTCTTTTCCAGGAGCCTGATGTTTTCTTCTAGCAGTGAGTTTCATGTTACATTTCCTTCATAAGGGGAATGCCCTTTTATTCATCGTTCGTGACTCAAGGATGTTGCTGTCCCTCTCTTTTTATCACTAATGCCAGGCATTGCTGATCTGCCCGCATGTCCCCAAAGCTGCTGAATGAGGAATGCAGAGTTGGTTTAAACATTGGCCGTGCCTTGCCTAACACGTTCGTGAGCACAGCTAACCAGGGGAGGAGCAGGCTCGTGGAGGGAAGGAGGATTAGAGCTGGCTACAGCAGCAAATTCCTCTTTTGATTTTATTTTGAAGAGAGGAAGGAAAAACAGAAACACACGTCTTTTCCTAAGATGCTCCAGGCAGAAATGTTCATGCTTTTGGTGCCCGTATCTGAACTCTTTTACTTTTATTCTCTCTTTGTAATCAGCGATGATCTCATCATTACAACCTGAGGCACAATTTCTCTCATCTTAAAGCAGAGACCTATATTTGGTCAGAGGGACTGTACCCTAACACAGAAGACTGTATGGATCTCTTCTGTGTAGACCCTTCCATAAAAGGATCTTCTTGACTTGTCACCACAGACACTTGGGATGGGATTCGGTCACAAATTCTGCCATACATGGAAGTGTTTTAGCTCCTGTCATATTCAGTGAAAGAATATCTAAAGTGCTACCCAAAGTGGCTTTTGTACTCCCATGGGTCACGTGTTACACCTGCAGATGTTGTAGCTACCCAAAGAAGTCCAGGTGATATTATGCACTTGTGTTTAAGTGACAGGATCCTACCTCTGGTCATTAAAGTTAGAGGATTGTGAAGTGTAATCCAGCTGACAGAACAGAGATATTTCAGGGTGAACTTCACTGCTTTCTAAACTGCTTCGTCTGTATTGATGGCTGGGGATTTGGGAGTGTTTCAGTCACCACAAATGTATGTCTAGTGTAATTTCAGGTGCTATGGGGTGTCCCACCAGGCCTTCAGCTGCCACCCTTGAAGTGCATAGGTCTTCTGTAAACTCTCTGTAACATGCCGCAGATACCTCAGGGCATCCCATGAGATACTAGATGCCTGCCTGTGGGCAAACGATTTAAACTCCAGATCTCCACTGTCTGCCATGGGAGCATAGACGCTTGGAGCACAAGTAAGAGTCTCCATACAATCCCTGTGAGCGGCGTGAGAGGGCTTTGTGTACCGTTAAGTCATCTTTCCAAAGAATTGCAATCATGCCCTGATTTTTTACCCTGCTACAGGCTTGGAATCAGGAGAATGTAGAAGACATAAGGACACAGGGACATAGTGGTGGGTCAGAACAAAGGTCCATCTAGCGTGCCTGCTCTTTCAACAATGGCCATAATTTGACGTCTAGAAAGAACAAGGCAAGTTTATGTGGTACTTCTCTGTCATTCATTAGTAGTCTTCAACCATTTTCAGGACATCTTGAGGTAGATGCAGCTTCTACCTATTTAGTATCCCTTAGTGTCCAGGCTTCTCTTGAAAAGATGTCCAATTTTAGCATCAACAAATTGACTTGGAGTGCTGAAGGGGAAAATAACCAGCTATACCACAAACTGTTGAGATGATGTCTGTAACAATTCATATTCTTTTTCTCTCCCCATCTCCCTCTATTCTCTTCCAGGAATTTACAGAGATGACAGCAAGTGTATCTTCAAGCCCTCAGTACAAAGCTACTTCTGTAAACAGGCAGATCACGCATTTGTCATCTTAGAAAACTTGGACCCCCGTATGGTCAGCCAGAGACTGTTTCCAGTGGTAGCAGTGACTGGCAGCTTTATGGACACCTTCAGTGATGCGATGTCGCATGCATCGTGTTATCCTACAGAGCATCGTTCGACTCTCTTTTCTGTGTTGCCATCCACCAAACTTACTACAATTTGCTTCCCAGACCTCGTACCTCTGACTTTCAGACTTTACCTCCTCAGTGGCCAAAATGCAACCAGACTGCCCCTTGCTATATTCTACAATGAACCACTCAGCCTTCGTGTTTTCATTCGAGGGAAATACGTCTCTCCAACCCCATCTTCTTTCTCACTGAATGAAGGGGCAGGAGCCAATTACTTTAGCTTTGAGGACAATCTTCTCTATGTTCTCCTGCATGCGAAGGAACCTGTAGAAATAGTTGCTGGCCTTTCCCTTCTTGTGGCTTTCACTGTAACCGAGGCTGTTGGGGAAGAGGATGAAGCACATACAATTTGTCGATTAGCTGATTTCTTGAAGGTCGGACATGACCAAGTCAGAGTAGTCCATCATGTGCTGGGAGGTGAAAGCATGTTGAAGGTAATCTCATCCAATGCTAGCAAAAAGAAATATCACTGCCCTAACATGGCATTTTGTACGGCCTTTTATAGCAGGTCTAGCTCACAGAAAGTGGGGAGAGGACCAGTGAGTACCAGAGCTCTGCAACCATCTGATGAGGCTGGTCCATCAAGAGTTCTCATCATTGAACTTGGTGATCCACCAGGCCACACGAGAAATGAGTTGGCAAGTGACAGCTTAAAGAGTTTGGCCAGAACAATTATCAACAGTCATCAGACTGGAGACCTTCAGAGGGGCCTTGGCTTGCCGATTGATAGCTTAATGGTGACTCAGCCTGCCTTACTGTTTCCAGCAGAAGCTAACGATAGGTGAGTATCAGATGCAGTAGCAGCAGTTACTGATTCAAGCATAGTGAGGCAATTTAACCACTTGATCTGCTTATTAAGGTGGGGAGTAAGTTCTCCATTGACCGAAATATGACTAACCCTGGTGAAACGCATTATAAAGTTTCCATGACAGAGCTATGCCCGAGTACTAGCTGGACTCCTGAGTGTGAATTACTGTGTTATTCTGCTGATGCTCATGCATGCATGTGGTGCAGAGATGCTTTAAAGCAGGGGCAGAGTTCCTGCATGTTTGCCTTGAAACTATAGAGTATTGGGTAAAGTCAATGTTTCTAAAGAAGTTCAGCCTACAATAGGTCTTAAGTTTTAAACAATTAAATCTACAAACATTTATAAGTTGATATAACACCAGAGATGTGTTATGAAAGACAGGTTGTTGCCTTAATTTACTTGCAGGTCTAAAACTTGATTCATGTACTTTTAAACTTTAAGGCCTGTTTGTTCTTTTACTTCAGTCTCCTGCATGACGCAGGCCACTGCTGTTCACTTTGATACCTCAAAGTTAACCTTTCTTTTTGGCAAAAATACTTATTCTCGAAAACTATCTGGTCTTGAAGATACAAGCACTAGATATATCCAATACTACCTGATTGTGTGCCTAGGTGTTGGATACTGTCCCTGGTTTTGCTGTCACAAGTACTTGCTTGCTTTCTCTTTTCAGCTTCTCTGTCTCCAGCTTCCCGTGAGAGTGTCTTGTTCTTTTCTTCACTGTTACATCAGGGAGTTTCTGGGCATTGACTCTTCTTTCTCCTCCAGATACCTCCAGAGTAATCAAATCACTTAGCTGTCTGCTTTTTAATAAATTGAAAGGTTTGAGTTCTGGAGAGTGTTTCTTTCCTTCTCTGTCTCTGTTTTCTGAGTCTTTTTTGTAGTGTGTATGTCTGAAAAGCCAACAGTTTTCCTCCATATCAGTGCCATATGCAAAAGTGGTGCTAAATCCCATTTTCTACTGACAGAATTCAATGATCCCATTAGCCCATTTTTCCACAGAAACAGGAAAGCTCATGATCCTTTGTTTGCTCACTGTATTTACAAATTCCTTTTCAGTCCTAGCTTTCCAGGACCCAATCCATCCAGTTTGTTTGCCCAGATCCAACACACCACATGGTCTAAGTGCCCATGTTTGACTGTTGTCTCCATCTTGAGACCGTTGTCTTGATCTTTTCTCCCAGGTCACAAGCGATAGGACAAGAGGAAATGGCCTCAAGTTGTGCCAGGGGAGGTTTAGATTGGATATTAGGAAAAATTTCTTCACAGAAAGGGTTGTAAAGCATTGGAACAGGCTGCCCAGGGAAATGGTGGAGTCACCATCCCTGGAGGTATTTAAAAGACAGGTAGACATGCTGCTGAGGGACATGGTTTAGTGGTGGTTTTGGCAGTGTTAGGTTGATGGTTGAACTCAATGATCTTAAAGGCCCCTTCCAACCTAGACAATCCTATGATTTTATGATTCTATAATACATCAGCCCACCAACCCTTCTGTGCATTTTATTTTTATATTTGTTGCTTGACGTAGATAAAGCATCAGGCCAGCAGCTGATTTTGACAGAACAACACAGGACACTCCTTTACTTTATAGTGATTTCCCAATGGGAGCTACCGTTTGAGCTCTGTCACTTATCTAGTTTTTGGTCAGTTTTGTACATACTGATTTTTTATTGATGCTCTGTACCAAGACTCAGTTTTTGAAGGTCATATTTTTTCCTCTCCTCCACAGCAACAAACAGCCCTTTCTGTCCCTCCTTCCTCTGTCCCCGTCTTGCTCTTTTCAGCCTCTTGCAGCCACTATTTGCATGGCCCAGATGGCAGCCCTTATCTGCAGAGAAGGCTGGGAGGAGCAAGGCTGGGAAGGGAGCAGACAGCAGTGTGTTGCAGACTCAGATCCTGAATCTGTATTAAAAGCATATGGGAAATATGAAAAAGGTAATATCCCATCTGTTTTTAATAGGGAGCATGGGATTTGATGTTTGGCAACCTTATTGTGTACTCTCTTGGTATTGCATAATGTTATTTTTTGATGTGCACTACTGAGCCTTACCCAAGGATAAACGTATTCTGTCTATGCAAGAAAGAAATTGGATTTGTCTAAGACTTACTTTCTCTAATTAATACCATATCCTCTAACATTTACCACTGACCCCTATACCAGTCTGATGTCTGTTGGCTGCTAGTGATTCAAACTTTTGTTCACATGCTCAACTTTTCTACTAGGCACTGTGTGGCTTATGGTAGTGAAGCACCCACAGTAATGACACTGGTCTGTGACCACAGGAATCTTTTGTTTGGTTTTTTTTTGTTTGTTTTTTTTTGTTTGCCTTTTTTTTATTTGTTTGTTTGTTTGTTTGTTTGTTTTTTAAGTGGTGTTGTATTAAGCACAGTGGGAAATTATTATTTGCGAGATCAAATCTTAAATCAGGGCCAAACTCTGAAGATATACAATATTTTTTATCAACAGAACTAACATCACTATTGTCAGTGGGGGTATTTATGTTATACTATAGGATACTATAAAATGGGAGAGCAAAAAAATGTTTCAGGAAGGTTTACGGCCTGTGATAGGAAATGTTATCTTGTCTTTATGCCATCCCAAAACATGCCATAGCACGCAGAGTGTGACAGGTATGGGACGCCTCATTCAGTGTGTCCATTTATTGACGATCAGAACAAGAAGAGCAACAATAGCTAAACTGTGGGAAAGGAACAAGGTATAAATTTTTTAGAGCAAGTTCACCAGAACCCTATTAAATGCCTGTAGGATCCTGAATCCATCAGTGTAACATCGGGGTGGGGGGGAAGCAGAGATCACGTAAAGGAGAGGACCACCCTCTTCCTTGTGCTGGGGAAGAAACCTTGTGCCTGCCTTTTTTCAAGCACAAATGACATTTTCTCCACTCTGGGGATTGCTCTGCCAACTGAGGTTTGTCTTCTCATCTGTGTGTGCCCTGTGAAACCAGTTTGAGCAGTGAGGATCAGGAGAGATCCCTAAGAAGGAAGCTGATGTATTATAGGGACAATAGCAGTGCTAGCTTAAAGCTATAGAGTCACCGTCTCAGTAGGGAAAGACCTGGAATATATATTAAAGAGAGTACTAACATCACCAGATCATAGGACCAGATCAGAGATCATCCACCTTTAGCTGCTTGGGCTCCTCTGCAGTGTTATTTATTGCTCTCCATCAGTCATAGCTTTCTGGAATTACTCATGGCTGACATTTCTGATGCAATAAGTCCACAGATAACTTGTGAAATGAAATCAGGGTTTTCCTGTTGGGACATGTAGTATCCCCACTGTCTATCTGTCTCTCTTTAGGCAGTACATGCTAGCGCAGGCAAGGATAATGGGACTGGGATTACAAGTCAGGCTAAATATTCCCGTGTATTTTTCTGTGGAAGGAAAAGAAAAATATTTTCACCCCCGAGTCGTGCAAAATCCAATCAGGCTGTCAGATAAACGCAGAACCTGCACTCCTGCTGGGCCAGTCTCCCTGCGGTTTCAGACTAGTGGCTCCTCTTGCATCAAGACAACAACAAAAAGATCTTTGATCAGCAAAGACTGGGAGTTCATCTTTGCAGCTCGGGACAGCGAGGCTGAAGGGAGCTTTGGAAACCTTGCTGTGGTCGGGTAGCAAGGCAGTATGTCTGTATATCACATTGCCAAGACTTTCAAAAAATGGCTTGTCTGCTATGATTTGAAATGCTTTTTTACATGATTTTAATTTAACTCCTTTGTTAGGGTCACTTCAAGCACGGCTCATTGGTTTGTCAAGGAAAGACAGAGGTGATTGCTGTCACCGCTGTAGTCTTGCACAGCTGGAGAACCAGAGAGATGACTGTCACATAGCTTTATCTTTCTGGGAATGTCTGTATATTGATATATACTGCAATGCATTTACAGATAGAAATCTCTGTTTTGCAAAGTTTGCCTAATATCAATACAAATATAAAACCGAAAGAACAAGAGAGCACAACAGCGAATGTATTGTGTGTGTTTGTGCGGGTGCCTTTACACAAAATCAGGAATATAAAGCTGGACAGTCATCCAGGAGCCATTTAGTCCATATCCCCACACTAGTCCAGGGTACTTTGTTCCATCTTGATGGACCTTTAACCTGTTACAAACTGAAATTTGCAGGCATTAATCTTTCTTTATTAAGAGTTAGGTTTGGGGTAATGTGAAAAACAGGGTATGTGCAGGAAACAATGGTGTTTGAGACTCACAGTAAGCAATAAAAGTGAAGCAAATCATCATAGAACTGCTCATTCAGACAGCAATACCCATGCAGAGGACTAAATTAAAAATTGCAACTAATTCGCTATGTCACACGACATATACACAGGTGGGCAGGGTTAGAAGTTCAAACTAGATTAATTCTGACACATCCTAACCCCAAAGTGCTTGAGTTTGGTAACCGGCGTGCGGGTTTCAGGCAGGCTGATCTATGGGTTTGCACAAGGTTTTAAAAAAGGGAGATGACGACGTTTTTTCCTGTGTAGGGTTCCAACTTTTGCTGCGGTGGGTGGGCAAAGGCAGGATGCTAAAATTCCCGACCTCAGAGCTGCAGCTATTGCAGCACTTGAGGATCTATCAAGGTTTTATCTGCCACACACCCCTGAAGCGAAGATGTGGAAAAGGTGATACTCAGGAACTTAAACCGTAAGCTTAAAATATCCTTAAAATTAAGGTTACATAATTGCAAGTCAGATGTCCATAGGGACACTGTAGAGAGTATGTTCTTGAGGAGCATGTGCTACTCTGCTTGTTGATGTACAAAAAAGACAACCTCAGTTCAAGTAGATACAGGGAAGGACATTTAAAATGATCATGGATATAAGGTTTATTTTAAGATGTGAGGAATAAAAAAGCTTGGTTTGTTTAACTTGGCAAAGCAAGGCTGAGGGGAGAGATCACCCCATCTACGAAAATATGTTGGAAAAGTAAATACCAGAGAGGAAGCTCTAGCCATTAATGGACAACGACAGCACAGGAACAAATGGGTGTAAAGTATCAAGAGGTAAATTTGCATTTAAATATAGAAGAAGGTTCCTCCTCAGAGAATAAACTGGAAGAACCTGCCAATAGAACTGGAAGAAGACCATTTCCCATTCAACATCCATCTGTTTTCCTGATTTTGTTTTTCTCCACGCGGTCAAAGCAATATTTTGAACTTTTTTTTTTTTTTTTTAAATAGTTTGGGAATAGCTGAGAGCCATTTTTGGCCAACAACTCATTTAGAAGTCCAGCAAAACTGTGGGAAAGTACACGTGAATAAATTTATGGTGAAACCTAGAAGGTTTCTAATCAGAGGAGTGGGATTCTGTAATGGGCTATTTGTAGGAGCGATGGGATAAGAAACTTCATCAGAATAATAATACATATTATTTCATATAAAACTGTGTGTTCATATTTTACTTTAGTAAGCAGGATGAATTTCACTATTTTGTTCTCAATTCTTTTCAAACTGGAAAACTGGGTAGTTGCAGGATCTGTCAACAAGAGGTAGACGGTCATCGAGAACTCAGAGACTCAGACTGATTTTCTGCACTGAAGATGGTGGCAGTGGAAGCTTGTGTGTGAAGAGTCTGAAGGAAGTCATTCTGGGTCCCAGAGGTGAAGCTTTTTTGTCACAAAGACTTGTGCTATTTTTTTGCTTCAGGTGGGCTTTTAGCAGAAAATCCAGGAACTGAAATTGGGCATCAGAACTGAACTGTCAGTAATTGATGGTGTCAGGAAGGCACAGTCATACCAGGGACAATGATGCCACACAAGGTCTTTGACTATGTAGATGTTAGATGCCAGGTCTGCTATTTTAGCATTTGTCTTCAAATTTAATTCAGAGTAGGGAAACTGCGAAGATATCTTGTTGGCCCCATCCATGGTCAGTACAGGAATTAAACTGCAGTTTAAGCAGAAATGCTTTTCATTTAGGGACTGTTCCAAATAAGCACAAGGTATACCTTGCAGAGTAGGTATATAAGTCACTCCTGCAGGTTGAAGGTAGTGCCACAATATAGATTACTGCTAATTACAATGATGTTTTTTCGTAAGATTGAGTCTCTGTCTTTGAGGGGGAAAAACTAAAAACAATCAAAGTAGTCTGCCCTTTTGCATATGGTCCTTGTGTGAAGCCAGGATTTCCCTTGCAAGTTTTCAAGCAAAACTTGAAACTACACTTCTAGACAACAGCCATGGAGCTTCACGTTGCCACCACAAATCAGACAATAACAGTTCTTCACTACTGCCCTCCTGGACTGGAACCCTTCTGGCAGTTTAGGGGTTAAAGGCTCTATCACCGACCACAAGTCCCCTGAGCTACCTTCCCCCTCTGAGCCTTATTTTTAAAGTACATTTCTGTTATTATCTACTGTACATGGTAAACCTATCTAAAAATTTGCCAACCCAACTCAAAGTTGATACCTGTGAATTACAAGATTCAGGCAATTAAAAGTTCTACCCCCACTGTAACTCTGGTGGAAACCACAACTTGCTCTGACAATGGGCTTCCAAAAACGACATTGTTCCTCTGTGGGAAGGGAGCAGGAGGTAGGAAAGGTGAAAGGAGAGCAGGAGAGAGCAGAGGAGGAGAAAGATAAAGAGGGTGGGAAAGGCTTGGGAAAAGGAGTGCAGAACTTTCATAGATTCATAGAATGGTTTCGGTTGGAAGGGACATTTAAAGGCCATCTAGTCCAAGCCCCCTGCAATGAGCAGGGACATCTTCAAC
>RSEF01000003.1:116963802-116984179 GCA_003993805.1 Himantopus leucocephalus
ATATGCTGTTAATTTCATTAGTTAGAAGAGGCCCAGCTAAGAATTAAAGTTATTGAACAAAACTGGTCCTATTTTACCTCAAACCAGGACAGACAGCTGTGTTCGTGCTCTGTGACTATATTTACTGATTTGTAAAATGAGGGGAAAAAAAATACTGAAAGCTAGATTGGGAACCACTTGGAGCTTGGACAGCCTCTAGCAAACAGAGAAATGGGAGATCTGATGGTGGCAGTGCCCCAAAAAGCTAATGTCAGAAGAGGCTGGACAAAAAGACTGGGTATTTTAATTAATACATACTCCAAGACAATATGCATTGGACCTCTTCTTCAGAACTTTCCAGTCTAACTAACTTATCTGATGCTTTCACCAGCCACAAAACATTCAGCTTCTAACTAAAGCATGTTTGCCTTATGAAAGGAAACCCTCACAATGATTAGATAAAGCAGCGTACTCCTCTTGTCCAGCCTTGTCCACAGAGGCAATTCAGTTACTTGTTTCTCATCCCAGTTCACCATCAACCTTGCCCTCTTGCTCCTTCCCTGCACTACTAGATGTTCTCTTGTCAGCTTTCTGCCATCACTGCATCTGACCTCCAGGGCAGTGGACACGTGGCTTCATTCAAAGCTCCCTGCTGATGCCAGTTAGAATATGCATTTAGGTGCCTCGGTTTTTGAATATTGGTCTTATTTACTCAACTTACATAAAAGACAGGAGACATCAGTAATGTCCAACATCATGAGTCCTATTCAGTCTATTAGTTTAGTCCTCAGAAGGAGATATGATCAGTAATATGTATTTATTGTTTCTCTGATGTCAAGGAAAGCTGCAGACTGCTTCCCACTGGAGTTTCCTCTAGCTTTAATTTCTTTCTACAATATGGGAAAACATGGGCACCAGCGGAAAGAAAGGTCATTTTGGATAGCTTTTTTGCTTAAAGTAGGAATGACCTCAGGCTCCTCACTGTTTTCTGGATGCTCATGTCTCTCTTTCCTTGTCTCTGTTACTTAATGATAAGATCTGCAGGGGGAGACAAAGCTCTAACAGCGCAGCTGAGAGGGCACAGGTACCAGGTGTCTGGCTATCTTCATCACCACATGACATGAGAACACACTTCTCACCCAAAGATGTTAAATTCCTCACAGACCTTCAGTGAATCTGTACCTACTTTGCCTTACACAAGACCTCAGTTTGCCTATCTCCTGTCTTCACTACAGCATCTTCTTTCTTGTAGCTTGTGTTCTCTTCACCAGCAATCACCACCTTTTCAAGAACAAAAAAAAAAAAATCTTTTTGGCTTGACCGTGATGCATTTTGACATATTATTTATTCCCCAAATTCTTCCTAGTCTCTTCCCCTTCCAAGGATATACTGATGCCGCAACACCAGCATTGCAGACATACCCAGACAACTGTTCCATTAGTTTCATTGTCTTTGTTTATTAGGAAATTAAATATGCCAGGGACTGTTCTCTGGCACCAAGGCCAGCTGATACGGATCAGCCTGTGTCCATAAAATTAAATTCTCTCGCTCGCCACCATTTCAGCGTGGCCTCATCCAAACTGCCAAGTGAGAATATCCTCTGACTGTAGCAGCTCCCAGACCATTTGGGGGTTGTCCTGGCCTTTGCTATTGGGCTTGGACCACAGCTTGTGATGCACTGGCAGTTTAACAGTAGAGGTGATCAAGTTTCAGCCAAGGCTTGTTATTTGTAATACAGATGTATGTTTTCTAATGTAGATGTAGCCATTGACTTCGGTGGACTCTTGACCCAGGCTCTGCATCTGATCTCTTTCCCCTTGAAGTCAACTGATAGTAATAGCTATTATTCTTATTCTTATTCTTATTCTTATTCTTATTCTTATTCTTATTATTATTATTATTATTATTGTTATTGTTATGGTTGTTATCAGTATAGTTGTTATTAGTATCACTATTATTATCATTATTGTTGTAATTATAATTAAAATGACAAGCTCCCCTCGATTTCAGGGAGACGTCCTTCCCTCTGCCCCAAATCTCTCCACCTGGTTTCTCAATCATGCCTTAATACCTGCAGTAGGCTCTCCACTTTCCACGACCTCTAATTTCCTGGCTACTAAAGAGCAGACACTTGCTCTCCTGCAGAGTCTCAGCATGTTCAGCAGACACGTGTCGGCACTGATGGTGAAAGGATCTGGGATCCTGACCCTGGTGTCCCTGCTGACTGAGGTATCAGGAGCAGCTCCTGCTTGCCCGCTGTGCCCACGTTCAGAAGAGCTGTGAGGCACTGAGCGACGGAGCTGCTCCCCACCGAGTGCCGTCAGCAGGGAATTGCAAACCAGCCTGCTCCTCCCCAGCAAGAGCCTTCAGGGTAGTGACAAAACAACATGCTCTTCTTGCCCATCAGGAGGAAGGCAGGTCTCCTCGCTCCAGCCCTTGCCAAGCTACAGGCATGCTTGTCCATCCCCACCTCCCAGCTGCAAAGCTACGTCGGGAAAGCCTATTTTCCTTCCAGCACAAATCATCAGGAGAGCAGCCGGCTGCTCCTCTCTCCTCCTCCTCCACACTGACACTTGCTTGTGGGAACGTAACTCGCTGTGTGCAGGGTCGCACCCTAAGGCGGGGACTCCCCAACAGCAAGAGCCGGGTTGGACCTTGTGGGATATACACACCATGTTCTGTGCTGTGTTAGCTAGATTCAAATCGCCTGCAACGAGACATTAATTTTTAAGCATGCATGTGTCTTTTTATTTTGTTTTGTTTTCCTTGCCCTTACTCGCCCTAGGGAGCAGGAACATCTACTTCCTACAACCACGTTTTGCAGCGCCCTTCCTTTAAGTGTGAGATGAGCACAGGTTTACCATGTAGAGCTTGGGGTGAGGAGGCAGGGCATCTCATGCCCACATTTTTCCTGTTTGTTGGCAGTTTTAAAGAAGCTGGAGAGAGAAAAAAAATATTTTTGGCTTACAGAAGCCATGCCAAGATTCACCTAAACTTGTCTGGACTCAGCTGGAGCCAGAGAGCTCACAGAATGCAGATGTCTGCCATGAAAACAGGAGTGCCTTGGTGTGTTCTTCCTGCCATGAGTTTCAGTCACAGTGCTGAATGCACATTTATGGAAGGAGGCGGATAGAATCATAGAATCATAGAATTGTTAAGAGCACTCAGGAACCATTGGTGCCTTTGACGTGAATTTCAAATACATCACTGCCTTTCAGACTTCTCATTGACCAAAAAATAAAAGAATCAAGATAAGAACTGAAACTTCTTGTGTAAATTCTTGTTCTAGCTCTTGGGACACCACGTATCCTTATTCCCTTAGCTGATCTTCCCAGTGTCTGTGGTTCAGATCGGTGTTTTATAGAGCCACAGAATTATAGAATAATTTGAGTTGGAAGTGCCCAACCCCTCTGCCATGAGCAGGGACATCTTCAACTAGATCAGGCTGCTCAGAGCCCCATTCAGCCTGACCTGGAATGTTTCCAGGGATGGAGCATCTACCATCTCTCTGGGCAGCCTGGGCCAGGGTTTCACCATCCTCAGCATAAAAGATTTCTTCTTTGTGTCTGGTCTAAATCTTCCCTCTTTTAGTTTAAAACCATTGTCCCTTGTCCTGTTGCAACAGTCTCTGCTAAAAAGTTTGTCCCCAGCTTTCCTGTAGCCCCTTTAGGCACTGGAAGGGGTTGTAAGGTCTCCCTGAAGCCTTCCCTTCTCCAGGCTGAACAGCCCCAACTCTCTCAGCCTGTCCTCCCAGCAGAGGGGCTCCAGCCCTCAGATCATTTCCCATCAGCTGCAGTATAAACAATTTCTGGTTTATAGTAGCAACCTGAAAAAACCCAAAACAAAACAAAAAGCAATACCCAACCCAAAAAACAGACTTAAAGGAAACTTATGTTTCATATATCTTCTGTTGTAAACACCTTTAAGCAAACACTAGAGATGAATGAATAGCTTTTCCACTTTCATTTCAAGACAATATCAAACCCCCAGCCGCTTCACTGCAATTGCAGATTAGAGGGGTTTATATATATATAAATTATATATATATATGAGATACTAAATGACACAAAGCACTAGGAGAGGGAATGAAATGATACAGGCTCAGAATAAAGCCATGATTCTTTATTCAAATGCAGAAGCCCTCTCCTGCGATGCTCTAATTTAAATTTCACTCTTGGAAAAAACAATGTCTTTCAATGGGGTGTCTGCATGCTACTATTTTTCAGTATGCAGACTTCACAGATACTGAAGGATACAAACACAGGTATGGCAGGAGAAAGAAATGCAGTAAAGCCCTGTCAGTGCTGTGCTTGTGTAGAGGAAATGAAACTTTGTTTTTAAAGGAGCTCAAAGGTATTTATTGGAAATCTTTCTGCTGGACTGGAAGCATTTGCAACATCCACTGTTATCAGTGCACGGCAATGAAGACTTTAGGTCTGAGGCATTGGCTTTCTGAATCTATAAAATCCCTGTCTCTGCCACATTACTTCCAATGTGATACCAGGGAAATAATTTATTTTGTTAATTTCTCACTTTTCCATCTGTAAACTGGGGATTGAAACAAAAGGATTTTATTTTTTTTTAATTGGTTTGGTGCCGCTGTCTGCTTGAAAGTGATGTCTGTTCAATATTTCCATACACGCTGCTCTCATCCAAGGAATCAAAGTGCCACGATGAGGTAAACAAGTAGTCGTTTTGTATAGTGCCCCTTCTTATTCATAACAGACACTAAGTGTTGACACCTGCATTACTAAGGTAGGAAATGCTGTGAACAGAAATAACCTGTTGTTCCTAGGGACTAGCATTGAGTGTTTTCATAATATTAATTTCCTGATTTTTTTTTTCTAACATTCCTTTGCATGTGAAAGAAATGGAAGCAGACAAGACTCAGGAACATGCTTGTACGTGAGGCCCTATAACATCTCTGTTCAGGTCCAGCCCTCAGATGGTGAAATTGAGAAGCAGCTTCCTGTACAACCGAAAATCATTTTCCTGGACAGGAAGGTAGGATTTGTCCATCTGTTGATAGACACTTCTATTAATTCTGTACCATTTTGACATTTCCAAGCAATCCAAAAGCTAGACACAGAGCTAAATACGACATAGGACAGCTCTGTAAATAAACACGGCAAAGGATGACTCTATAAATGAGCAGTCATTGTCATTCTGGGAACATCTTCCAGGATGGACTGTGTTAACATTTTTCAGCTTTTTCCTGCAAGGGTTAGATCTGTGCTGTAGAATTGATTCCGTGCAGTTTTCTGATCTCTGCTTCTAAAGCTTAGAGGATATAATTGAGGAGTGTGGGAACAGCACCACAACCATGAAGGCTGGCAATGTCAGGTATAATGGGGTATCCTGGTCTGCCCAAGCAAGTCCGCAGAGCAGTGCTGTGTAGACATCACCATGTTTAAAACAAGCTTGGACATCTATGTGATGTGATTTACCACTGCCAGGTAACACAGGTCCTGGAAGCAGCAGACTAGGTGCAATGAGTCCTTAGATGTTGGTGGGTTGTTGGGCTAGATTCAGTCCTAAAGTCAGGTGCAATCTCCATGGCATGGCTTCATGCTGTTTTTATTTCCTTTATTTTTTCATGTCCTCTTTGCTGTTTTCCAACTAATTTCTATTATGGATTCATTCCCATTTTACTGGACTGGCAAAAGTATAGCCACAGAATAACTAGCTCCAGTTCTGACATTTTTACAGCGGTGACCCTGAAACATGGTGGCAAATCCAAGTTTGGACAGCTTTTGGATATTATTTTTGGACCGAAAGTTGCTTTACAATAAAGCCACCTCTGTACATCCATTAGTCATGAGACTGATTTTACACCTGTGAGGCACAAAACTTTCAGATTCTTTTTATTGACTGCAGTTCCCTACACAGTCATGTTGTTGTGTTGTAGGCTGCGGAATATGGTATTTGGCTCCCACAAGCCAACTCTACTGGATGTCAAATAGTGTTGGCTACCTGAAATGACACACAAAATTTACATCTAGTCAACTGAATCTTCCCTTGAGTTTCATACCCTTCTTCAGACATGTTTCAGGTTTTCTACTAGACTTGAGAACCATTAGCTCTCTCAAAAAATAAAGAAACTGAAAGCTAATATTTTTATATACACAGAGATTATAGGATCTAGATCCTGCACAATTATTATGGCTGTGTAATTTAGGTATCAAAAATAGTTTCTTTCACTGAGTGTATGAGGAACTTAAATCTTCAACATGACTAATTAGACAGAGTGAATCTACTCAATTTCCTTGAACTTGTGGAGTCACCGCCCTTGGAAATATTCTAATGCCACCTGGACATAGTCCTGGGCAACTCCTTCTATGTGACCTTTGCTTCAGCAGAGGGGTTGGACCAAATGACCTCCAGAGGTCCCTTCCAACCTCAAAAGTGCTGCAATTCTGTAAACTTAGACACCATAGAAGCCATGATATCAAAACTAGCTACTTCTCATAGGTGATGTAAATGAGACCTACATGCTTCAAGTGAAGCAGCAAACCTTGCCAGACTTTATTGAAACAAACCTAAAGCTGCCAGAATAGTTTCCTCTGAGCTTAAACTCATCTTAAAGGGTTATGGTGAGCATTATGACATTTGTAACACGTAACATGTAGATGGAAACTGCCCTCCCACTGGTCATTAAAAAATTATTACAATTGTTCCTAGCATCATAGAACCATAGAATGGTTAGAGTTGGAAGAGACCTTGAAGATCATCCAGTTCCAACCTCCCTGCCATGGGCAGGGACACCTTCCACTAGCCCAGGTTGCTCAAAGCCCCATCCAGCCTGGCCTTGAATACCTCCAGGGACTGGGCATCCACAACTATTAAATGCCTGTTAAGCTGTTAAGCCCCTGTTAAAACCATCAAAACTTTCTTTCCTCTTGTTGAGAAGAAAAGACCTTAATTGTTCTTTTTTGTTCTTCTTCCCAGGGTCAAAAAGTTGACAAACTTGGTCCTCCCTCAGAACCCTGGGTTGTATCAGCTCACCTCAAGGGCTCCTCCAAGGCTGTGCTAAAAGGTTTGGATGTATTTTCTCATAGCAAGGGTTATGACAAAACAGCTATGTGGAACAGTGGTGACAGATTTAGGAGTTCTCCCTGAGAAAGGCTGGATTTGAAAGATAGTCTTTGGGCTGAAAAAAGAAAGTTGCAGTAGAAGTTTGGTGAACTGTCCAGTCATATGCTACAGAAAGAGAAGCTTATAAGAATATTATTGCATTCTGGCAGCTTAAATGAAGTATACCCAATACTTTATCTTGAAAAGACATATTTTAAGTTAAAAAAGAAAAGAATGAATAATTAGAAATCCTAATAACTGATTTTCAGCTAATGTTAATTGGGGCACTTTCCTTAGTGTCAATGACAATTTATTTGTCCCAGCAATGGATCTGGCCAAGTACAAACAGAATCAACGGCCTGTTGTTTTTAATTAGCCTACTTCAATGTGAAAATGCTTTTCAGGAGGGATCTAAAGGTTTCCGTTCTGGTCTTCATTTATCAAAAGACCTGAACTCATGATTAACTCGAATTATGTGAATATTTCCCTTGAGGTTATTAAGGTTATGAACTTGCTTAGATACAGAACCTTGTTTAAGCACAGTGCTGAACCAAAAACCTGTGGATGATCATGTTCTTTTAAACTAGAAAGTGGAAATTATATTGATTATAAAGTATCCTGATTTTTGTTGCTATAATCTTTAAATGTAAGCAAACAGTGCACAAATTGAACAGTGGGGTCTCCTATTACAGGTAAAGTATTTTGTTTGCAGTAAAAGCCATTTATGTGCTAGCTTTGACTTGAAAAGTTCACATTTGGAGAACATAAGTGGCACTCATGCTGTAGATCAGAGCTTCTCAGCCTTTCGGTCCAAGTTTCTGTTAATTAGAAATTCTCCCTACCTCGTCATAGCTCCAGGTTTATAGGTTAGAGAAATCCTTTGGTCTTTTCTGTTGTTTTTTATACTTTTTCACGGTGGTACATCTCACAGGTTTAGGAACATGGGTCTAGATGAACCACAGATTATTGGATCAGCTACTGGCTAACAGTGAGAGAAAGGAAGGGAGGAAGGGAGAAAGGGAGGAGGGGAGGAAGGAAGGAGTCAAGGAAGGGAAAAGAAAGAGAAGGAGACAAAAAGACAGAAAAGAAAGAAAGGAAGAAAAAGAGGAAAAAAAGAAAGATAGAAAGAGAAGGAGAAGAAGAAAAAGAGGGGAAAAAGGAAAGGAAAGTCACTGAATAGAAATGCACTTCACATTCTTTAAAAGATACATGCATCAAATTAATAGTCAATAAACTCCAGCAAAGGAAGAACTGCCTAGTACAGATGTTCTGCATGTAATAGTTTGCTGCAGTTTTTCCTTTGACAAACGTCCTTATTGCACTCGTCTTTTGAAGCATATGAAAGCAGCATTTAATCGAAATGGGTCCCGTCTAGCACACTGAGGCTGCCTCATCTGACAGCAGCCAAACTGCCTCATGGAAAGTAGTTTAGCTCCAAATTAGCTTGCTTCTACGTTAAATACCAGCTTGCCTGAGAGATCTTTGTGAAGACTCCCATATATATCTGTAATATTCTGAGCTTTGAAGCATATGTGCCCGAAAGCTGAGATAGTCTCTGTTGAGAAGTACAGTACAGTACTCCAGGCTTCATCATAGACTAGAAATGGCAATTATAAAGTATTTGAACGCATCTGACAAGACCCTCTGTAAAAGCAGTGCTACAGTGAGCATCAGAGCCAAGAAAAGTCTCGGTCGTCTGGGCAGATACTGTCATGAGGAGGATCATGTGCGTAGTAGATAAATAGATGAGCCAGGATCATCTAGATTCCCACTTCTCCACCAAGTCTATTCACAGCAAAAATTATTGCTTATTTATACATCACAGATGGTCCTGGAATCTCACAATGAATTTGGGGGTTTGGTGGGGTAGATGCTGTATAAAAATAGAAAAACACATAGTTAGACAAAACTATCTGGGATATTAGTACACTAAATAATACTGGATGACTGAGAGAGGAAACTTCTTCATTTCTATTTCTAAATCATTAAAATGTGGCATGCTTTTGCCCAGGACCGTGTCTCAGGCAGTTTCTGGCTGTGATTTGGAAGTCAACACAGCAAGGAAGTAATCTCAGTAGGCAGTTTGCATTGCAACATCTCTGGAGGCTCTAAGAGCTTAAGAGGTTTGGCCGGGGGATGCCGGTTCTTCAGTGCCAAAGAACAGATCCTGGCACTGTTTCATTTGTATCATATAGGTGTAGGCATAAAAAATGGGATAAAACCAGAGAGAAATTGTCCTGCAGTCTGGTCTACCATCAGAAATCTTTTTTCCACCTGCTGAACACTCCTACGCATTTGTGATAGCAAGATGCCTCACAAAGATATTTGCTAATTCACCACTTTGTTCAATATCATGGACATGGGAATGGCAGAGTATAAATGCCCTCCTCACATTCGGACTTTATGTACCTTCACCTGTGCTGCTTAATGGCAATAAAATGTTAAACCACCTGCTTCATAAAGCAAATAGTTATTACATGGTGGTTTTGAGCAGGCAAAAGTCTGTGTTTGTGATCACTGGAGCAAGTCCAGCATCCTAAGGAAGTTCTGCCTTCTCACCCCCACCTGAACCAACATTTTGAAATTTGTCAGTCTTTAGGATTTTACCCCTTCTCGCTCCCAGAGCCTGAACGAAGCCCCGACCTGGTCAGCTTTGCTCAAAGGCCAGGGCTTGGCTGGTGCTCAAAGATACACACAATAAAATGGAGATCCAGTTGCAAAGTAAATTATAATTTTTAACAAGACCCTACAAAACTAACAACCATGGCAGGTGTAAATGTTGGGTCAGAATGCGTTCCCTGATAGCTTAGAACAAGAGGTAAAGTGATGGAGAAACAGGCTCCCCAGGCTCCCCCAGGTTTTATTTTAACGCTTCTCACGCCACTTTCTCCTGCCAGCTTTCCAGCTGAAAGTCTCTCCTGAACGATCACAGGGCAGTCACCACAGACATTTTTGACAGCCAAATTCCTTTCAAAGCATCTGAGAGGGTTGGAGGAAAGTTCAAAATGATTTAACAGTAAGACATGAGGTAATATAGTAATATAATAGTATAATAGGTTGCCCAGAGAACTTGTGGCTGCCCCATCCCTGGAGGTGTTCAAGGCCAGGTTGGA
This sequence comes from Himantopus leucocephalus, assembly GCA_003993805.1. Classification (NCBI taxonomy): domain Eukaryota; kingdom Metazoa; phylum Chordata; class Aves; order Charadriiformes; family Recurvirostridae; genus Himantopus; species Himantopus leucocephalus. The sequence continues at coordinate 116,973,969 of RSEF01000003.1, forward strand.
CAGGGTTTTGAGCAACCTGGTCTGGTGGGAAGTGTCCCTGCCCATGGCAGGGGGGGTGGAATAAGATGATCTTTAAGGTCCATTCCAACCTAAACCATTCTGTGATTCTATGAATACACCCAAATGATGAGGGGAAACACCTACAAATCAGAAAAGCGTCAAAACAGTCAGCTCTTTTCCCTTAGCTGCAGTGGTTGGCTCTTTAAGACCATCCCTTTAGGACAGAAAATACTCAGTCTCACACTAGTACTCTCCTAACCTTGGTGACAGCTTTTGCTACACAAGACACGAGTTAAATCTAAAAAAGGAGTATCTGCAACTTTCTAATGCATCTGTACAGCCCCGTTACCTTTGCTTGATCCCTCTAACATCTGTGTTCATGTTACACCCCCACAACACGGATATGTACAGTGAATGCCATTTCACAATGAGCTCAAGGTATGAAGATTCTGAAGCTAAGGTCCTCTAATCCATCAGGTTTTTGGTGTCCAAGTATTTCTGAAGACCTGACCCTATGTGAAATTTCTGGGGTTAGACAAAATGTTTACAATAAAGAAGGATGCTGAATTTAGGCTTTCTGAAGTCCCCTTAAAGTCACAAGGGCTGTCTGAGGGACTTGGGTGGTACTTATCTGGACGCTGTTAATTGCAATGCAATTTTTTATTACTCTTCAGGGCTCACCCAAGTGCAGGTCATAGACGGATGTGCAAGCTTTTCCAGTCTGTCTGTCTCCAGCTCAGGTACAAACTGGAAACTTGTGTTCACTGTTACATCACCTCCAGGTAAGATCCATTTTCTGCATGTTTTTTTGATTTGGTAATTGAATCCAAAACCCTGCAGGTGGTCTGGATTTATAAAACAGGAGTTAAGCTTTGTTTGAACAAGAGGAGCAATGCCAAACTTCCAAATAACCTGACTTCTGTTACACGTCCAAGTTGGCGTTACGCAGGCAGCAAGAGGGCTGGGTGACTCCTGTGCTATTCATGCATCATCTCCAAAATCAAAATGAGTTAGTACAGAGAAGTATTGCCAGAGAAAGGTGCCTCTTTCTCCCTGGATTGCCTAGCTATGTATTCCATGTAGGAATCAGGTACTTAAGGTCAGCTAACCTACCAGAGTAAACTTTTTCCTGTAAATTGAGTCCTCTCATTCCCTCTTTTTTTTTTCTTGTTTGTATTCAGAATTTTTCTGTCTGTGCTCCTAGTTATTTTTGTAGTGCCTTTTACTGACCATCTATCTGCACCTGGTCATCTTTATGGGTGTGACAGGTTACGCACGTTCAAAGCATGCCTCCAGGACTGGGGTCTGCTAAGGGTATCTCTGAGCAGCCCAGTAATGGTGAAGTGGCAGGTGTGCTTACGCCTCTTTAGAAACACCAGCTGAAGGGGATGTTGGCACCTTGGGGATAAGGCACCACCTAAACTCTGGCTTGAAAAAGCCTCAGGGCATCTGCGCAAAAGAAGCACCTGTCCAACTGTTCAGGGGCCTGAATTTATCTACGAATCTGGCCCTGAAGGTATATAGGGGTCAAGGTGCTGGTTTCTTGTCTCAGAATGACTGCTGAGGCACGTCAATGGAGAAGCAGGAACACTCTCTCTGGCATGTAGTCCAGAGACATATTAAGATATAGATGTTGTAAGACCATGTGTAAACTCTCTATTCTGGTGTTACATACATATATGGTTATATATATATGGATATATATCTAGATAGAGATCGATATAGATATAGATATCTCCATATATATATGTAACCTGGGACCCATCAGGTGGAAAGAATCATAGAATCATCTAACCATCTAGGTTTGCAGGGACCTTTAAGATCATGAGGTCCAACCGTCAACCTAACACTGCCAAAACCACCACCAAACCACGTCCCTGCCTGACTTTTAAATACCTCCAGGGATGGCAATGCCACCGCTTCCCTGGGCAGCCTGTTCCAATGCTTGACAACACTTTCTGTGAAGAAATTTTTCCTAATATCCGATCTAAACCTCCCCTGGTGTAACTTGAGGCCATTTCCTAGAAGCTGAGGAAGGTCAGATAGAAATATTTCCTGGAGAGGTAAAGAAGTGTGTGCACCACTGCATAAAGCCTTGATGAGTACTGCTTTGAAGTGTTGAGCACAATCTTGTTTATGCATGTTCGGAAATAATCTCAAAATGGAGTAGGTAGAGAGAGGGAGGACTGGGCATTTTTTAATGAGAAAACTCCGAGAAAGCATGGCTTGTTTCAGCTAGAAAAAACAGAGAGGGCAAACACACCAGACAGGTGAAGTGGCGAAGGGGAAGCGGCTAGTGAAAAAATCCGAGATAAAAAATTAGAAGTTGTTAACATTTAGACTGTATTTTTCCAAACAGCTTAACTTAATGGATAGGAATAGTGAGAGCAGGAGATCAAACTGCTTTTGGATGGAGGTCAATACATTTATAGATGATACTGTAGAACACAGTACACATAATAGCATAGGATAGGATTTATAACCCAAGAAATGCCTTCCTATTCTGGAATTAAACGAAGGTCTGGAATTTTTTTTTAATGAGAAAGCTTTGCTCGTCCTAGTCACAAGTGACTAATCAACATTGAGTGTTGCCCATGGCTTTGCAAAAGGAGAACTGGGGTGCAGGGAGTACTTGTAAGGGGGCTTTTAAAGGGGGGACATATATCTATTTTGAGGGCGTATGCTGCCAAACACCCGCAGCTCCCATCGCCTTCCCTTCAGTGAGAGCAGACGGAGAGTCAGCACCTCACAGGGAAGTACAGCTTAATGAAATGTTTTAAAAGCTACTTCGGGGTAGTCAAAATCTTCTTTCCTCTGAACAAAAGTCAAATGCAGATCACTTTTATGAAACATTTAGCCACTCAGAGTGTTGCAAAGAGACGTTTACAGCTAGCAACGCGGAGAGATGATGCATCTCTGTAGGTATCACCTGTGTAAATCAGAGTATTGTACACCTTTAATATGCATTGCAAAAATATACACCAAACAAGCAATCCCCTTTGTTTGTAGTTGGGATCCATGCTGGAGACAGAATAAAGGCTTTTATGCTGCCAGACTCTTACTGAAGATATTTGGTTATTGGTTGAGATAAACAAACAGAAATTAAACAATCAAATAGTAGATGTTTGGAATATATCTCATGACCAGGTTTCTGTTTGTACCCTGGCATAGTGTGCGATTTGGAGACAGCTCAGAAGATGCAGCTGATGTTGAATACAGTAATCCCAAGTGCTGTAGTGGTAGCTCCTGGGGAGAGTAGACTATTCATAGCACTGCCGCATAGTCTTGCTCCTTGTTTTACAGTAATATTCACTTAACTGATATGGATCCCAATGGGCTTGATCCATCCGCTTTCTGTTTAAACCAATAGCAGACTGCTCGCAAACTATTAGAGTAGTGTGAAGCACCTTTAAGCACCTGTCTGTGTAGAGTCCTTGATATCTGTGAGATTACTTCTCTCCTCTCAACTGAAGTTCATATGTGTTTGTACCTGCAGGCAAATTTTTCCCAATTGGAACATGCTTCCCACATTGTTCTGATGAAGCTCTGCATTGTTCAGGTGGACAATATTGACACAAATCTAATTAGTTTCAGATAAAAGTACTTACAGCTACTTACCCTAGTCTCCAAGCCTCCACCTGACAGTGTTTCTGACTTTTTTTAATGAATTGATGAAAAAAAAAAGCTTTTAGATTTTTATTAAAAGTAGAACTCAAACAAGTAAAAGAAATATCTACCTGTCAAAATGATTAGAATTGTGGGGTTAGGACTGATAATGAGTCAGGTACTAAGACAGGTAATGGGTTGATGTGTTAATTCACATCCTTCAAATTGGTCTGTAGAGAGTGCCAGGGCCAGTTTTGTTAAACTGCTGCCCTTCCCAGGCACATCTCCATTCAAAATGTGTTTTGGAAGTGATTCAGGGAACCAAAACCTCTCTATATTTCTGTTTTTTCAAAGGGCAGTATTAGGCATCTTCCGGTCCTTGAAGCTCAGATGCTGAGACCAAATGAACCATAGAAACTACAGGTAGTGGCTGGCTTGGTTCTGACTTCATTTACAGAAACCTTTAGTATCTCTGAGTGAAGAGCATTACCCAAAGCTTGTGTGCATCAAGACGCTAAACATTTACCATGCTAACAGCAAGGACACTTACATTTTTTATTTATAATGTTCATTATCGACATGGTGGAAAATATCAACAAGTACAAAGGGAGTTTTCTGCATCACGGACTTAAGCTTAACGCTAGTGAGTGTTTCTATGTTCCCTATAACTTACATTGATATGAACCAGGTATAGACTGTAAAAACTGTGTATAGCTTAGCACCTTCCTTGTTGCAACCAGTTTCTCTGTCTTGCTAGGCAGAATGTGCATGTTTTCTGTCTGGGCCTGATCTGTATGGCCTCAGAAATAGACACTTTATGAATGTATTTTCTGGGTTTGGTAGTCAGATGGACAAATTCATGGAAGAAATATTAAGGATTGTTAAATACAAAGAGGCTGCCTCTGCTGCAGGAAGCACTGAAAGATTGAAATATACATTGGAGAAGTATTGTTACATATTTGGTTTGTCCTGGTGCTCAGCCCTAAATAAATATTGTTGGTTAGTGTTGGATGTGGAGATAGATGGGCTTATGGGTTGTTCCTGCATGTTTTTTTAACAGCAGCATCACTGTGGAAAGGCTATAACCTGGTGTTTTAGCTGTGAAACCAGTGTTCTTATTTTGTAACCAACTCTGACTGCTTTAAATTCTCAGGGGCTAAGTTCACTGTGCTGTCTCAGCCATTTACCATCTTCCCTGTCCCCACGGGAGCGAAGGCCAGCATGATCCTTGTTGTCATACTGAGTTCAGCAGCATCCGCATTCGTCCTCGCTCTTGCGTTCTGCTGGTTCAAGAAAAGCAAAAGCAACAGTAAGTTGGAAATTCCCACTAAAATTTATACTTGCAGACTCCCTATTTTATTTAACAAATCTCCAGAGTGGCTACAACAGGATTCAGACAGTGGCACTCAGAGAAATTTCTGAGAAATTCAGCAATTAGAAGTATAGTTCATAGTTCAGGGTTATACAGTTTTGCGCCTGTAACATGTGCCTGAATTCTGGCTGGAAAAAGTTTTAACTGTATGTGAAACATGATGAAAATCAGATTTCTATAGCGTAAAGAACTGAGAAAAGAGGGAAGTATTTGCCAGGATTTCAACAGTCCGTTCAGCCACTGCGTTTCTCTGATAAAGGACAACGTAGGGAAATGTTGCTGTGGTGAGGTTATGCAAAGCCTTGGTGGTGTCCAAGGACGAGGCACAGCTGCAGCGTGACTTCCACAGAGACAGCGGCACAGCCACGGTTGCATCCCATATCACACTGTCAGCGTCGTACGAGTCAAAGTGGTCATGGGAGGGCTACAACCTCTCTGGAGTTCTCCCCCAAGCAAATACACACCTCTACTCATTTACCTTAAGGTTGCTTTCTTTTTAGCATTGCCCTTAAAACAAATATAGCTGCCTCAAGGACACTTTCCCACTGCAGGAGGCATAAAAGTATTTGTGTAAGAGAAGAGCTGAAGATAAAAGGACGTGACTGTAACTGCTGGTGCCTTGATTGCCAAACAGCCACCTTAAAGTTCTGGATATGTTGAAAGCCACCAATAGATTGGCCTTTCAGATGTGCTAACTGAAGATGGGACCTAGGCAAAAGTACAGTAGTGGAGGAGTAAATGAACATCCCAGTTAATATGACATCTCCCACCAGTTTCAAGACCTTCTCAGTAGTTTTTCCAAACTTTTGCTTTCAAGTAACTTTTCAAATCCAGTCTAAAGGGTCTTTCTCCTAAACTGCGCCATAAGCACTAGCTGCAATAAGGTCTGAATTACCGGTATTACTGAACACAAAATCAACATAAGGAAAGATTTTACTGAAGGGAATGGGTGGGATCCCCAGCGGTAAAACACAGCATGGTATGAATATAAAACAATTCTCTCTGCTTTTGGGAAGAAAGAACACTTCTAGATTATCTGTTAATTCACCAGCAATATATTGTTGCTTGACTTAATAATTGCTGCAGAGCTGATGATTGATTGAGAGTGATGCGACTTTATGTTTCATTACAGAAACAAGGACTGAACGAGCTGATGTACCAAAAGCCAGCACCAAAGCACGCCGTAAACAAGCGCTGCCTCATGCAGCTCACATCCAGCCTTGCTACAATCAAGGAGAAAATAAAAGTGGTGTGTCTGTAGCAGGAGGTGAGACTGCACTGCCAATAATTCAAATTTATAAACAGACAGACATCAAAAGTCAGTTTAGGTCTCTTAAAAAACTGTAGGTTTATGTAAGATCGATGGCACAGTTCTTCTCAGAAGGTCTATCCCTTTATTACCTCCTGTTCCTCGCTGGTATTTTTTATTTGTCATTTTCACAGAATCATAGAATCATAGAATGGTTTGGGATTGAGGGTCCCCTAGTTCCAACCCCCTGCCATGGGCAGGGACACCTCCCACCAGACCAGGTTGCTCCAAGCCCCATCCAACCTGGCCTTGAACACCTCCAGGGATGGGGCAGCCACAGCTTCTTATCTCTTTTTTATCTCCTTTTATCTCCTTTTTATTTCCTTTTATACATATATTGTGTGAAATCTTAGCTCCACTGAAGGGAGCAGCATAGTCCCCCATTTGCTCAATGAGTCCATAATTTCAGCCAGTGTGTTTGGAGTAGGGCAGGGACCAACGTTCCCACACTGTCCCCAGCATGCCTGGAGCAACAGGGCTTCTCCCAGCCCGGGTCTCCAAGTGCTGGGGCAATAATTGTACAGTGCTCAAAAAGCTCTGGACAAGTTTGCAAGCTAAGGAGGACAGTGAGGTACACTGGAGGTAGGAAAAACCACTCAGGGCTCATTTGCACAGACTCCGTTGCCTCCACCACTCACTGGACCTTCATGTTGTGCTTTCTGAGCACTGAGTCCAAGCCAGCACCCCAAAGCAGCTCCATTCCCACCCACTCCTCCTGTGTGTCTCCCTTTACTCCCCAGGGTCTCTGCCACAAACACCCTTCTTCCTCACACCTCCTCGAGACTTGTCTTTTCATCATCTGCTGATCAAACACGACTTCTTCTGAGGTCACGGAAAAGCAGACAGCCTCGGGGGCATGTGGCTGGCAGCACAAAGCACTGGCTTCCCTCACTGCAAGTGTGAAATGTTCTTGTAGTAGTTGGGTTTTGGTGGGGGGTTTTTTGTGTCTCACCTGCCAACAGCGCAGATCTAAGGTCACTCGGGTAACCCTGCTGAACCAACCGTTTACTCTGGTTTGGGAATTTCTTTTTCCTCCTCCTTCCCAAAGCCTGTGCATTACATAAGAGACAGGAAGAGGTGAGCTGGAGTTTTATCTCCTTTTAATTAACATCTATCACAAAAGCAGAGGGAGAGAGAGAAGGAGAGAGGAAATTCTGCAGTTTATGTGTTTTGATATTTGCTGTACTCCTCCAAAACACAGCGTTCAGCTGTGTGCCTTAGGATACATATCTGCTATAAATTCATTTTTTATCTAATTTGTCTGAGATCTAAGCTTCCTGTGGAGGTCTGAGATCAAAGGATCTGATTCTGTCTGATGTCGGCTCTGACACATAATGCGTGCTGACTTAGTTCTGTCTATAAACTCGCAGTGGGAGGCTGCCATTCTCCCTTGGCACCTTTACATAGTGAACTTTCATTTTGGCTGGGGAGGCTGACAGGTATAGCGTTGATTGGAGCCGTCGTGTAAATAATTCATGGAAAGATTTTTTTTGTCAGAAAAAGGCAATCCAGCCACTTAAAGTCTTTTAGGAATAGTTGCAAGACAAAAAGATTCCCCGATATGTTCAAATCTAAACAAGGATAACAATATCTTAAGTGAATTTAATAGATACGACTTGGAAACGTCTAATGTTTGATTTCCCCTTATTTAAAGTGCTGTTGGTTTTGGGGAGAGAGAGAGAGAGAAGAAATCAAAGCTGCAGTCTTTTTGTTTAGTTTCTGCTTTATAGCCGTTCCCCCCATAAGAAATCCCACCATTCTAATACAATTAAGTGTTTGGAGCCTTTATTATTAATCACCACAGTAAGTCTGTCAAGGCAGAGTTTTCCTCTGTAGATACTTATACAGTGCAAATTCCAGTGGAGGTATAGGCCTTGGTTGTTGTCCCAGAACAAGTAGATGAGGATGGGCGATGAGGAAGAAAGCTGTACGCACAGATATACGATACTGCAGGGGACAAGGGATTAAGATATTACCTCATCTGACCTTGGCACAACAGAAAATCTCCTCAGCTTCACATAATTATCTCTCTCTTGGATAAAATAACTTTTGATTGACTAACGCATGGTTAACAGAACAGCACCTGGAGGTGGAGGAACATATTGTTTCTTTTTGTAGTTTATTCCAGTGGTTCATCACCTTCACCATTGAAAAGTTGTATCCTATACCAGCTTATATTTCCTAGCTTTGATTTCCAGTCCTTTCAGGTACTATACCTTATTGATCCTTATCCTGGACAGCTTGGCCACCATCACCGAGAAATCACCGTTGTATTCCTGAAGATGTTCTCCCACTCTGCAGATATGGTCTGCATCCCTTGCTCCTAGGTTGCTCAGATCAGCTCCTCCTCCTTCCTTTCTGCCAGTAATAGTACAAGAGGTAACAGGCACAAACTTGAGCATAGGAAGTTCTACCTAAACATGAGGAGGGACTTCTTTCCTGTGAGGGTGGCAGAGCACTGGCACAGGCTGCCCAGAGAGGTGGGAGAGTCTCCCACACTGGAGACATTGAAAACCTGCATGGACGCCGTCCTGTGCCACCTGCTGTAGGTGACCCTGCTCTGGCAGGGGGGTTGGACAAGATGGTCTCCAGAGGTCTCTGCCAACCCTGACCATTCTGTGATTCAGTGATTCTACCAGTTTGCCATTTTCCCCACCACTTACAAAATTTCATCAGATTCAATTTTAGTTTTAATTCCAAACCACTGGTGGAAACACTGAATATCATCCATTTCACTGGCACTGTCTGGTACTGCCACACATCCTCACATCCGTACTTATTTCCCATACATAATTACTGCCTGAGCTCTGTCTGTTAGCTGGTACTTAATCCAGTTAATTGTATGCTTTATTGATATTGAATAGTTTATACTTAATTTAAAAAATCAGGATATTTTAGATTACTATGTCATATAAATCTCAAGGCAGTATTTTGTCCTTGAAACTGCTCATAACCAGAAAAGTTTTAGCCTCCTCCATTAATTCAAACTTTTTTGAAAAGACCTATTTTCACAGTTAAAAATGGCGCCTTTGAAGATGAAGAGGGCATCAATACATATGAAGAAAGAACATGAAGCTTTCCTATAGGGGATCATGACATGATCATCTTGTTTATAGAATCATAGAATTATTTAGGTTGGAAAAGACCTTTAAGATCATGGTGTCCAACCATTAACCTAGTATTGCCAAAACCACCACTAAACCATGTCCCTCAGCTATACACCCACACATCTTTTCAATACCTCCAGGGATGGTGACTCCACCACTGCCCAGGGCAGCCTGTTACAATGTTTGGTAACCCTTACCCTGAAGAAATTTTTCCTAATATTCAACCTAAACCTCCCCTGGCGCAACATGAGGCTGTTTCCTCTCATCCTGTTGCCAGTTACTTTGGAGAAGAGACTGATGCCCCCCTCTTTACAACCTCCTTTCAGGTAGCTGTACAGAGCGATAAGGTCCTCCCCTCAGCCTCCTCTTCTCCAGGTTAAACAGCCCCAGTTCCCTCAGCTGCTCCTCATCAGACTGTCCCCCAGACCCGTCACCAGCTTCATTGCCCTCCTCTGGACACGCTCCAGCACCTCAATGTCTTTCTTGTAGTGAGGGGCCCAAAACTGAACACAGTATTCAAGATGGGGCCAGATCATTGATAAAGATATTAAAGAGAACAGGCCCCAGTACTGAGCCCTGGGGAACACCACTTGTGGCCAGCCACCAGTTGAATTTAACTCCATTCACCACAAATCCTGGAGGCCAGCCATTCAGCAAGTTTTTCACTCAGTGAAGAGTACGCCGATCCAAGCCATGAGCTGCCAGTTTCTCCAGGAGAATGTTGTGCAAAACGGTGTCAAAGGCTTTACAAAAGTTTAGGTAAACAATATCCAAAGCCTTTCCCTCATCCACTAAGTGGGTCACCTTGTCACAGAAG